>BPLQ01014469.1:612822-999389 GCA_021605075.1 Caerostris darwini | reverse complement strand
AGGAGGGGGAACGTTTAGGGGGAATTATCCGCATTTGCTTAACCCGGAAAGCTACCACCAGGTAAGGCTCGTTCTCACCTAGGCGAGAAGCGTTTAAGCCACAAGAATTGACCAATTACTAGCCTCACTGCGTTCGCCTGAAACCGGTTTGAAATGCACCGCTTCGAGTTGACCAACTTTCAACTCGAAGCGGAACTTCACTAGGCGTAATGCTATTTCTGACGTTTCGCTGTGAAGGGGGCGAAAAAATTTTCTTGCCTGCCGCATGTCGCGTCGTCGCCTGTCGCCTCGGTGGGAAGGAGACCTTTAGTCCGACTTACGAGGCAAGACATTGAACATCACAAACGCCATCCAGGCTCTTCGTTTTTTAAAGCAATGCCTATAACAAAGCCGCCAGCGGATTGAGCCATGAGTCGAGCTACTACTGTGCCCAAAAAGTAAGACCAATTATTTTTTTTTTTCAAAAAACTCTTTATTTATTCTTCCAAATTTATTTCATCTCCTTCAAAGTAATCCCCTCCGGGCACAATGTACTTATGCCAACTGTTTTTCCAATCCTCAATGCATGCCAAAAAGTCGGAATGGACTTCAAAGAGAGCGGCGATTCACGTTGAATCTCCTCAATCGACTCAAAACAGCGTCCCCAGAGTGATCTTTTGAGTTTAGAGAATAGCCAGAAGTCGCACGGTGTTGAATAGTTGGTTATGGAACTATATGGGTTTCAGTTTTGACGGAAAAGTAAGAAAAATTGAAATTCCATAAGACCCGCGAATTTTAATTTGAAAATTGGTCTTACTATTTGGACACAGTAGTAAATTACGTATTTAATTGTTTTGTTACTTTTCCATCTTTAATTGCAGTAATGATTGCAGATTTTATATTGATGCATGTCTTTTGATATCAATAAAGTAACAATTATTTTTTTAATGCAGCATTTAGTTTAAAATGTGAAAGCAGTATAAAAGCTAATAACTCATCCCAGTAGTTTCTCCTTATCGGAATTATTTCAGAATAGAAATACAATATTGTTGACAATTTCCTTCGAAACACCCATTTAACATATTATTTTCTACTGAAATTCATTAGTGGTTTATCTTAAAGGTTAAAAGTCAAACCTTTTCTCTGTTCGTATCCTCACCGTTACACGAACAGTTAAGGGACTTTATTCGAAAAGGGATTGCAAATCAAATTATAAATGCGAATGATGGCTTTATGAAACTAATTAGAGAAGTTGAACTACCAGTCTCGGACAATCAGAAATTCAAAGGAATGTTTATAATTACAACAAACCTCAAGCAATCTTGTACATTGCTTAAGAGAGGCATCTGATGATTTTATATAATTGCACGATATTTCAGAATGTCATAAAATTCATATATCTTAGGCTGTAAATATTAATCTTTATTTTATGGCATATACTATCGTGTCCAAAAAGTAAGACCAGTTTTCAAGTTAAAATTCCCGGGACTTATGGAATTTCAAATTTTTTTTCTTTTTCAATTCCTTCTATTAGCTCACACTCTCCCTATATATATCTTGTTCAAATGTTCAATCGTTCATAAAATACTTTTTATTCATCCACTCAAGTTCAAATACATTTTTTTTTAACTTGTAGTGGATGACACTTCATGTTAATACTGCTTTTTTCAAATATTAATTCAGTAATTAAATTTAATTAATTAATTTTAGTTTTTTTTTTTTAGATTCTAGTTGCATATATCTACTAATAGATGGTGCCCGATAAACTTAAAAAAATTAATGAAAATTATTTATAAAGGACTTTCTGCAATATAGTGAAAAAAAAGTAGGAATTGACTTAAATTTTTTTTATATATTACTTGTTTAGGTTGCTGGCACTGACCTTGATATCTGTGTGAAATTTGACGTCAAAATATTCTTCAATGTTTGAGTTACGCTTGGCTGTGCGAGAATCTAAAACTTATTCCGGTGATTTTTGAAATGTCTGAATTAATTGAACACAGAAATTGCATTAAATTTTGTTCGCGAAAATGTATAGAATGTTGCAGAAGGCATTCAGTGATCATTCCTACATCGGAAAGAAATGTGTAGAAGTGGTAAAAACAGTTCAAAGAAGGCAGAGAACGCATTGAACACGAAGAGCCCTCTGGTCGGCCCCCAACCTCAACCGACGAGGCTCGATCACCAAGTTCACGTCCAAACAATTAGTGATTTGGTGCTTGCAAACCGTCGATTTACAATTAGAGACCTTGCTGACGATCTTGGAATTTCAAAATTCCATTTTAAAAGATGTTTTGGGCCTCAAACGCGACAAATTCTGATTGGTACCGAAAACACTGAATGCGCCAGCTCACACTGCATTGATTCTTCGTGATTTTTTCGCCAAAATTCAGTGTCATTATCCATGACACTGAATGTCTGCTATCAGATTTGAGTGGCAGGATGTTCAAATTAGTACAAACACTAATATACATGTACACACATGTAATATAAATATCCATAACACTGCTTATCTGCTGTGAAATTTCAGTGATAGGTTGTTTTTTTGTTCTAATGCACTACACATTATTAACACAATTAAACAATTATCTTTGATGTCTTAAGGCAAGCGCTGCCCCAACTGCACCACCACTTAGCACTACCCAGGTGGTGCGTGTAGCTTGGAGATAAGCTACGGACGCAGCGTAACAGTACCCCCGCAACGCTCATATTAGACCGGGACCTACAGTTTAAAGGGGATTCCGAACCACTACAAACATCCATGCCACCGCCGAGACATGAACCCGAAACTTATGGTACCGAACGCTAGCCACTCGGCCATTCAGACCCCCCAAGTGATAGGTTGTTATTATGTATATATTAAAGAATATACATTCCTCTCTCCTGGGAACGAAACGCTACAACTCTTCCCGTGAGTAATACAGCATGCATGCATCTATTTGTTCATCTTTATAGTCATAATAAAATTATATAAAAAAAAATGTAAATAAAAAAAATTAACAATAGCTATCGAATTTTTATTTGAGTAATGTAACAAAGTTCACATCCATCTGTAACTCTTCGACTTTATAATGTATCAGATTCTATTATTTTTATCTTCATAATATTTTCTTTAACTACTATATATTCAAATATGATATTTTGAAGGTAAACATATGCCATTTACCTATGTCGTATTCTCCCACGAAGCACAGAAAGCCATATAAACATCAATACCTGGAAGTCTTTGGAACTTATAAATCAATTAGTGAGGGATTTACTCTTCACCTTTGTGTAAGTGCAAATGACAGGAAATTGATAAAAATGCGAACTCAATTATTACGATGTCAAAAAAAAAAAAAAGAAAGAAAAGAAAAGAAAAAAAAATTGACCGATGTTCCAAAATTAATTATTTCTTTACTCTACGTCTACTTATCTCTGCTAATGTCAACAAAAGATGCGGGTCCATTTTTATACAAAAGGCTATTCTTAATAAACGTATTTTAATATCTATTTTTTGTAAAAGAAAAATACTTACTTGTTCTTAAACTTTGTCTTTCTTTGTCGTTTACTTTTTAATGAAAAGTATTCTTCGAAACTTAATTAAATTCATTTCAAAAATAATAAATGAAATTTTCAACAGTTTAATATGTTATGAAAATGCTAATTAAAATTCAAAAAAGCTTATCAAAGAACAAATATATTAAAAAGATTTTTTTTTCTGGGTTCATATTTTCCCAGCTTTAAAGTGGCTGCACATCTTAAAAATTGTTTTATACGTTTTCTCAATAACATTTTTATGTATTTTTTCAATTGGAGATATCTAATAATTACTAGGCCAGGGGTGGCCAACCCGCGGCCTGCCCTGAACATTTTCCCTGCCTACAGATTTATTACACTTTTACAAAATATATTTATTTTATAATGGTCAAAGTAGTCAACCATAAGTAATGTATTAAAAAATATATCATTTGTGCATTCATATATTCAAAATTTAACTGTCGAAATTATGATAAAAAATTAACTTTCATTTTAAAATAATATTCTTGTGCAAACAAATATCGCACTAGTAAAATAAATATTTTTTAACGATTTCATTTTTTTCATTTTTTTATTTATATATTTTTTATATTTCATTTTTAGTGTTATATATTTCTGGGCGTTTAGTATTATTATTATTATTATATTATCTATGTTTACATGTAAGAAAAATAGTAAACACAATAATAACTCATTATGTTTCAATTTTTCACTCCAAAAAATGTATGTAGAGAGTAAATTTAATATAGGGATATATAATTTTATATGCAGCCCGCGGAGTTAGGATTTCCAATGTGGCAAGCGAGATCATTTGGGTTGGCCACCCCTGTATTAGGCAATGAATTTGTAAATTAAGTACTAAAGCTAAAAATTAAAATAGCTTATATTTTCACCACTTTTCGTAACTATGTAATGAAAAAGTAGTGTAAAAGAATGCATTTTAATATACCTCAAAAGTTTTAAAAGCATTCATGTACATATAAATTAGTAGTTACAGCAGAATTGTTCAGATGAGAGATACCGTAGAAATAGAAAGAGAATGCACACTAGCTAACATTGAAGAGAACGAAAGTTGAATATCCTTAAATGTCTTGTATTGTAATAAGTATTTAAGAAAACGAATAGATTCGGTAGATACCATGAAAAAGCATTTCGCCTATTGCGACCTTGATAACGTTGAATTTTCTACATATATACTGTATCAGTGAATGTAAGATGACAATTCTAAATAAAACCAATGTCGTGAAGATTAAAAACAATGTTTATTCGTTATTGCTGGATATTATAACGCACCTTATCAATCAAATTTACCTTATTTCGTCATCTCCAACAATGTACAATAGTTGAGATTTTAGAACATGGGTTCCTAACTAGTGCTTTCAAGCATTCCTTGGAAGACTGTAATCCACTCATCTAGCCTGAATTTATCTAGAATAATTTCCTATAACGCACTTTGAAATAATAGCATTTATTAACAGCTTCTAAATCACTGATTTATTGCGCTCTCTCTTGTGCAGCATAGGATCACAAACTATGTGCCAACTCAAAAAACAGCAATTTAGCCATGAAAACATTTTTTTTTTTTTTTGTTGTTGTTGTTGTTTAGGCATCTCATTAATACAAGTGTTCCCTGTCTTATTGCACATAAATTATTGTGTCGGATCTTTTACAATATCTTTATATGGATGATTTATTTTTTTAATTTTATCTTAAGCATTTAAAAATAATATTCTGATATTGGATTGTTATTGGCGACGGTGAATTTCACTTTATTGAAAGAGAAATCAATAGAAATAAAGAAAAAGAACCTTTATTTTAGAAGTTTTCCTATCATTGATTATTCCTCAAATCCTAGTGATCAACTACTTCAGAGATATATTGATCCAGTTTGAAATAAAGAAAAAGAAAACATGCTTGATGTTGGATAGCTAGTCACTAAATATTATCCAATTATAAAATTCCTTTGTGTTTTTATATTTATTCAATTACCGATAATATTTAGTCATATATTTTGTACTAGAGAAAAATTGTCAGAAAAGATATTTCATTCAAATTTTTCATTATTATCCCATCCAATAAAATTTTATTCAATAATTCCCAAAATGTATTACTATTCAAATAAATTCTAATCACACCAAAAGGTTTGTCCTACTAAATATTTAATTTCGATTTATAAATGTCACGAAATGGCAATTAAGAATGAGAATTTGGACTTCTTCTTTATTGGCTCGGCAGCCCTATGATGGGCCAAGACAGCCTGCCTACTGGCAGATTTTGAGACAGGAGATGTTTTCTTTTTAAAGGTGTAGAGTTGTCAGTCACCCATAACGCTCTACAGTCATATTAGACAGGGATCTACAGTTTAAAGTGGATTCCGGACCACTGCAAAAATCCATTGCCGGGCTCGAGCCCAAAACCTGTGGCTAGTCACTCGACCATCAGACGCTGAGAATTTGGTCATTATAAGAATATTTACCAAATAATTGCTCGATAATTTTAAACTTTAAGATTTACGTACATCCACCTCAAATAAATAAAAGATTAAAATTTGAAAAAAAAACAGATCCTAATATCATGCAAGTTATGTGAATGAAAATTGTTTCTGAATACCACATTCAACGTCCTCATTCGTTGCAGTTTTAGTAACAATATCATTCATTAATTGAACAAAAATTAAGAAGAATGCAAAATGAAACAAATAGGGGTGGAAATCTCCAGTTCGAATTAATTCGATACATACTGGCACAAAAAATAATAATTTTATTATCTTATAAAACACAGTTCAAGTAAAAAAAAATTACAATTTTATTATTTTAGTAAACAGATTTAAAATTAAATAAATATATAAATTTTATATAACAGCGCCAAACAAAAAGAAAAAAATATCTAAATTTCATTCGTATTTATATTCTTTTAAATAGGAAAAGGCGAGCTAGATATCCATTCAGCCAAATATTACCCACCTCCAAGCAACTGCAAGGCTTTTCCTGTAGGCGTCATTTTTCCTAATTATGAGATACAGTAGGTCGACTGCGGGGCTTCCACGACTGAGATAAATTGTCTGCAACCCCTAATGTTTCCCTTGAAAGCTTTCCAACAAGTTGTTATATCTGCGTTAGAAAGGGCATTGAAAAGGAGATTTATCGCAACTCTCAGAACACCTAATAGTCAATATAACCGACGCAATTCTTTTTTATAACCGAGTCATTATAGCGGCAGCAAAGTGTTTTGCCAGATATTTTTGTATTTTATGCTGTTTGGGTGCGTTTTATTCACACTATCTTTCCAAATAGGCTTTCTCCACAAAAAGAAAAACAACCAACTAGGCAGTATTTTTTTGTTTTGTTATTATGATAGCCAATACAGTAATTGTATTGTGATAAATTGTAATTATGATTGCCATTTCAGTAATTGCATTGTGATAAATTGTAATTATAATTGACATTTCAGTAATTGCATTGCAATGAATTGCAATCATGATAGCCCTTATAGTAATTTTATCATGATAAATTGTAATTGCATTTGCCCTTTCAGTAATTGTATTATAATAAATTGTAATTTCTATAGCCCTTATACTAATTTTATTATGATAAATTGTAATTATGATAGTCATTTCAGTAATTGTAATTACGATAGCCTTTATAATAATTTATCATGATAAATTGTAATTATAATTGCCATTTCAGCAATTGTATTATAATGAATTGTAATTACGATAACCCTTATAATAATTTCATCATGATAAATTGTAATTATGATTGTCATTATAATGCATTATGATAAATTGTAATTACGATTATATGTAAGTTATAATTATGATAGATGGCTTATAATTGACTTAAGTAATTGTAAGTAAATTGTTAGCGATAAATAAACCAAAGAGTAAGTTTACACTATTTATGCACAGACTGGGGAAAGTAGCCTGCAGGCAGCATATGGTCAGCCCCATCCTATGTAAATTTTACTTGAATAACTCATACAATGATCATTTTTTAAAGTTTTTTGTTTCATCAAAATTCGTATGTTTTTTTTAAATGCAAATTTTGACGAATGATTAAAATATGAAATATGATTGGGCTCTAAAACACTAAAACTGCAAGAAAAAAAATTACTCAAAGTTTTCTAATTATTGCCGACTAAGAAATTATAATTTTTATTTATAACGTACATGCATGGATGCAGTGTGGGTATATACGAGTAAATTATTTTCATTTATTATTAAGGTATCTCAACTTTGGTGGTTGTTAAAGACTTCAACATTGGCAAATATTTATGTCAAGAACAAATTGCTGTTATTGGATTGCCCAAAACATGTTTCACTTTAAAACTTAATATGTTTCATTTTAAAATTTAATAATAAATAACTGTGTTACTGCTAAATAATGCATTAAAATGCTCAAATCAATTTGTACCAACATATATTTGTGACCAAATATTTTCAACCATGAATATTATAAAAAAAAACTCTAAATAAAAGCACTTGACAGATAAATTTTTTGCTTGGTTCCTACAAAAGTTGATAACTTTAAAAATACAATAAAATACATTATACAAAAGTAATATTATTATTATTATTATTATTCAATGGCGCAACAGCTCCATGATGGGCTAAAGCCATATGTCTACTGGCAGAATCCGAAACATGAGATGTTTTATTTTTACGGGGATAGGGTTGTCAGCCTTATGACCAACGCTCTACAATCATATTAGAACAGGACCTACAGTTTTAAAGTGGATTCCGAACCATTACAAACATCCATGGCATAGAGCGCCAGAGAGCTAGTCATTCGGCCATCAGGCCTCAGTGTATATTACTAGCAAATTATATATAGAGAGAGATAAATAGATAGACAGATGTAGACAGATAATAGACAACATTTAATTTTTTTTTCGTTCGGTCCAGGAAAAAGATTACAATAAGTTCATGCGTCAGTATGTGCAACTTAAGCTTCAACACACTATTCTGTACAATTTTTGGCAAGTATTATACATCATAAATCTAAATGTAATTAGCATTCAAATAGCAACCGAGGATAGCGTAAATACTAATGACATGAATAATATTTAAAAATAAATTCCATTCATGAATTTTAACATACCATGTATGAGCATGAAGAATTGATCGTCTTAGAAAGCATGATTTTTTTTCTTGAACATCAATGAGCTTCATGTTCCACTTATGTACAAAACAAACAACCCACAGAAAGTTAATGAGGGGAGAATATGACCTTCCAGAGTAACTGCATTCATGTGCTATGGGAGTAGTTCTCACCAACAAATAGTCTGACTACTGGTGTAAGATGTCATATATATAGTAAGGTCTCACAATCGTCTTCGAATCTCTTTTTTCTGAAAGCAGTCAGAACAGAATGTAGCAGCAATCAGAATGTATAAGCAGTCAGAATGTATAAGCAGTCAGCAGTTCTGAAAGCAGCAGAATCCTAGTTTTCCGCCACGTTAGCTGTGCACGTTTCCACTAGTAAACGATTCGGGAGTTTTGAATGATTAAAGAAATCATTATCAATTCCAATTAAGCTCCTGTTCCAATCTTATTTATTGTTCAGATAAAATGAAATTCTCTTCCTAGTTTTTTAGTTTTTAAAGAGTAAAATCATTTTCTTGATAGAGCTATGCAACCTAGTAATTTACTTAAAATGTGATGTCCTTTATAATATCAAATATCATTCTTCAATGGAACAACAACCCCATGGTAAGTCAAGGCCGTCTGCCTTCTAGCAGTTTTCTTTTCACGGGGTAGGGTTGTCCACCCTACTCCCGCAGTCATATTTGACTATCTTACAATTCTTTTAGAATATTTCTATTCGTTTTCGCTTATTTTTTAAAATTAATTAAATTAAAGGAAGTAAAATGTTTCCTTTTCTCTAAATTCGTTTATTCTTCCTTTCATGTAATATTTATTATTTTTTGCTTTTTCATTTAATTAGTTTATTTATTTTTCCTTCGGAGAATTCTTGACTGCATACCATTAACTACTGCTTTTAACTCCCTTTCAAAAAACCATGCTAATTATTTTCATTTTTATAAAAACTCAAGTTCTTTGTTGAACATAAACGTTAAATAATAATGATACCAAGTAAAGTTAAATTATAATCCAACGTTATATCTATGCAAGATACTTAATAATATATTTGAAAGTGCATCAGTCAGTCAGTTTCAGGTTTACGGAGTTCCATGGCCTTATATGGGCCTAAACTCCTAGCTGAGAGTAAGTCACATGGTGATATAAAAAACATTAATAAACATCAAAGCAGTAAGTAACCAAGGTCTGTCCCAAATTACCAGATCAAAATAAAATAAAAGAGCAACGAGTAAATCAGAGAATTTCAATAATAGAAAACATAAATTAAGAAAAGAGAAATATAAAGTAAAAGTAAAGAAAATAATTAAAAAATAAAAGAAGAACGAAAAAAATAAAAAACACCACAGGATGGAGTTGCAGCTGCTAGAAATGATGACTAAAGGAACAGGTCAGGGTGCTCCTGACAACTGTACCAGTTCGTCTAGGGTAATTGTAAGTTAGTTTGAAAGTGCATTTCATTAAAATATTTTATTACTAACGTGGCTGATTCACTAGAGTAAAGAACGATATTTACACCTAACTCGTGGCTCAAAGCAACACATAACGCAGGTAATGGTTCAATCAGCTCGCGGCTTTGTTGTCGACACTATTTCAAAAAACGAGGAGACTGTGATGTTCACCGTCTTGCCTCGTTAGTCGGACTACCTGGAGGAGGTTTTCTGGATTTTCTTTCATACGATACTCAAATGCGGGTTTCCCCCTAAAAGTCCTCCCGGAAGGCACTGCCTTCCTTTTTCAGCGTCATGGAGCTGAGTCAGACTTCTACGTTCGGGTGCTCCATCACAACAGGAGCTGTCCCCCCCCCCCGCCCCCCGCCCCTCCTTTTCCTTCTTTCCATGAGACCACATGGGTTCTTGGATTTGGTCTAGATATTGCTGTCTACCAAGTGGGATTAGAAAAAAAAAATAATGTTTGGGATTTAAACAACGATTCAAATAAAATATTTTTTTAATAATTATAATCTAATAATGCATCATTCTAATAAATATTGGATGATATATTGCAAGCACAGAATCCTGAATCCTTACCAATCTTATCAATTATGTAAATGCAAGAACAGAACCCGTACCAATTATGTAAATGCGCATATTTTATCAATACAAGTGGTGAAATCCATCGAAATTCAATCAAAAAAAAAAAAATTGCTAAAATAAATGCATCCAATGATGGAGAAAATTTAATGCAGAAAGTTTGAAAAGGATACCCACTCTAGTATAGATGACGTATTCGTCTAATACCCTACACAGAAAAGCAGTTCTCTAAATATATAAACTCGGAGCTTCATTAAAGTTGCAAGTGTTCACTAGATCGATATCCTGCTTTTGTAAACAACAAAGCGAATCGGATGGCTTAAGGGATGTGTGCAATTCGATACGCCTGGAGTTGTTTTCTTTGTCGTGATGAAGATGGGTAATGCAAGAGATAATACAAGAGAACGATACAATGTAATACAAGAGAGTGGAAAATAAAAAAAAATCATGTTCATTTCTGGAATATTTCTCATAAAAGATTAAAAAAAAGTATTTTAAAAAAATTAGATTCTAAGTATCAATATACTACTGTGTAGAAAAAGTAAGACCAGTTTTCAATTTAATATTCTGGGGCTAATGGAATTTCAGATTTATTTTTTTTTTTTACTTTTTTCTCTTATAGGTTGCTGACACTGTCTTTAACATCTGTGTGAAATTTGATGTCAAAATATACATTACGCTTGGCTTTGTGAGACGCTAAAAGTGATTCTGGCGATTTTTAAAATGTCTGAATTAATTGAGCAAAGAACTTGCATTCGATTTTGTTTACGGAAACGTATATAATGTTGCATAAGGCATTCAGTGAGCATTCCTATATTGGAAAGAAATGTTTAGAAGTACTATAAACAGTTCAAAGAAGGCAGAGAACGCGTTGAAGACGAAGAACCCTATGGCCGACCATCAACCTCAACCGACGAAACTCAGGTCCAAAAGATTAAAGATTTGGTGTTTGCAAACCGTCGATTTACAATTAGAGACCTTGCTGATGATGTTGGAATTTCAAAAGGTCCGGTCAATTCCATTGTGGGCCTCTAACGCGTCAAATCTCGATTGGTACCGAAAACATTGAATGCGCCAGCTCACATTGCATTGATTCTTCGAGACGTTTTCGCCAAAAATGAAACCCATATCGTTCCACAATCACTGTATTCACACCGTGCGACTTCTGGCTATTCCCTAAACTCAAAAGACCTCTCCTGTGACACCGTTTTGAGTCGATTGAAGAGATTCAACGTGAATCGCCGCGCACTTTGAAGGCCATCCCTGCCGATGACTTTTTAGCATGCATTGGAAAAACAGTTGGCATAAGTGCATTGTGTCCGGAGGGGATTACTTTGAAGGCGATGAAATAAATTTGCAAGAATAAGTAAAGAGTTTTTGAAATAAAATAATTGGTCTTACTTTTTGGCCACAGTAGTAAAAGTTATTTAGGCATAGATATTTAGATATAGATATAGATATAGATATAGATATATAGATATTTACAATGGATTGAAATATACTCAAATGAATTGAAAAATTTTTTTGATTTGGTTTGTCACTCTATGGTCATTTTATGCACACTTTAGGCTAATTAGACCGGGACCTTCAGTTTAACGTGGATTCCACCCCACTAATATGCCACCGCCAGGATTCGTACCAAAAGCCAGAGCGCTAGTCAATTGGCCATCAAGTCGCCGATTGGAAAAGGAACGACTAAATAATTCTTATTGATAAATTCAAATAATGTCCGGTCTTTGACCCTTGCTAATGTGCGCAATGAGAGTACAGAAGGGCTCAAATTCGAATTCACTGGAATGCAATCGTTGCAGTATCTGCTTTCAAAATACGACGATACTTGATGGCGACTGCAACGTAGTGTGTACAGTGCCTCAACCCTGCATTGACTATCAGTCGGCCTAGTGAGGGTTTCCTCCACTGAGATACAAAAATGCGACCCCTAAAAGTAGACCTGGAAGGCAATGTGTTTCTCCATCTCTCATAGATAGGTTGTTCGTGAAAAAATCAAAAAAGAATCCTGCATCAATAGAACAATTAAATAAAAATGTGTTACAGTTTTTTTTTATTATTATTATTCAATTATAAAAATATTAATAATTACTCTATTCAAAATGTTAGAAAATATTATACATGAAATCTAACAATTTAGTAACAATCATTCTTTTCCAGACTATTATGTATTTAAAAAGCTGAAAGCCCTTGTGAACTCATTAATGTAAAATTATAGAGAGTAGATTTTTTTGCAGCCAGATTGTAACTGGGTGTGATCGGATTGAGATATTTGAGGCACAGGTTGAGAAACTCAAAGCTTTATTTACGCATGCACAAACACCACACATATACAATTAGAGACGTACAGTATTTAACAAATTTAAAGACATATAATTACAGATTCGTGAAAGGATTCCATTTCTGAGCTGAAAATCCGATACTCAGCTACGCGCAGGATGCGTTGAATATATTTCCTCTCAGAGTGAGAGTCTGTAGGTCAACTGACCATTTCTGCCGAATGACACAAGGGACGCTCTTACCAGTGCGTAGGAGGAAGTAAGCTTGCAACATTTGGCATATATAGTTGACGTTTTGTTTTCATTAATTTATATTTCTCAAGTTTATGAAAAAAAAATAAATATGATGAGTTATTCATTTTATGAAAACGAGTTGTTTTATTTTCGAAATTGTTCATTTCATTAGTTTGCTTCGTAGTCGTCAAAATGAAAAAAAAAAATAGTGTCAACGAAATTTGCACCTGGCTAATGTAAAAATAACAAAACGTATGCCCCAAATAAAATAGAATACTATATATAATTAGCGCATAAAAATAATAATGGAAAATAATCTCTTAACTTATTATTTGGTAGGCTTGTGCAATATCAACATAACTGTTAATTTAGCTAGGTTGACAAGAATTATGGGTCAGCTCCAGTTGATCAAACGTAGAATTAACGATTATTTTTAGGACTAGTTATTGACCTCGACGATAGATGGCGTTGAGAGTAGGCTACTTTTAGCATTAGTTGAATTTCAAAAGGAATGTCTTTCTTGGAAGGACAGGCAAACATTGATTAGCATTTCACTCAAATTGCGTTCTATTGAAATTCATTTAAACAGAACTCTTTCACTCGTAGCTACGTTATTTTTTTAATTTCACATAAGTTTAGAAAATTTAAAACTTAAAGCAATCTTATTGAACATTTCTATCGTTTGATAGTTACTATTTATTTATTTACTTGTTTGCTTTTTAACTGACAAGATTATAAATACATATTACTGTAAATGTTTTGAAAAATTAGACTGCTCTAATCGCTTAAAGATATATGTTGCGATGATAACATATAATACACATATTTTTTTAAATTCTGATTCCTCAGTTTCATGGAATTTTTTTATCAAAAAAAAAATGGTTTAAAGTTTTAATGACAAAATAAAGACTCTCAATTAAGCAACAATATATCTTCTTCGTTTGTAACACATTAAAGAATATTGGACAAAATTTTCTTCTAAAAGTGTGTTATTATTAACCTTATAGATGACAGATCGATTTTATGTATAAATTTATGCTTACTGTCTTTTCAAAAATGCATTTAAGAAAAAGTTATCAATATCTAAGTACAAAGAAATGCATACAATACGATCAAAACCCTATTTTTTTTATCAATATGTCCCTAAAAAATTTCTATAATATTTTTATAATTGTAAGTAAAACTTTTATTTTTTTTTTTTTAATTAACCAATCTATTCGTTGTGATGAAAAATTCCTAGCAACAAATCTTTTCTAAAACTAATAAATCTCTTTTAATATAAAATTTTAAGAAAAGAAACTAAATCAAAATGCGTTAATTTATTTATTTTAGTCCATTATATTGATTTAGAAAACTTAATTTTCTTCAGATGAAAAGAAAAAAAATTTAATGCTTTTATAGGATATAGAAAATATAACTCAAAAATATAACATTTATCTTGATAGGCCTCCCGATTAATATATTCTATGTTAAATTCAAATTAATGTGGTTTGTTGTATAGTAACTTAATGTTAATAAATTAAGCGCACATTAAAAAAAATCAAGGTGTTAAAATTAACAGTTAAATTATATTAGCATTAATTGTTAATACTCTTAAAGAAAGTAATAGTTTTTCCCTTTACTTTTGGGGGTGTTTTGAATGCAATCTTTACACAAAAAGAAGAAACAAACTTCACTTTAAATGCTTTCCGTATTAGAATTTCCGTAAATTCTTCTATACATTTTATCCCTGACGGCAACAATGTTTGAAAGTTACAGAAATTTTATTTCGTTTTGGCTTTTGAACTTTTGGTCAATTTTTTAAGAGAAACAGCGCTCTTGGCTTCTATTCACGCACTGTTTTTTTATGCAAAAATATAATAAATGTATCTACAAAAAAATTCAGTCAAATAGCAAAATAGGGGCCGTTGCGGTGTGGCGATTTTTTTGGGGCGACAATTGGCCGATAAATCGCCAAATGTAGTAATGCAGGTTTCTTGCATTGTTTGAAATTCACTGCACTTAAATTGCAACCCTTTACTTGGCATACTTTGGCATAAAGATTTTTTGATGTCAAATCTCAACAGCCACTATTCTAAAATTTTACAAAAAAATTCATCTTTTTCAAATTAAATTGGACATTTTAATTACTGCATGCTTTTTTTTTCCGATAGACAATTAAACATTTTTTTTTATTGTCATCATTTTTCTTTCTAAATATAAAAAAAAAATTTACAGACTGCTATAAAAGAATATTTTAATAATTTATTTAAATTGTTGGTTTTTTTAAATGTTTATTAAAGAAAGAGTGAAATTATATGCATTTGTTTCACATGGGGAATTGTAAATATAGTTTATTTCCCACAAGAAGTGTTTCAAATTTTAATTATTAAATTTTATTAATTATTTTGAAAAACAAGAATAAATATGTCTTTATCCAAAATATGCCAATTCACTTACACTATATCAGAAGTTGACAGTGTTAACTAATAAGCCTCTTTTCAAAAATAGCATTCAAGACTTATTCTGACTTAAAATAATATAAAAGTTTATTTTTTATAATAAAAATGTATATTTCCTGTTATTCTTTTTCAATATATTGAATTGCATCTATCAAATATTAAATTTAAAAATTCTTCTTAAAATCAGAAAATTTTAAAAAATTATTAAATGAGACAAATTTAATTGGAATTAATATTAAATCAGAATTTTAAAATCAGACTTAAATTCATAGAGAATTTCAGAAATAATAAATTAATTCAATGTAAAAAAAATTTACATAATATAATTACTCTACATATCAGTAGAATAAATGAATTTCAAAAATAAAAAATATGTATTCATTGTTTCTCATATATATCTTCAATGTAATAAAAGAAATTATTATTTTTCAGGTCGAAAAAGAGTAAAGAGTGATTGCAGTTTTCCACAAAACAAGGTCGCAATAAAGAAATCAAAAGCTAAATATGAAGAAATCATAATAAAGGATATTTTTTCATTATGGTCCAAGATGTAACAAGAAACATCAAAATAAATTACAATTCCAAACACAGCATGATTATTGTAGCAAACTGCCCTAATATTACTCAGCTAATAAATCAATACATGGATAGCATCAACAAAACAAATACCACAAACACCTATGCTCAAGGGGCAACTGTTGCTTTGGATGATTCCCAGAAAGATGCAGTGGTTTACATTGTGGTTGTGCTCTTCTTTTATTCCTTCTGCATTGGCTTCATGATGATTCGCTACATGCAAAAAGAAGCTAAGGAACAGCACGAATGCAAAAAGTACCGAAGATACATAAATATGGCTCAAGATCAGTATTTGGCATCTATGAATCGAACAAGATTGGCCAACAGACTTGCACTTCAAGCACTGAATACAGTGAATGCCATTCCCCAAACAACTAATTATGGTAGCAAAGTAACTTTTGTATAAGCATTGAAACAGTGTGAATTTTCAATCTGCAGTATTACATAATCTAGTATTTAGTACACCTTTACTTTATTTTAAAATATTCCATATTATAAATAACTGCAAATTGTGAAAACCTTAAACTGTACCATGATATTGTTATTGCTGTACTTATTTAATCCTTTTTTGAAATAAATATCAACTGACATATATAATTCTACAGAGAAACTTTAATTTTCATATACAATCAAATATACAAATTTTAAAAGAGAATTCACTTATAAAATTAAAATAAACAAAAGAGAATGCAAGTTTTAATTTATCTTCATCATTTACCTACACATTCGTAAAATATAATTTTTTTAAAAATTTCTTCAATTTTTAACTATTACAGCAGAAATTTTTTTAACAAATAATTTACGATATTTTAAAATATTAAAAAGTTCAAACATTGCTAGAAAATTGAATTGACTAATTAAAACAATATTCTTTAAAACAAGAATTAAATTCTGTACTTTTGATATTTTTGCAACAGTTATATTGACAATATATATATATATGATTTAATATATAATATATACACAATAAATACAAAAGTTTTAAATAATTTGAACAAATTTACATTGTTATAAAAAAATTTCAAAAAATTTTTATCTACAATATATAAGTACAAAATATCCAGTTCTTGATTCTGGAAAATGTGAATGAAATTTCTTATAACAGAGTAGGTAATTATATTTTAAGATAAATTCAGTAACTTGAGGATATAAAGTATCAAACATAACAATATGAGTAGGTACAGATTGTATATCATTTGATTCCTGATTTTGAACAAGCCATAATCTAGGATCAGTAAAAAAGACATCTGCTTCATCTGTATAGTTGACAGCATTGTTAAAATTTGGTTCACAAGAAAGAAATTTCATAGAAATATTTTGATGAATATAACTGAAAGAAATTTCATATGAGAGAAAAACTTGAATATATCATCTACAAAACAAGAAAATAATAACTTTTAACAAAAATAAATGTTTTTTTTTTTTAATCTATACACATTTTCTAATGTAGTAGCATTTGAAGTCCGACTCATAAACCTACCTAGCTAAAATAATAGCGTGCGTGCGCGTTTTTTTTTTTTTTTTTTTTTGAAAATTTCCTTACAAAACGCAAATGTGGAGCATTCACTTCTAAAAGGTCATCTGAAAGGTCAAAAAAAAAAGTATGGTCGTAAATGGTAAATTCATTTCGAAATATATTTTACTTGTGTACAATATTGATCGGTTCATGTTAAAAAGTTTTAAATCCTCAATGTCGAAATTTCCTGTATCGAGTGCCGTATTGTCGATCCGTACGCATACCTGGCATGTTAATTTTGTATTGTATATCAAAGTAGAATAGAAAACTGAACATTTAAGTGAGAAATGATAATGTCAGAACAGGCAATGCCGAGAGAAACAAGCATTTCAAATGATTAAACTTTTTTTCATTAGGTGCTCGAAGGAATGACCAACAGTAATTCACGATTCACAACTGCGCTGCACGGATTAGTGTACACTAGCAAAAATATCAAGCTTGCCACATACATTTTCAGCAGCCATTGACATTCTGGCCACTAGACCTTCATCGGAGTCAATGGAATTTTCATACATAATTTGGTAATCGTCATGACCTAGAAACAAGTCCTCCCAATCAAATCCTGCGACCGTGCGTGCGTGCGTCCGTCCATACGTACGAGCGTTCGTGCATACGACCGTACGAGCATGCGTCAGTCTATCCGTGCTTGCATCCGTATGTTTATTACGTGCGTCCGTCCGTCCCTACGAGCGTGCGTTCTTCCGTGACCTAGAAACAAGTACTGCGTCCGTACGACCGTGCGTGCGTGCGTGAACCTTAAAAATTATCTTTCACACATTTCGTTTTAAATAAATCCATAAATATGAAGCACATCGCAATTAAAAATTTTACAATTTTAAATATTAAAAAAAAAATTTTAAGGTTCATTAAAATATTTATTTTGTCAACCCCTAATAAATTCAATAAAACAAAGATTCATACAAATATTTTTTTTAAAAAAGTAAGCAGAGTTATGCTGAATGTTAAATATGGGAAATTTTTTTCACGTGACATTTTGTAGCAAACAACATTATTAAATATCTCACTGGAAGAAATCAACAATTAAATTTCAAAAATTCTAAGAATTTTCTTTTACACACAATTTAAAATCATATCAACATCAATTAATAATTTATACATTTATATTGATTTTTTTCAAATCCTTCTATTAGCTCACACTTCATAATTTAAAAAGTAAACCAATCAGAGGAACATTCATATTAATGAAGAAACTAAAAATATTTAAGATCAATTTGAAGTTATATGATTTTGGACACCAATAGCATTATGCGACTTGATATGATACAAATATGAAAAGACTACTAGCTTGTAATTTCACTTTTTATCTATCAGTAATTTTTTAATTTTATTTCATTTCTTTATTCAATTCTTACTATTAGTTCACACTCTCCCTATATGTATTTATATATCTTGTTCAAATTTTCAATCGTTAATAAAATACTTTTTATTCATCTATTCAAGTTCACATTTTTTTTTTAACTTGTAGTGGGTGACACTGGATGTTGATACAGTTTTTTCAAATATTAATTCAGTAATTAAATTTAATTAATTAATTTTAGTTTTTTTTTAGATTTAAATTGCATATATCTACCAATAGATGGCGCCAGATAAACTTAAAAAAATGAATGAAAATTATTTGTAAAGGACTTTCTGCAATATAGTGAAGAAAAACTAGGAATTGAACTTTAAAAATAAAAAAACTATATTACTTGTTAACAATTAATTAAGACTATTTATGTTTGTATGTGAAATTATTTAGCTTAAGGCTTCACAGACCATATCAAAAAGACAAAAAAAAAAAAAAAAAAAAGATTAGACAAGAATTTAATACATTATGATTATATATTTCAATAATAATACAGAGATTTCAGAAAGCTAATGATCTCATATGTTAATGTGCATAATAAAGAAAAAAAAATGTAATGTGACTTTTATATCTTCAAGAATAATTCCATGAAACTTTTAGAAACTATAAAACTTTAATACTCTTCAAAGAACAATTATGTATAGTTTATAAATAATTCCCTTGATCCAGCAATTCTCAACCTTACTAAATGAGAAATGAAATTATATATATATATATATTATTATTATTATTATTATTATTAGAAAAATTGATTAATTTACAGAAAGGAAAGCAAAGCAAAACAAAACACATTCTGATATATCAAAAATAAAAATATACATTTAAACTAATAAAATATTCTTATAAATATAATTGCATCTGTAGTGCACAATGTATTTAATAATTAAGTTATCCATAAATTAAAAACAAGTTTAAAATTATTTCTGACTCCCTGGTCTGGTCTTGCAGAGCAAAGTTTTTGGAAGGAAGGTTTTATATTAGAAATAGATACACTGGGCTCTTTTTCTATATTTAGCTGAGATCTATACTTTGTCATCAAAACAGTGATTGGCGGTTTTGCAAAGGCAGGATGTTAAAAATTACAATAGCATACAAAAGCTTTTGTTTACATATCAGAAAACTCATCATTTAATCCTGTCCATAATTCAAAGAATGATTTATTCCTAAACTGTCTTTCGATTTCACTACTTGCCATGAAATCTACGAATATTTATTCTTCGACAGTTAAGAGACATATAGGAGTCTTTTGAAATGGATCCCTAATCCTTCATATCTTGGTAATTTGTAATGTTTGTAAATAAGTCCTAGTGTATTTTAGCATCAAAATACATTTTGTATATATTGTTATTGTATGAGAAGGAGGTTCATAATGAAAATTATGATTAAAAATTGGATTGAAAATACTGAAAGGTTGAGAAATGCTGCTTTAATCTGTGCTCTTTTAAATTATTTATATATATTTCAAAAAAAGTCTTTAGGTAAACAATTTAATATAAGTTGGATACAAATTAAATCTATTTTAAATTGACAAAAGGCATACACAAATATTACCTGTAATATGGTGCAGAATGGCATGGCATCAGAAACAGCACTTTGGAATCGTTGTTTACAGTATTGGATAAATGTAAAGTAGCATCAGTAGTACCACTTTGGTGAATTAAACCCATATAAAGGGATAATGGAATGTTAATCAACAAGATAACCACTACTAAACAAAAATTCACATTTTTGCTTATTTTCCATTTGAAAACAGTTAATCTTTTACATAATATTTCATTCATTGCTGCACTGCAGATAATTAATGCAACTGGCAAAATAGGCAACAGAAATCGAAACTCCTTGTGACTCAAAAAACTAAAAATTAAAAAAGTTTTATTAAAACAAATTTTTTTTATAAATCTTAGTATTTTTAATGGATAAATAATAAATATAATTAAAAATACTTAATCTAATACATAAGTTTATAAGAAAAAATTTCCAAACTATTTAATTAGAGTTATACTGAAAATAATGCAAATTTTTCATAAGAAATATAAACCATTAAAACATTTTCTAGTTGCAAAAATTTTAACTTTAAAGGAAGTTATTATTGATACTAGAATTATTATTTGCTTTCTTTTAATATACATAAACTTGTCAGTGAACAATCATACTTTGAAATTAAAGTTTAGTTATAATAAATCTGTAATGGCACCCTTAATTAACTATTTTAAAATATCAAGAAGGGGAAAAATACTAAATTTTAATTATAAGAAAAATAAGAATTGCTTACCTAAACATTAAGATCACCCAAAATATCAAAAAATAAAGGTGCTTCAAATATGGCAAAGAAAGTCCCATCAAAAATGGGATTAAATGAATGCCTAAAACAACTGGAAAACCTGATGTCAAATACCAAAATAAGTTATGCTGTCCATAAAATGCCCCAATATCATTCTTCCAGTTAAATAGAAAAAAATTATATGGCGTAAAAACCCATTCTTCATAGAAATATCTATCGCAAATCAATAAAATAGATAGGATCACACACCTAAAAAAATTAATTCATTTAATAAAATGAAATATATGTATATAACATATGTATTATATAGTTAAATCATTAATGAACAACTTGATAAGTAATTTTAAAAGTTAAATTTGATTTTTTTTTATTTGATTATTCATATGGATGTTCTAATAATTAAACTATAATACTAACAATTAATACGGAAGTTATATTATAGTCTACAATAAATATAAAAAAATCTAATACTGTACCCAATAAAAGATGTGCTTTTAACAACTTCAATAAAAGATCTTTCTCTCCATAAATGATATAAATACAGAGGAAGCCAGAGCATAAATGCTGTAGGGCGCATCAACACGCTTAGACCAGCAAACCATAAATAAGTGACTGTTAACCTATTCTTTGAAATTGAAATTATTTCTAAATATGCAATGTTATTTAAAATATCTCAAATATATGAATTGAAAGAAATATAAAAGACATTTCTATATTTTATTTCAAAGCTAAGGAACCAAAAGCAAATATAAAAAAAAAATTCAAAATTGTTGATTATCTAAGTTAATACAGAATGAAAGATTAATTCAAGAAAATATTTATGTTTTGTTAATACATTTACTTTAAAATAAGGTGTACACTTACAAAGCTTTCATAATAGGGAATAAAATTACTTATTTGAAGAAATTCGTGATATTTATTTTGTTTGTGGGATGGCAAACTTTTTTTTCCTTGCAATGCTATATCATTGTACAAGTGTTATCAAAATTTACAGGTGTTTCCTTTTCTTAATATATTCAATAGTTTTTTTAATTAAAATTAGATCTTTGGTATGTGTTATTTTCTTTTGGTGGGCATTGTTTTCATCATCATCAAAATTAGCTTTCAATTAATTTTCATATCATTATAAAATCAATTAAAAATTATTCACTCAAAATACTTTAAAAATAATTTTAATCAACACATTTTACAATTTATACTTAATTTGGCAACAATAACAATAAATTTAAAAATTGTTATTAAAAAATTGTTAAACTTAGTATATTTAAAATAATAAAATATATTTAGAAGGAACTTCAAACAATGAAATCACACTTCACATACAATAAGCAAACATATGTATAATTGCCATTTAATGGGATATAAATGGGGGGGGGGAATGGGGCAAACTTTCATAAATTTCTACAAACATAAGAAGTATAAAACTGAATTATTATATAAATAAGTAAATAATTACCCTTCAGACTTTCTTTTATTCCAGGGATAAAAAAAGAGCCCACATGCTGTAAATGATGTTTCAGCCATATTGGTTAAATTCCTCGAAGAGCAATAAAATAAAAACCAAGAAGTCAAAAGATTAAATAATGTCCATGAGCCACATTTAGATCCAAAGAGTTTACAAGAAAGTTTGTACGTAAAAAAATCACCAATAGTAGATAAAACTGCTTGGAAACATTTGGGTGCTAAAACCTAAAAAAAAAAATTTTAATATATAATTTTTATAATTCCAATATATGATAATTTTAAAACAAAAAAAACACATGAAAAATTAAACATAAATAAAATTTACTTAAATGCATTTTTACAATTGAATTTGAGATATGGAAAATATTCTTATAAAATTGAATGTTGTCCTATTAACAAAAAGGGAATCTAAAGAATTGTAATAAATATATCAAAATAACTTTTCTTCATACAGTCCTTATATATATATTTTAAACATTTTTTTTGAAATCTACATTTCATATAAATTTAATTATTAAAATTATCAAACAAAATTGCCTATGAATAATATTCATGTATTTAGATTGATTTTGGAGAAGATCAAATAAATCACTACCTCATCTATTTATTAGGTATAATAACATAACAGGAAAATTAGTTGACACTTTTTAGCATACTAAAGAACAAAACAATCTTTTTTAAACCTTCTATATTGAGAGGAAACTGAATCAGTGCATTTTTGGTCAGAGGAGTAAAAGTAATTACTTAGTAATCAATATATTAAAAAAATTAGTTAGTATTTAATAAAGGTTTATGACAAAGTAAATAAAAACAGTCTATCTATGGAGATATAATATATTTGAATAAACTTAATCCTTTCTCTGACAACAATATACACATAAAAAAAATTTTCAACTTATATCTAAAATACACTAATTTAACATTTAAAATACTACCACTTTTTGAAATTAACATCATGGTTAAAATGTGCTTCTAATACCTAAGAAATCAGTAAATCAAGTTAAATTTAAATTATAATATCTATTCAAATATAGTCAAAGCTATATATAAATTGGAAAAGTACACAGTATATGTTGATCAAAAACAAAAAGGATAAAATAGCAAAAGAAGCCTGAATCTACAAAATGCTGTAATTTATAAGCTGATATGTATAGAATATAAGAATCAAACTTAGATTTCTAGATATAATAAAAATATATGATCTTTACAAACTTATTTTCCTAAAATAGATTAACATAAAATTTAAATAAGAATTTTAAAGTTAGGAAAAAAGAAGAAATGCAAAAATTTATTAAAATTTTGCAGTATTAATTTTAAAAAAAGAGATGAAAATATATATTCAAACTACTATTATCAAATTATAAAATGCAATTATTTATTAAAATTACAATACTTACTATTGTTTCAACTGATTCTGGAAATATTTTGAAGAGAATATGAATCATACAAGGGTAAATATAACTTCTTATTTTCTTTTTCCACTCCCAGGTCAAATATCCATAGCTTTAAAAAAATAATAATAATTCATAATTATAAAAGAAAAATCAGTACTTGTTTATTAATTATGTTCATCATTATTTAAAAGTTGCCAAGATAAGCATTAAGAGCTCCTCTCATAAATAGCAGATTAGAAATAACAATAGCTTTATTGGCCAATTGGTAACAAAAATTGATCTATCAAAGGCCATGGCAATAAAGTAAATAAGGCCATGGCATTAAATTAAAATTGCCTTTAATATTAACACTTCAATATGAAATAAATAATTAAGATATATTAATGCATTTCAATTGAAATATTTTAATTTAAATACTTATTAAATTTTTAACTTTTGTATTCTAAACATTTTGCTTCCAAAATAATAAATTTTCCATTAAATAAAATAGACTTTTGAAAAACAATAATATTCTGCTTAAGTATTATTTATGAATTCTTAGATGAAAAAAAATTTATAATTTTGGGTGAAATTACAGCATTGTATTTTTTTCCCTCTTCCCATTATATTTAATTATTCAAAAAAGTTACCTACTTAAGTTACCTAAGTTTAAATTAATACTTTATCAATGAACAAATTTCATTTTCATCATGAAACAAATTTTGACAATACAGTAGAACTTTTGCATTTTTCTAAAGAGTTTCAGAAGGACATTAAACTACCAGATTTATGTCACACAAAACATTTATTTTACAATATTAATAATTGTAAAAAAAAAATCACATGTCCATAACTGTAAGATGGCTATAATTAGAAATTTAAAATAAAATCATTCATCAAGCAATAAAAGATTAATTCACTCATGAGGTTTTGAAATAGGTCTTAAATTTTAAAAAAATCAAAATGCATACTGCAAAAAAAAAAAAAAGAATGTGCTTCATCCATAGTTCAATAGTTTGATGGCAAATTTTATTCAAAGATTTTAAAATAATAATTACTTACAAATCTTCTTTTGACTGCACTATCAACTCATTTTGAATTTCAGGAATTCTTATAGATCAATAATTTTCCTCGAAACAATATTAAAAAAATAACAATAAAGTTTAATATTTTTTTTTGCTTCAGTTTATTGAGAACATAGTTATAAATCTAATATAGCTAATTATTTTCAACTATTCTATTTAAAAACAATTCGAAAATAATTTTTCATTTTTTTCTTAATTTATAATATTTTGTCTTTTTATAAGCTTGCATAAGTTAAATTCAATAATGAAAGTTCAATTGCATGATAATAAGTAACTTCAAACTAGTTTTTCCACTTTATATATAAATAATTGAAGAAAATGAAAAAATTTCTATTTTTTTTTTCTCATTATACATACTAATAAGTAGAGTGTTTAGTAGAATATTTACTAAATAGCAGACTATTAAAACTAATAAAAATTATATTTATGAAAAAAGTACCCAAATGTTATTTTATGAGCTACTTCCAAAGATTGCCAATATTCATCTGGTACAAAGGAAGACCGTACAATAATAACACTTAACAAACGTATACCTAGAATTATAGACAAAATTATAAAATCTTTGTAACCCATGTCAAATTTATAAGACGATGTTCTTATTTATTTGTTTGTTTATTTTTTAGTAAACATTTCCAAACCGCGAAACACATTTTTGGTTACAAAGCTGGCTTTATCACTATTGACACAGAATTTTGATTTTGTTCTGTAGAACTAGAGCAATAAAAAAAAATTATTTTTGCAATTTAGAATACGATGTAATTTAAAATATATTAATCGATTTTTTTTATATGTATTATCTGTCAAATTTTGTTTCTTTGATTGATATATGAATATAATGCAAGTATTTCAAGGATAGCTTAGTTAAATCTCAATCCTATATAAATTTTGCAATTCAATAATTTGCAATATTTTTTTTTCTTCTTTAGAATCGATGGATTTAAATTCTCATCAATTGTTAAGCGATGAATTATTGTGTTTGACTTTTATCCATTGCTATTTCAATTTTTAATTAGATCAGTACTACCTCGATCAATAAACATCAAGAGAACAAGACTTTGAAGGGTTATTTATGACGTCATCATAAAAAAAAATGGAGTTAGAATTGTTTTCTACGAAGAAAATGTATTTTCCGCTTTGCACGTCATACACAACTCTTAAAATTTAGTATTTTAAACAATTCATTTTCAGATAGATACAGTAAAGTTTAAAATTCAACAAGTGAAACAAACTAATAGTTTCCAAAATGCTTGCAATGTTTATTCAGGCAATGAACAAGATAAATCTGTGGGTTGAAAAATCTAATGTTAATCTCTAAGAGAACGGGAAGGTGCGAACTATGTCTATGCCACCTTGAGAGTATTGTTTAAAGTTTTGGTATCATGATGGATGTAGTGCAGGTATACCGAAATTTTGCGTAATGCTACATCTGCCCCAAATTAACCATTCTAACAATGAATAACCTGAGATCCGATTTTCGGACATTTAAAAACAATATATTATTTCTCCTCAGTTACACTGTGCCTCTTAAAATAGGGCATTCGGATTAAAGGTGTAATAACCTAGATTTAATCCAATTACATTGAACTTTTCATTGTCTCCTAATAGACGCGTAATAAAGAAGTGCTAATGTATACTTTTACTTGTAACTACACATTTTATTATAAATTTTAAGCAAATTATTTGGAATTATGAAATTTCTATGATTTGAAACCTATATATATATATATAATACGAAAGAGTTTCTTAAAATAATTACATAAGTAATTCAACTAATCCATTTCCCCTATTTCTCTTTATATTTTCTCCGCGTAATTTTGTTTTTATTTTAATTCAAACTAAAATATGTGAAAATCTAACATTCTGTATATTAAACTAAAAACTCAGATCACACATGATTTATTAAGAAATTCTCACATTTTCATTTTTAAAATTGAAAACCTGACATAACAATACTTTTCATGGAATTTAGAAAGATTCTTAGAATTTTCCTTTATATATATTTATTTCAATAAATATGCATGTAATTATGATTTATTATAAAATCTTTCTCAATTATAAGCTTGAAAAGGCAAAACCTTCTTATTAAAGTAAGTTGAAATTAATTTACTTTTCAGTGACTTCAATTTTTCAAATTCAGATTTGTTTTAAATTTATTAACAAATAAAGTTCACACTAAAATGAAAAAACCATTTATTTTAGTCTAAATAAGTTTTTAAAGTTCAAAATAAATTTGATTTTAAACTTATAATTCAATGGTAAAATGCACAGTTAATGTGCATGAGTGCTCAAATCCTTTGCTGTCCTTTAACAGTATCCGTTGCAGGTACTGCTTTCAGAAATTATAAGACTCAATGGAAGGTGCAGCATAAGTAAGCATCTCATATCGACAGCCAGTTTGCATGGTGGAATTTTTTCGGATTTTCTGCTATATAACATTCAAATACCCTTAAAATTCCTTTAGAGGGGTAGCCTGGTGTAATTAAGTAGAAAACGAGATTCTTCGATGTACAACAACAAAAAAGAAATATTAAGCTTATCAACTACCATAAACTCTGAATTATCTGGGGTTTTTTCTATTCATCCTGAAAGAAAAAACTAATTTATTGTTATAATTTATGAAAAATTACTCATTAATCAAATGAAAAATAAACTGTCACATTTAAAAATTAAATTGTATTTAATGTATTTAAGCATAAATGTATATTTAAGCATATTTAATAAAATCAAATATAATTTAATACGAATTTAAAGGTAAAAAAATTATGCCAGAAATTCAAAAGTTCATATACATCATTGGAGTTGGGAGTATTGGGATGAAGTTCTCGCCTTCATCTCACCACTCTGATTGATGTGTGACATGCGATCTTAGTATCTGATGAAAGTCCTGCTTTAGATGGAATAACTGAAAGAATACAGGATTAGTGGAACAACTGAATTTGAAATGTGGTCAATTTTTAATAAATTATTTGATCTTTTTATATGTTTTTCAACGGTTTTAAATTATTTAATTCATGATGTAAAATGTTTTTTTTTTCTATAAATATATAAATACACACTATACATGGTAAAAGATTAAAAATATAAAATTAGGCATCTATGACATTTTTTTATTTATAGATGAGAAATTTTTTTTCACATACATTTATTCAGAAATTACATGAACACTCATGAATTATTCTGCATGAATCACCAAGAGATATTAAAATGCTTTGCTGAAGAGTCACCTGAAATTTTGCCCTCAAGCAGAGTAATTAAAGCAGTGATTTTATCTGAAGAACAGGTGGTGACTTAGTTTACTCTTGAATTTTTAAGATATCTTAATGGGGAAAAAATTTAACACTCACAAAAAAAAGACATTAAAATTTGTTATTCAGGCAGAAGTTTGCACGTCTTACTTTTCAAAACAACAATGTTCTCTTTCACACAGGCTTTCTTAAAATTCCTTTCCATAAAAGAGCGATATGATTTTATATGAAGGTCAGCAGTAAGTGAAATTGTTTTATTAATATTTGTCATAAACGTGCAGATAATTCAGGCTTTGAATGAGCTTTGTGGTCATTGGTCTCCATACCAATGCGTGAAGCGACGAGAAAAAAATTTTAGTTCACACAGAGGTGTTAGAAATCACTTTATTATTCATCCCCTTGTTCACACCGAGGTGGCAGAAACCACTTAACTTCGAGAAATTCCAGTTGCTCTTAAGCGACGGTTCAGATTGTATACTTCTCACAATAGAAGAGTCAATGAACACATAATTTTTAAATTGATATTTTATAAAAACTTATTAATATTTTAAAATTGTTTTGCTTATATTTTATAAATTGTTCATAAACATATTAGTTACTGAAACATATTTCATTCTTTTTACTTTCCTTTTAAAACTTCATAAAAAAATTTAAAAAAAACAAGCACATTAAATGATTAGAATATGAAAACTGGTTCTCTCTCTATAAAAACCATAAAACTATTTTATAAATTATTAATGCATTTGTACTTTTTAAATCTAGTTTATCAAATCAAACTAGCTATTATTAACTATAACATGGAATTATCCATATATACACAATTGAAAACTATATATACATTCTTTCCCACATGAATAAAAAAAAAATGAGAGGGGGAATATTATAGATATTTATATAACATGAACAAATATACATATATATATATTCATAAAATTTTTTAAGTTATTCAATATTTTTAAGCAAATATATTTCCAAATTATTTTTTTCAAATATGTTCAGGTAGATGATTATATTTGTATAATTGAAGTAAATAAATTATTTGCATTTAGTTACAGATTTTTACAAGTTTTTTCTTGCCAGAGTTTTAAGTATTGGAGTATAACTTATTTTATTTATCTTAGAAAGCGAGAGCCAAAGTAATTAGGCAATAAACATTCAAAATAAAATAATAAAAATTATTAATTTGGTTCTGTAAAAAAAATTTGATATAAAATCTTTTTTCGTCCACATAATAAATAAGTAATATTTTTTAAAATATAAAAGGGGCTTAAGTCTAGAAAAAAAGTAATGATGCTTTTTATTCAATACTATATTTCCAATTAACTTTTCCAATGATTAAATTATTTTGACTTGATATCATGTCTTCACAGGAAGATGGACATTTGGCCTCAAAAACTCCATCGTCGCCGAATCCATCTGGAGAAGCACAAAAATATTCATATCTTGGATTGACGAATAACCCATAAGGGCTAATTTTTTTATGATAAAAGTTTCTTAAGGCCTTTATAGCTACTGTTCTTATGGTGAATATAGTTTCACATTAAATAAGCTTCTTTAACTCGCACAATCTTTTTTTTTTCCCTTTAGAGCTACTGCTTTTTGTGTGTGTAAGGCGAATTGCAGAAAGTAATAGTTCCTTTTTTTAATAAATACTTTTTTTTAATGTCGGGTTTATTTATGTTTGAACCATAACTTTGCTTGGAATCCATTTCCAAGAATTAACTTCTACAGCAACGGTGTTGCGAAGACTTTTCAAACGGAAATTTTCCCAGCTCTGCTCATTACATGTAATACATTTACCAGAATTAGAACTGTAAATGTTTTTACATACAGATGAAAATAAAAATTTTGAAATGTGAGAAATAACTGTGCCATTGCAAAGCGAAATGTATTTTTTGTTTCATCCAATAAATTTTGTAATTATTGAATGAAATTGCTTGAAGCAGTTCTCCAAAAATAATAAGCTATGACTATTTTCAGATAAAGTATTAACTATTTGCCATACCAATTCTTTCAGTTACAAAATACATAAAGAGGAATATTTGATATTTTTTATAAAATTTAGCACCAAAAACTGAATAATTTTTTCAAGGAAAGTTATAATGTAGCTTGCAACTAAACATGAAATTTTATACGATTATACTAGAGGGAAATTCAAATTAGGCTAGTAAAAGAGAAATAATAAATTTTAAATATTAAAAAAAAAAAAAAATTGATAAAAGTAATCTATAGAAATTTACTTTGCACTTTTATGGTGCATCTGAATGCAGATATTTCTAAATAAAAATTTAAAAAGAAACACTTTAATTTTCATACTGTTCACTCTTCATTTTACAATGACTTTAGAAAAGTCACAAAAGTTGTGATCCGATGAGGTAGTCTCTACGCCCATTCTGATTTTGAGTCAGTATGGCATTTGAATTAAAAAAGTGTAGCCTTTCTTCTGTTTGCTGGAAGTAAAGGGGACACAAAAGAAAGAGATAAAGTAAGCACTTCATGCAAAACAAATAGTTCTCGATTCTGAAAGAGGGAAATCAACACTTGGTCATTAGGAAAGCAGATAAAATCCTTTAGAAAGGGAAGGGATGGTATATATTCTCCCATAAAATTTTCTTTTTTTTTCAAATGCCAATTCTATTTACATTTGCAATTTAAAGTCTAAAAAAACCACATCTGAAAGAGGAAAAAAAGTCCATTTCTTGTGGGTCTTTTTTTCTTCCCTGTAATAATTTGAAGTACTTTTATAAGCACTTTAGCCCTAAATAGTGAATTTCTGAATCTTTAAAAATACTTTCAGCCATCAAAAAGATTAATCTTTGTCTTAACATGGCAAATTACAGTTTTTGAAACCATAGTTCATATTGAAAAAATTTCAAAAAGTTAATAACTGAGCTTGGAGTTTAATGAGTTTGTGTAGGTTAAGCCTTAACTAAATTTGCGATCCAGAAAAGCAAGCACAAAAGAAATACTAACATATGTATTAACAACTTCTTTGTAGAACAGAATTAACTATAAAGCATTCAATATGCCTTGATAGTTACTATGTAAAAGTATTTTTACAACATACTTTTTACTCTTAAAACTTATCCTTTTCCCCATTCATTATATATGAATGTTTGTGTTTCAAAAATATAAATTCTGTTATTTATTTAATAGTTTCCAAATTAATGTGCATCAGAATAGATGTATCTTCCAAAGATTCCTAATTACTGACTATGATAGCTAATTTTGAGTAATAAGCAAGATTGTTTTTTCTCATCATCTCATTTGCAATTTAATTATTTCTTCTAAATAGCAGTTAACAATAGAGTTAATAAATTAAATTATAATAAACATATCTTTGACTTTAGACTATCTTTAGTATAAAAAAATCAAATTCATTTTTACTCAAGGATTTCAATTTTTAGAAAATGTTATATTTATACATCATATGTATGACATAATGCTCACTTTTATAGATCTCTAATTATAAAGATGAAAATTGTGGAATTGAAGACATGAAGATATTTGTTTAGAAGTTAATATTAAAAAATTACAGATGACAACTACAATCTGAAAGTGCTCAATACATTCAAATACTCTTCTATTACAAAAATTTTGTATTCAATATTAAATTAGTTGTTTGTGACAATTATAATACATAATACTAAACAAGAAAATATTTGCAATCAACAAATTGTTTTAAATTTTAAAAAAATTCAGCTGGTGAATTCAATAAACAGTGAACCACTAATATTTTAATAGTTAAGTTTAAATAGCATTCAGGCCCAATGTATTTTTTCCTTTAAAATTGACGATGTGAAAATATTACAAAAAACAAACATAATACAAATGGTTAGTATTTTATTTGTGCTTAAATTTTTTCCTTTTAAAACGATTTTTGACGCCTTTTGCTTCTTCTGTATCCTCATCGTCTACATTTCTATGTCTTCTTTTCCTATCTTTTCCTTCCATTTCTTTCATCTCCTGAAATTTTCATAAATAATTTTATTACTAGGAAATTAAACAATAAAAATGAATAAATAAAAATATAAAGATCTACAATGGTATCAATTTATGGAATATTAAAAAAATTACCCATTTTTGGATAATTTCACATACAAAAATAAACATAAACATAGTTTTAAAGAACCTGTTCTAAGAGTCAGATAATGGAAATTATTATTATTATTAAATACTAAAATATAAATTTGGCATGAATAAAAAAATTAAACATTTTTACTGAAGAACTCACTTTTGTAATATTTTATAAAATCAGGAAGGGGAGGAATCATTAACAAATATTTTCAAACAAGAACAAAAACTTTTATTAAGAAAGAATATCAATATCTTCAATAAAGACCTACAATTCACAATTTTTTCCAAAAAATATTTTTAAAAAAAATATGTAAGTACTAAATATCCACACTGGTTTCAATCTACTTTCACACTCAAAATGAATTCTCTTCTAAATGACATAATAAATGTTAAGCTTTGAAATGTGCAATTTTAAAGTAATACACTTGAATAAAAGCTAACAGTTATTTAAAAGCATAATAAAAGTTATCAAAATATTTAAATACAAAAGAAAATTCCCTTAAAGAATCTATTAATCATTCAGTAATACTTATCATTAATCATTTATTATTTCTTTTATGAAATAGTATGAGGTAGCGTCTAATGCATAATATAGAATTTTCATATTTGTAAAAGTAATATTCAATTTGCGTTTTTAAAATGGCAACATAATAAACAACGATATTTAAACAAATGATATACTGATTTCTTTTAAAACATAAAGAAAATTTAAAAAAATAATTACTTTGTTGGCAAACAATTGTGCTTCTGTTACTCTATCAACCAATACCATAACCTCATCAGTTTTAGTGGGATACAAAGGTAGTTTTTTCCCAATCAAGGTTTCAATTTTTTGATACAGTTCAACATCATACCTACAAAGGAAACAACATTAATAATGACAAAATGGTGAATTTTAATACATAATTTTAAAAAATTCTTTAGGTAACATAATCAGATTATTAATACACATACACATAAAAATTAAATTACTGATGATGCTTACATATAAAATACTTTTACGTGATTGGGATATTCTCAAATATATATATATATATGCTACCACACACACATAGACCTGTTGATATCAAACTTATTCGACAATAAAAAGGCTTACATAAATAACTTTTCACTACAGCACATCATAATATTTATTAACTGATAATTATATTTGCATATTACATTACATTTAATATCAATAAATTTAAAATTAATATATAACTGCTTATAATCAAATTATTCTATAAAATATCAGGAGTTTAGTATTCATTTGTAAAAATTAGTCTCATATTTTCACAATAATCCTATACCATACCACTAGAGAATTTTTTATATAAATTTCATTCATATTTATTTATTAAAATTATTTCAATTCTATCACACAAACTTTCATAAAAAATATTGTTAGTATATAAACCTGATTTGAATGTACTTCCAGTTATCTCGATTTCTTTAAACCCATTACAATGAAATTATCTTTTAAAACATTATTTACTACATTTTTAGATTTAAACATAAAGTTCTGTTTTAAAATAAATAAACAAACAACATGATACTTATTATAAAGTGCTTTAACACTTTTTGGTATTTAATCTATCCTTAGAAATAGTCTAATGTTTAAATCCAATATTATTGTCACAGAAATATAGAAATACAAAAAATATATTAATACATACTGTGTAACAAATGTTATAGATTTTCCTCCTCGTCCAGCTCTAGCAGTTCTACCTACTCTATGAATATAGTCCTTTGGATTTGAAGGAATATCAAAATTTATGACAACATCAACATGCGGAATGTCTAAACCTCTGTATGAAAATAAATATATAAGATTTAAAAACTCAGCAACTAAATGTAAAATAAATATTAAAATTTTAATAAAGTCATAACTATACAACTTACCTGCTTGCAACATCAGTAGCAATTAATATGGATCTAGTTTTTGATCTAAATTTCTGCAGAGCCCCCAATCTTTTAGCCTTCAAAATGCAAAACACCTCACATTAATATGCATTAAAAAGAAAAAAAGCAACATTTTTTCTGAATAGATACCTTTTTAACAGAATATGTTTTCACAAGAAAGCAAGATGTTATAGTTAAAAAAATATCAATTTAATTTAAATATTTTATCAAAATTTTAAAGTTTTATAACATCAGAAGAACAATTTAACTAGATATATCTAACATTATCCCTATTACTTAAATTTAACAATCAAATATTAGAATTTTCAGAATTAAAAAAACAATCTCATAATATATAATATTATTAATTACCATATTAAATTTTGTATTTGATTTTGTAATTAATTCAAATTAAAATGCTTCACATAAATGGATACATTTTTTCGATAACATATTTTTGAACCTTAATTTAAACTACTATAAAGTAAATAATTATATTAGCTTACTGTATTTTGCCTAGCAATTTATTATTATATCTAGTAAAGCAATAAATTGAAAAGTAGGAGAAAATAAACAATTAAAAATAAATATTTTTAATCAATAATAATAAAATATTAATAATTGGTATTTAATTCTCATTTCAAAAGAAATGCAATTACTTGAATAAAAATAGGGGCTATATTTGATAGCCTTCATTTAAAAAAATCCTTAAATTTTCTCGACTTCTATTTTTATTATTTTTTATTTTGACTTCTTTTTCATATTAAAACGTTAATGCAATTTACGAGATAACTGTATATACTTTCTTACAGAGCATTAGAGTTGTATTAATATTGAAAAAAGAATAATTGTATTCTACATTCACATACATGAAAACAGTTTTCGTTAAATAAATTCTTTCACATTTTACATACATTAATAAACCAATGAATAATTTAAAACACAAATAAGCACAAACTTATGAACAACTAGACGCATTTACTGTATTAAAAGCATGATATAATACCTGACCAAGTTTCCCATGTAGAGGAATAGCAGTAAATCCTAGACTTCGGAGTAAAAATGCAGTTCTCTGAGTATTAGCACATGTTGCACAAAATACCATAATTGAATCGCCAGGTAATTCATTTAACACATGCACCAAGTATACATCCTGATTTAAGGAAGTGGAAAAAAATATGATGTGAATTAAAATAAAATAATAACTTTATATTAATTGATAAGATTGCCTAGATTATTAATGTATATTTTTAATAAATTAAGTGTATCTAAAATTTTAAAAATTAAACATTAAGATATTCAATTTTTCAAAAATTAAAAACACACAACATATCAATAATTAATTACCTACTTTATGATTCAGTGGTATAAACAGATAATGCTGTTGTAATTTATCAACTGTTTGATATTTTTTAGAAACTTCTACTTTTACTGGATCAGAAAGAGAAGCTCTCTGTAGTTTTTGAACCTAGGAAAAGAAAAATATATATTAAAATAAAAGAAAGATAAAGAAGTTTGTAAGACCAATAATAAATTAATATTTCTTTATTTGAAGAAATAAAAAAATAAATTGACAAACCTTCTGCGTCATGGTAGCAGAATACAAGTATGTATTTCTTTCTCGAGGTATTGCTTTAAGTATTTTATCGACTTCTTGTTCAAAATCCATATCTAAAATTCTGTCAGCTTCATCCATAATCTAGATAAATAAAGTTTAAGAAATATATAGAATAAAAATGCATTAATGTAATTAATATTAAAATTATGATTGAAGTCAAAACAATTTAAAATGAAATAATAATGATAAATGTTTTTAATAAAATTAATTTAACATAACTTACTAAAAATTTTAGAGCTCTTAGATTAAATCCCTTGGTATTTTCAAGATGATCAACAAGTCTACCAGGAGTTGCTAAAAGAAAAAAAAATATTTATCACATTTCACAATTTTAAAAATTTACTTTCTCCTTAATGTAGCATATATAAATAAATAAAAAAAATTTACAAAATGTTTAATTAAGTATTTCATAATTTAGAAATTGTCAATAAATCCAGACATTTATAAATTTATTCATTATTATTGACTAATCATCAAATTTTGAATTTATTTTAATAATGTTTAAATAAATAAAAATTAAAAGGCTAATTTTTTCCATAACACCTGAACTAGATGCTGCATCAATTAAGTCAAATATTTGATAAAAATTTGTCATTTTCCAAACGATACACAGTTGCATAAAACTACTAATTTGTTTGTTTTCCGGAAAATATCGGGACAAATTGGAGCAATTGGCATATGGCAGATTGGAAAGCATCTTTGTTTTCATTCCATCCTTCAAAGATTATTGCTAATTTTACTTCCTCCAAAGATTATTGCATGGATAGTCGTTAACAGGTGCATGCTAGTACAATCAGATGGATGCACATGACTATGCCTAAAATATGGAGACTAAACAGGTTACTGAGGAGCAACTTCATTACATTTTAAATGTCATAACTCATTTCATCCATTCATTTAAAATCGTACAAATTTTTATACTTCACTGCCATAAATGCTATTTTACCTCAATACAGTTTATTTCTGTTATTGGGATTTTATTTTCCACAGGTAATTTCATTCTGAATTACTTATTAAATTTATAGTAAATCTACACAGGTAATCAGAAGAAAGATGGTTTCTACATAACCCTTTCCCATAAGAATAACTAATACTAATTAATAAGAATAATAATAACTAATAAGAATAATAACGTTTACATAAGAACTCTATAACATTTTATCCAAATCCTATATTTTAATATTAACAATCCAGATTATAATTTATGCATTGGATTTCCAAATACAATAATAATTAATGGGGGAAAAAAAGAAAACCTGAAATGATGAACATTTAGCCATAAAATTTTACATATTTGAATAATTGAAAGTTTTGTAAAAAAAATAAATAAAATGGCAAATCCAAAAAGCAAAAATGAGTTGGTTCTAAAATATTCAGTGTATAAAAGAAAATTAATAATGTTAAACCTAAATATGAAAAAAAAAAAAACATGAAGTTATCATAAATGTTAAAAAAATTTAGTAACATGTTATAATCAATTAATTATTATTATAATTTAAGATTGATTTATTACTTACCTATTATAATGTGAGGCTTCTTAGACAACATTAAGTTCTGTGTTGTCATATCTATGCCACCAACAATGACAGCTGTAAAAGATAATACATACCAATTTAATTTTTTTTCCTAATTAAAAAGGCATTTAAAAAATTATAGTTATTAAGCAGAAATTATGGTAATTGTATTCTTGATGAATTTCAACTATGCTATTATAAGATTTAAATTCATATGCTCTTATAATATCAGGTATCCAAATGATAAATATTATCTACCAATCCTTTATATATATAAATGAAATATTCAACAGCAATATGGATACTCGTAGTTCAGATAAGAGTTTTTTGTCATCAATATAAAAATTGACAGTAAATAAAAGCAAGCCCTGTATAGAATGACTGCATTTGGGAGCAAAGTATAAAATAGCTATGAGATTATACATTACTATATGAGTATTTTAGCCATTAAAGCATATGCATGCCTGATTGTGTTAAAATGCTTTAAATTACGCACATTCCAGGAAACATCAAATATCTAACTGAACATTTTTTTATTAAAAAGAATTCCTATCATTGTCAGCTTGTAGAATGGATAGTGCTCCAAATTACAAGAATATATCTACGAGACAGTTGGCTATTTCTTCTGCTTTTTGAACCTGGAAAATTATGAACTTAATAAGATGGTTGCAATATTTTTACTTTTTTTTTTCTGTCATGGCTGCTAATGTTCTTGTATTTGGGTAAAAGTTCCTTCAATTTTTTGTCACATTCATTATGGTCAATGACCAAAGGGTCATGAAGTATTTTTAATGTAGAATTGTATAAGTTAACATCTTTAACTGGCTAAATCAGTTTACTTTTGTTTTTTTTCTAACATCATGGTGATTCAGCAGTCAATAGTTTCATGGGTCCCTTCTAAATAATCATTTATGTTTTTTCATATCATTGATTTCTGATAATTTTGTTATTGCAATTCTTCATAAAACTATTTTTTGCAGAAATGGCTTATACTTTGGACAATTCATTGTAAAATTACCATTATACCAATATGTTAAAATTCCTTCATGGATATTAGAACTTGCTCTTCTATTTTCATATAGCACAGTATGAGTTAAAAGTCTTTTTTGAAACCATTGAAAGTAGAATATTTTGTCACACCCCAAGCAAAAATTGCTATAGAGAAATTATCCATCCAAGGCAAGCATTAAAAATCACCTTCTTGCAACAGAAGATGAGAGAAGCCGCCCTTAATTGGGGTATTTTATACTTTGCTGGATTTTGAACAAAATGCCAAGGAAATTTGTGAAATATTAACTGTTTTATATTTGCTTCAAAATGCCAGGCATTCTATAGAATCTTGCTTTTCATACATTACCAGTAACATATAATCATTTAAAAAATGATAATAGTTATTTCATTGATGATTGTTTTTCAGCTATTGAAGTGGAATACAACAGCAAAAATTTTATTTTAATTAAGAATCTTATTAAATTTTATAAATGTTGCACTGATAGGAGTAATATGCACTAATCAATATTTTTCAATAAATCTGAAATTTTAAAACAATTTCTATAAAAAATTGCATGTCTCTAAGGAGAAATACCAATGCTTTTTCTTGTACCTGTTAAAATTTATTATCAAACAATATTTTAATTACAAAACAAATTTACAACACTTTTTCCTAGGAAAAGTGTGTCAAGAATTCATTCTACAATATCTAAATAACATTTTTATATTGATACTAACCTGTTATCACACCCATTATAGACCCTAAAGCTTCAAACTGTTCAGCTATTTGGAATGCCAACTCTCTAGTAGGTGTGAGAACAAGGGCAAAGAATCTTTGAGGAGTTTTTAATAAGGCTTGCAATACTGGTATAGCAAATGCACCAGTTTTACCAGAGCCCGTTTCTGCTAATCCAATAATATCACGTCCTAATATAAATAAATTAGACAATCAGATTATAAATCATTTCCTTACATGCATTTTAAATCAATAATATTATATACATATATCTATACATACATTAATTCTTTTAAAAATTATACAATACATAAAATCCTTTTGTTTAAACTGAAATATAAATTAATCTAATAAAAAAAAGCATGCTATAAAAATTGTTTTATTTTTAAAACAAAACCCAAAAAAGTTTTATATAAGTAAGAATAAAAAAAAAAAATACTTAAAACTAACTCTTTATTTTGTATAACTTATTTACATTTCTAGACAAAATTATTCTATAAAATCAGTTTTAACTCCATCAAGGATACAATATATGTTACACATCTTTTATGTATACAAAACGTCAAGGCTAATAAAAAAGTATTGCATTGTTCATTTATTTATTAGGTACATATTAATTACACACATGACTTCTGGCACATCATTACAATAAGTTTATCTAATTTTATAACTTGAACATATTAACTATCAAATGCTTTAATTTATAAACTGTAAATGCAAATATTAGAAAAGTACCTTTTAAAGCAATAGGAATTGCCTCTTGTTGAATAGCAGTTGGCTTTTTCCATTTTAACTGTTCACATGCCTCACAAAGAACATCAACAACACCCTAAAAATATAAAAATTGTTTCATTAAATTACCATGAAAATATTAGCACTACCTTCAGAATTTTCTCTTACATTTAAATAAAGTAATACAGGAAAATGATACTTTTTTACAAATAGAATATATACTAAAATATGTGCAAATCTATCTAATACAAATTGTACCAAACATTTAGACATGTTACATTATGCTTGGTAATGACTTGGAAAATATCACCTTTTTTACAATGTACGATTCTAAAATTGATTTTAAATAAAATTGATTTAATGATAATGGAATTTGGACATTCCTTAGGCCTTAAATTAAAATTTAATATCTTAATTATTCTAAAGTACTATATATATTCTATTTATTACATTCATTTAGCAAAGCAATGCCATATACTTAAGTAATGTTTATAATGTGAAACAATACAGTGAGTTTCAGCACTGTTTGCTAAATGAAGTGACTTTGATATTTAAAAAAAAAGTAGGTCTATAATCTTTAACAAACAATCTTTGCATTTCAATTCTACACTTTATTTTAGGTGTATTAAACTTACCACATTAAGTTATCAATTACTGAGTTGTAATATTTAAAAAATATTCAATATAAAATACCCCAAGGAAAAACGCTTTATATTAGATCAGCCATTATTATAAATATAAAATTATTAGTTAATTCTAAATATATTAAAGATCTTTTATTCAGATTTTGCTTTTTTGAATCTCTTTGTATTCCTCGTTTCAATTTTTTTCCACAAAAATTATTAACATAAAATACTTCACATTTGTACAGAAATGGGAATATTACAATATCATACATTTTAATGATTAAAACTAGTATTAAAAGATAATAAACATTTATTAGTGATACGTCATTTTTTAAGTGGCATTACATAACAGATTTTTAAGTAGGAAAACAGATTATATTAAAGTGAAAAGAATTTCACATATTTTTCATAACATTTTACGTACCAATGATTGGAATGTGACTTCAGTTTCTGGATTATTGCTTTCAGAATTATGCTCTTCATCGGATTCCATTTCTTTAAGTCGAGAAAATACAAAATCCCCGATTTATATATAAATGCTATTTATGCTACAAATTTTAACATCGAAGACCACGAGGATAAACATAAATACGCGAAAACCAAGAATTAAAAATTAAAGTTGATGCCAAAAGATCAAACGTAAATTTCAGAAAAATCAAAGTTAATATTGTAATTTGGATTTAGTGAAATAAAAAAAAAAAAAATTCAGATATATAAATAGAAAATGTTTATTTATTTCAATTATCACAATAAAATTAATTTAAATTACAATACAATTAATTTATATCATATAAGGCTAATATCACAATTAAAATATTGCTTTTTAATATACAACGGGGAAATTTCCTCTAGAATCTGCTTGGAACTAAATATAATTTATAATTTTGACTCGAAGTATATGGCGATAACTGTCTAGATGCATTGGGATATTTAAGTTCTACCTTTAGTACGTTTTCTGGAAATATGAAACTGCTGCAATTTTTCTTGATGTGATCAAGTCTTTTGATTGTCGGGGTTAATGGATTGATTTACAAACTAATTCCTTACAATTTCTCTCCTTATTTAATTTAAGCAATTAGTAACTATCTTTCAGACAGACACTTTGTTGTCGTAGTAGGAAATACTGATTACTCAATTCGGGATATTAATGCTGGTGTACCTAGGCTTTATTCTATGTCCTTTCTGCTATAATGTCAAAATGTCTGCATTCTGACGACACTGCAATCTTAAACGCAAGGTCGGAAAATTTACACCATCCAGGAAGATCTGCAAACCTACTTTATTGATTTAGAAAATGGCTATAAATAATTGGATTATAAAATTAAATGTAGACAAAACTGATGTAGTTCTTGCAATAAATCTTATAACCCTCCTAATATTAAAATCTATAATAATTATAACACTTGGTCTAAAGAAATTAAGTACTTAGGAATTATTCTTAATATTAAACTTAACTACTTTAAACTACTAATTTATTTCTATGATCTCATATCTACAATCTTAGAAATAAATTCAATACTTAATTTAGAATTCATAATCCTATAATCAATAGAAATGCTGTTTAACCTCTTAATCTCAAAAAACTAATATATATCTCTTATCTTCATCCAGTATTAGCTTATACAAGCCCAGTTTGGGGTTCTGTTGCACGTACTAATTTTGAAACCATTCAAAGGCTGGAGAACAAAACTATTAAAATGTTAACAAATTCACCCTGGTACTTTCGTAACGATGATATTAGACGCGCTCTCACGATTCCAAATTTAAGATAATTTGTTCACAAAATTTCTACTAAATTCTATAATTATATTCTAAACATCAATAACCCAGTTTTAAATACCCTACTTAATTACGATTATGATATTTCTTCCCGTGAACCTAGCAAAAGACCTCTCACTGTTCTAAATATTTTACATTAATTCTAAATGCTTCTTCCTGGTTCATGATTTTCTCCTCTCAATCACGCTGCTCCCACGCATTGCTCTCCTTTTTCATCCATTTCTATAGTTCTGTATGATTTATTTCCCCCAATTGTCTAGAATAAAGTTCGCTTTTATTCTAAGTTCTTTTCCTCCTAATTTGACCTTTGTTTACTTTTTTTTTTTTTTTTTTTTTCCCTGTATTATATGCAACTAATTTCATTAACATCAATACTCCATTTAGTTCTTTTTATTTTTAAATTTCTTTCTTCTTTTATTTATTTTCACATTTTTGTTTTTAATTAAGGTTAATATCATTTTATATTTTTAATGAATAATCTTTTAAAAAAGGGCATTTAGTTATCATTTATTTCTTATTAACTAAAAGGTCATGAGACCACATCTATGTTTCAACACCTAACAATGAATGATCTGGAGGCCACTATGTATCCAAAGATGTCGGTATTAATCTACAGTAAAAGTATCTTCAATACGCATGCTTGTAAATAAATATCCGCAGTACAATCTAATGAAACATTTAAATCATTGATTTCTTTGTGTGCATTGCTTTCTTAGAGATTTTAGTTCTTAAAATTACTCCTTTATAATTTAAAAAAATTGAAATGGAAATTAAAATACCCATTTTGATAGTTTGAATTCAATAAAAAAAATTTCTTATCAATTTATAAATAGATGGCGATGCATGGAAATGGTTATTCTTCTATTTTTTCTGACACCTCTCTGTTATAATGACCCTTGATGCCAGCCTGAATCACTGAGAGTCCCAGGTCAATTTAACACTAATTGGGAGAACTTTAGGCACTTTAACCCAAATACTTAATTCAGTTTTACTTTCGATGTGGAAGATTGTATTTAGGAATTATATGAAATCTACCTCACCCTGAAAAAAAGTTTCCTCCTAAATTCAAATCTGTGCAGATTAGACTTCCAATAGACATTAGAATTTTAAACAAACAATGAAAGAAATACAACCAACAATGACAGCGAACTAGTAATCCTGTTTTTCTTAGATTATATAATTCTAACTTCAAAGAAATCAAGACGGAAATTATAAATTGTTCGTACAAGCGCTAGCAACTGCTACTACTACACCACACCACACCACATCACTGTGCCTAGAGCTGAATTGCCCCTTTTATAGTTTGGTCAGATTGGACTCTGAGATGCTCTACAGTCATTTGAGACCGGGCCCATAGGCTTAAAGTACATTCCGAGCCACTACAAACATCCATAACACCGCCGGGACTCGAACCCGACACTTGTGGCACCAAGCACTAGACACTAGGCCATTCAGGCCCCGCGGCACTTGCAAGAAGACATAGAAGCACTTTCGCCTGAGTCAAATTCACATTAATGCAGATAGCCATGGCCGAACAGCACTTTCCCTGGTCGAAAAAGCCGAGCTGCTCACGGACAGGCTTTAAAAAACAGTTTAAACCAAATTACGACGAAGATGCAAATTTCTTCAGTCACTGACCTCCTTTTACAACTACATATTAGTGATTCAGATTCTATTATTGTCAGTGAAGCTTATTATAGCATCATAAGCTTATAGAATAACAAAGTTTCTGTTCTGGATCTTATTAATAATCGTATATAAAAATCCACTCCTTTTAAATCCATTCTGTTTATTACCTTTCATCTTAAGAATCGCTATTTCCCCACATGTTGGAGAACTTTCGTAGGAACCCCTATTGCAAAACTAAGTTTAATTTGGCTTATCCATAAAATTACCAACCTATCTCATTAATTTAAAAAAAAAATATTCTAATGTGCTAGACTTAAACTCCTGGTGATTCCGACAATCGTATACCTGAACAATTTAGATTCATGAAGCAACTTAGCACCTGCCATCTTTTATTCCAATTGAAAAGAGATTATTCACAAAGGTTTTACCGATCGCAAAATCTATGGAAATGCCACTTCTGGACGTAGCCAAAGTCTTTGATAAAATTTAGTATAATGAATTTATTTTATCTTTTTTTCTTAGAAGTACAATGTTTTGATTTTGAAGAAGCTGTATTTTTTTTTTTTTTAATTTATTTATTTATTTATCTATCATATTAACATTAATTAAGAGCCAGCCCAAAGTTCTAATTCAACATTATTAATTAAAATGTGGCCGTTTAGGTATCAATTACCAAATCGTTACTTTGTAATAATTAGTAGGCCAATTGCCAGTCCTCCCCTCTCTCGCGACAAAAACTCTTTAATATTTTTCGTAAATATCGTTAGATATTAACAAAAGTGAAATCGGTGGAAATGGATCGAAAGAAAATAACTTATGTTGTTAAATTGCTGATTAACATGGCTAATCTTACTAATTTGATATTTTTCAATTACGGAATTGGCAAAATCGATTCAACCTATAAAGAATTACCCATTTTTATTACCAAATTCCAATTAGTTGCAGAGATACGAGAAATGATGCAGTATCTATTTTACTAACTAACTAAATATTTTTTTTCTTCCTCTTAAGAATAAAAAACAATAAATATTTGTGTTATTTTATTCAAAACATAATAAAAATGAAAGTTAATTTAAATAATAATAATCACATATTTTTAATTATTTTAATTATTTTTGATTTTAACTCAATTACACCATTTATTATCAATATAGTTTTTCATAACATTTTCTAATGTTTCAATGAACAATAAATAATTATAATTCATGGTACAAAAATTACGCCTTTTTTTAGTCGTTCTATATTTTTTAAGCCAAATACATGCAAGTGGAAACAAATTATAAGAAACTTCATTGGTTTTAAATTATGTTAGTCTACATTAAATAAGTAAGCTTTAATTTAAAGCAGCTGTATTTAGTATTTGTGTTTGTAGAAGTATGAGGGGTGCAAAAGAAGTCGGGGTTTTCTTTTCTGTATTGATTATTTATTGATGATTTTTCCCGAAGATAATGTATAATAAACACTGATGAAAATTTTAGCAGACTATTATATTTTTTCTCTTCTTACAACAGTATTGAATATAATATTAATTATTTAGTATCTTCAATGAATTAATTAAATCATTACAAATTTTTAACTAAAAAAATTTTGATTACAAAAGTACTTGTAATAAAAAAATTTAAGTTCATAGTTAAGATAAAATATTTCAAATACGAAATAGTATATTAATTAATATACATAGAATATTTATTTAATGGAATAATATTAAAGTACTGAAAAACACAATGAAATTTTGTCGATATACAAGACAAAGGTATGCCAATTTTAAATGCACCTATAGTATTATATGAAAACATTGATAACATTGGTCAATAATAGCTTTATTAAACGGATAACTGTAGTTGCTTCTTATATACTTTGTTACACTAAAGCCGAATATAAACACAAAGGGGCCTGAATGGCCGAGTGTCTGACACAGGTTTCAGGTTCGAATCTTGGTGGTGACATGGATATTTGCAGTGATTAGGAATCCACTTTAAGGCGTAAGTCTTGATCTCATATGACTGTAGAGCGTCACGGTCTGGTTTGTCGCTCTACGGTCATTTTGAGCACTCTTTGGGCTAATTAGACCGGGACCTACAGTTTAAAGTGGATTCCGAACCACTCACAAGCATCCATGCCACCTCCAGGATTCGAACTTGAAGCCTGTGGTACCAACGGCCAGAGCTCTCGCCAAGTGGCGTCACGGAGCCAAGTCAGACTTCTACCTACGGATGCTCCATCACAACAGAAGCTGGCCCCTTTCCCTTCAATCATGAATCCATTTGGGTTCGTGGGCTTAGTCTAGATGTCTATCAAGTGGACTCAGTGTTTTTGCAATTTTACACGTATATATATTCCACAGATAGCAAAGTATCTTGTTTGATGTCATTCTATTTCATTGCGGTTTTATTAAAAGAAGGTGATCTCTAACAAAGCTTGATAATATAGATTTCGATAATGATATCAAATACACGCCAGACTTGTTAACACAAATCCAGCGAACTTAAGAATCTCGGCGCGTTGTTTACGTGAGTCACTTTCGTTTAATTTAGAATTTCATGCCGAGTTAGAAAGGTGTTTATATTAATTTTGTAATGAACTGCTCGTCTTTAATTGCCTTCAAATGTTTATTTTTGTACTAACATATTCCTTAAATTGCTGGAAAATTGTGATGAACATCGAAACAATTTCTGTTATGTATGTTGTGAACTAACTTTGAAGTTCCAAAGAAAGAATATTACTATTTCGATTTAAAAAAAAGGCAAATGAATATTATTTTGATTGGCAAATGGATGATCAGAACAAATTTTTGACCCCTCATAATTGATGCGAGTCATTACTTAGTGGTTGGCTCAACGGAAAGTCGCAAGATATGTCATTTGCAATTCCATTGTTATGCAGGTAAAACTTATGGTTAATGATTTAAGGGCTATGTAAAACTCCATGGACAATTATTACAAAAATTGCTGGAATAACAAGCAAAACCATTAAATATCCGAACCTCCCTTTAGCTATCATGCCTGTTCCACCCAGCAACAAATTTCCAATCCCAGATACACCTGAAAATTGAAGTTTGCATTCAGAAAAATTTGGCTTAGAAGGTTTACAATTAAGTCTAGAAAAAAGACGACTTTAATGACCCAGATATTTGTGAAACGTAGACAGAATCACATAGAATCAATCAATCATCTAGTTCGTGATATAAATTTCTCAAAGCATCAGGTAGAATTGTTAGCGTCCAAATTAAAGGGTTGGAATATCCTCGAGAAGATAAGTGCAATTTTTTCTTAACATCGACGGAAACAAGACCTCCAAATGCGTGTTCTCCAAAGAAGGCAATTTAGTGTATTGTACTGATGTGGATTCATTACTGAGTGAATTAAAAGATCGTCATGATCTTAATGGAGGTTATTCATATATTCTTCTAAACTTAATTTGAAAGTTGTGATTCTTCGGAAATGAGAAGATAGAGTCGATATAAGATAGAGTCGTATCAAAATAACATTTTGCTAATTAAGATACAATACCAACAACATGCTTGGAATATATGCGGCGATTAGAAACTTTTAACACTTTTGTTAGGTCTTCCATCACAATACATTAATTTTTTTTTGGCGTTCCTTTAGAGCATCCCTTAAGGCTCGTTCCCACCGAGGCGTGAAGTGTTGAGGATTCCCGCGACAGGCAAGAAAATTTTTTAGACCCTTTCAGAGCGAAACGTCAGAAATAGCATTACGCCTAGTGAAGTTTCGCTTCGAGTTGAAAGTTGGTCAACTCGAAGCGGTGGATTTCAAACCGGTTTCAGGCGAACATGGTGAGGCTAATGATTGGTCAACGCTCCACCCTTAAACGCCTCACTCCTTGGTGGGAACGAGCCTTTAGTGACTAAGGGAGTACTTTGTGATGAATCTACTCTCCCTCAAGCAATTGCTTGTGGAAATCAACAATAAATTGCATAATGGCATACAAATATAACCTTGGCGAAGGTCAAGGAAAGAAACAAATATAATCCGTTGCAGTGAGCTTTATGACGATAAAGAAATATTGTCAAAAGACTTTTTATTTCCTTAAGATGTCTAAGCAAAGGGGATCAAAGACTCTATAATACATATATATATATATACGCAAATAATGCACACATATACACTCACACACATGTATACGCACAACACACACGACTACATATAATATATTCATGCTCCAGTAAATACATAATCATGAACTAGCTTGAACTAGATACTCACTATCACACGCACAAATCTACACTCGTATATCACACGCACAAATCTGCACTCATATATCACACTCACAAATCTGCACTCGTATATTATATACGCACAAATCTACACTCCTATTATACGCACAACTCTATACTATCACACGCACAAATCTACACTCCAATATTATACGCACAAATCTACACTATCACACGCAAAAATTTACACTATCACACGTACAAATCTACACTCATATATTATACACACAAATCTACACTATCACATGCATAAATGTACACACATACAAATATACACTATCACAAGCCTAAATCTACACTCATATATCACAAGCACAAATCTACACTCATATATCACAAACACAAATCTACACTCATATATCACAAGTACAAATCAACATTCATATATCACAAGCACAAATCTACACTCATATATCACAAGTACAAATCTACACTCATATATCACAAGCACAAATCTACACTATCACAAGCACAAATATACACTCATATATCACAAGCACAAATATACACTCATATATCACAAGCACAAATATACACTCATATATCACAAGCACAAATATACACTCATATATCACAAGCACAAATATACACTCATATATCACAAGCACAAATATACACTCATATATCACAAGCACAAATCTAATATATTATACGCACAAATCTACATTATCACAAGCACAAATCTACACTCATATATCACACGCACAAAACTACGCTTATTATTACACGTAGGGCCAACTCATCAATAAAACAGGCAATATCTGTCATATATTCGCAAGAATATTATTTCAAAATCAAAGTTAATTTTTTCTCATAATTTCGACAGTTCATTTTTGAATATATGGATGCACGTATAATGTATTTTTTTAATACATTAGTCTTCATTACTTTGGCCATTATAAAATAATCTGTAAAATAATCTGTAATCTCACGGGCCGGAAAAATATTCAAGGGAGGCAGCGGGTCGCCTGTCCTAAAGGTTTTTCCCAGAAGGCTATACCTCCTTTTATCACCCATCAGTGGAATAAAAAGTTTATACATAAAAAGATTATACATAATTATATAATTATGCATAGATTATACATAAGTGGAATAAAATAATCATATATGAAAAGCAAAATAAATGTAGAATAATTTTACAAAAAAGGGTTCATAAGCACTCACACACGCTACATATATACATATTTGAACTAAAATTTTATTTTAATGTATTGAAATTAGATTTTAACTAAATTTGAATTAGCTTCAAGAAAGAAATTTTTACTATTTCCTCATTAATCAATCAATGGAATGAAATAATTACAATAGTAAACAAGTAGCATTTTTTTTAATATTTGTATTTATCAATTTATTTTTGTATTTATATATGTATATATGTATATTTGTATTTATCAATTTATTTTTGTATTTATATATGTATATATGTATATTTGTATTTATCAATTTATTTTTGTATTTATATATGTATATATGTATATTTGTATTTATCAATTTATTTTCTACAAACACTTTCTCAAAAGCCTTGCTCTAATTCTGTCGGTTAAATGGGCCTTGTTTAAATTATGTTCCAATAAATTTAGCTAATTTGCTACTTTTATTTTGAAAAATTACTTAATTTTTAAATTTTTAAATTTACTACTTTTTTCTTATCGGAACTCACTGAAGTGTTCTGCGGGTTTCTGTAAACTTCCCACTTAAAACGTTCCACACCAATTTTCAGTTTTTAATACGCTTTTATTAGCTTCACCTGTATGTTTGTATGTATGTATGTATGTTTGTATGTAACTCACTTTTTTGGGCTCGATTTTGGGACTGATGGCGCCATCTACTGGCGAGTCAGTCAACTGATCCGCGATCGAATTGCGCTCTTCCTATTGGCCGAAAATTTCGGTGGCTAAAAAGAGGCGGATCTCAAAGGCATAGGAGTGCGATCATGTCGAATTGCGCTCGTCCTATTGGCCGAAAATCGCGGTGGGTAAAAAGTATGTAAACTTAGCGGATAACCGGCCAAGTGGAAACGAACCGGGTTTTTCGCCTTCGCCCAATGCGGACGTGTTTTTCTTATCTCCTGATTTCGTTTGGTCTCTGCCAATTGCTACGTGTATGAAGGACGATGCTGCCTTTTTAAGATAGCTTAGTTCAATAGTAACGTAGTCTTTTTGCATCCTTGTTTGCTTTTATAAAGCATAACAGAAAATAGCATTTTTCAATGCTACCCGTCTGTCCTCGTCTTTTGACACTGGTATTTTTTAATTTAGGACTTGGATGTTTTTTTTTTTCTTTTCTTTTCTTTTTCTCTCTGGTCTCGCATAATTACTGTACGGCAAGGATTTCTAGGACTTTTTTAAAGTTGAGGAAATCATTACCTTAACAGCTAGTTGTGCTTCATTTTTCCTAATCATGTCTCAACTTTCTCTTGATTGGATTATCTCCGAATCTTTTGATATCAAAGCAATTGATCCTTCAACGATAGATACTTCTCAGTTTGATTATGAAAATTTGATCGCTTGGATAAGAACACTATCTGAAAATTCTGAACTACAGAATATTTTTCATTTTTTGATACGCTCTCCGTGCATTTTTTCAATGAGCGCACACCAGATTCAATCCAACAAGCCTACCGTTTAAAGGACCTGGCTCTTGCCGCTCAGAATACCATGGTAGTACACTTGTCGGGAGAGTTACAAGCGCTAACGGATCATTACAAAAAAGAAATGAATGCTATGTCTCAAATGCTTCAGGATTTAAAATCCCGATTGCCTCCTCCTGAATCAGTTGCTCCAATTAATAAGAAAACTAAACGCACCAAACCTCTGACTTCTTCAAATACGAAAAAGACTAAATCTTCCAACAATGATATGGTACTTAGCAATAAATTCTCTGCTCTTGATAATGGAACTGACATTGACACCCCAGCAACAACTGTAAATGATCAAGCCAATGAAATTGAAATAACAAAAGCCATCAATGACATGCAAGTTGATGATGAGTTCCCATCACTTAATGACTCTACGAAGATAAACGATTCTAAAAAGCGCGCTTACATTCCTCCCATAGTAGTCGATAAAGTAAACGACGGCAAAAAACTTATGGGTGAACTCAATGCCCTTACAAATGAGAAAGTCACAGCTAGAGTTGTCGGTGATAAGTTAAAAAATTTTCCCCCATCTGCAGAAGCTCACAGATTGATAAGATCAGAAATCACTGACAATCGAAAACTTCAAGCTCACACTTTCCTGCTGCCGCAGGACAAGCAACTTAAGATTGTTATTCGAGGTCTACCGCATGATTACCCCACAGAAGATCTCATCGAAGACCTAAGAAATGAATCATTTCATGTGGAATACGTTACCCACCTGAAACACAGGGGTGGTAAAGGTAATATGCCCCTCTTTCTGGCTGTTTTGCCAAAAACTGACCAATCAAAAAATATCTTCAACCTCGAATTTCTGAATTTCTTTAGAATTAAATGCGAACCTTTACGAAAGAAACCTGGTCCTGCGCAATGCTTCAATTGCCAACAATTCTTTCACCATTCCACGTTTTGCTCAAGAAACCCAGTCTGTGTGAAATGTGCAGGCCCACATAAATCTGAAAACTGTCCAAAACCAAAGGACACTCCTGCCTGCTGCGCCTTGTGTAAGGGTGACCACACTGCGAATTATTCAGGTTGCCCGAGAAACCCTGCCAATTTCGTACCTGCTCCTCCTCCCAAATTTAATGTTTGGGAAGAAAGATTAAAACATCCGAAACTCAGGATCAACCTTCAACACCCAACATCTGTGAACAATATCCGACCCTCTACAAGTGTTACAGAGACACCTAAACTAATCACCTCTCCTTTAGAAAATAATCAGTCTACTTCAAATACCCCATTATCTAATAATCAAGATATCCTGGTAATCAAAACCTTACTTCAGGATTTTATGTCAAAATTTTCTACAGCTCTGGAAGCATTAACTGCTCAAAAATCATCCAAGAGCAGCATTCAATAATCAGCTTTCCGACAATAACTTAATTTGCATCAGTTGGAATGCAAATGGAATTAAAAACAAAATTAACGAATTCCAGGAGTTCATTTACGAATATAGTCCTCACATAATAGCAATACAAGAAACTCATTTAAGACCTAGTGACAAAATAAACCTCCGTAATTATACCACTTACCGATCAGACCGTCTAACTCATCAAGGCGGAGGCACTGCAATATACATCAGAAAAAATATCACTCATCATGAAATCTTTTTTCATTCGACCTCCTTTGAAAATACATCAATAGTTGTCACTCATCATAATCATAGCATCACCATTTCAAGCATTTATCGACCCCCAGTTGGTAGTCTTTCGACCTCGGAATTGGATAATATTTTAAATTCCAACAATAAAGTCATACTTCTTGGCGATTTTAATGCAAAACATACTCTTTGGAACGCTGGCAGAGGTAATTCCAACGGAGTTATTTTATATAATTGGTCAAATCTGAATAGCTTAAACTTAATAGCTCCACCTCACCCTACATATTTTTCTCACTCTCACTCAATCAATAGCACTTTAGATATTGCAATAACAAAAAATTTCAACACTGGCAATGCTACTTCTATAAATGACCTCTCCAGCGATCATAATCCAGTTTTATTTCACTTCAATAGCAATTATTTTCTTCCACCCCAATTCCGTTGTCTCACAACTACCAACTGGTCCAAATTTCACGACAACTTAGACTCAATAATCAAAGGTAATCCCATTATTAATAATAGTAACGACATCGACTCGGCACTTGATCAATTCAATTCATCTGTTATCTCGTCAATAAACTTTTCAAGTTCTTCTCGTGAAATTAAAACCGAGCATCATAAATTACCAGTAGAGATCAGGAGGCTCATCGCAATTAAAAACAGCATTAGAAAATTATGGCAAGAAACCAGATACCCTCCATATAAAAATAGTCTAAATATTCTTCAAAACAGAATCAAAAAAGAAATCAAAATCTTAAAAAATAAAAGGTGGCGAGAGTTCTTAATTGGCCTCAATCCTGAAGATAATTCGCTCTATTACATGAATAAATATTTTACTAAAAAATACAAAAAACTCCTCCTCTACTGGGAATCAATGGCATTGTTTTCACCCCTGCTGAAAAGGCCAACGTTTTCGCCGATCACCTAGAAAATTCTTTTCAAGAAAACGTTGAACCTTATGACAATTCTCACATCGAAATGGTTGAAGACAGTATTGCTCAATTTTTTGATAACACTACCTCTGTTCCTATACCTCCACTCTTAAGTCCGAGCGATGTCAAATCTGTCATCTGCAAATTAAACATCCGAAAATCAAATGGGCCAGACAATATTCCAAATAAAGCTCTCCAGTGCCTCCCCACTAAAGCCATCACTAATATCACTAAAATTTTCAATAAATGCCTGATTTACCATCATTTCCCATCATGCTGGAAACACGCAATAATAAAAATGATTCCAAAACCAGGTAAAGACCATAAATTCCCGCAGCATTTTCGCCCTATTAGCCTCCTAAGTTGTGTTGCAAAAATGTTTGAAAAATTACTCTACAATAGAATTTATTCTTTCTGTGTTGACAACAATGTCTTTCCTCCGGAACAATTTGGGTTTCGCCCACAACACTCAACAACCCATCAACTTCTCAGAGTTACCAATATCATTACTGAGAGTATGAATAATAAACTTATTACCGGAGGTGTCTTCCTTGATGTGGCAAAAGCTTTTGACCGATTGTGGCACGATGGTCTACTTTATAAATTGATTACACTTAAATTTCCTCCCTATATCATTTACATAATTCAGGATTATTTAAGCAATAGAACTTTCCAAGTAAAAGTAGATGGTGACCTCTCCCACGTCGGTCAAATTAAGGCTGGTTCCCCTCAGGGAAGCGTTTTGAGCCCCATACTATATAACATCTACACCCACGATTTCCCTCAAGTGAATTATGTAAGCTCCTGTCTTTTCGCAGATGATTCCGCTGCACTTGTGCAGGGTTCAACTCTTAGATTTGTAACGAGAACCTTGCAAATTTTCCTTGAAGCGCTAGAAATCTGGCTCACAAAATGGAGAATTGCTGTCAACACAGATAAAAGTCAAGCAATAATATTCAGAAAAGGAAATACACCAAACCCCAGTGATAACATTTACCTATTTGACGAACCAATTGAATGGGTAAACGAAGTTAAATATTTAGGTCTCATCATTGATAAAAAATTAATTTTCAATAGCCATATCACTTACATCAAAAATAAATGCTGGAATAAAATTCATCTCAGTCTCCCTTTAATTGGTAAATATTCAGCCCTATCACTTCAAAATAAAGTTCTACTTTACAAGCAGGTCATCCGCCCTATTCTTACTTATGCTGCACCTATTTGGGGACTTGCTTGTAAAACTAATAAATACAAAATTCAAGTACTACAAAACAAAATTCTTCGTATAATCACTGGGGCCCCCTGGTTTATCAGAAACGACGTTATTCATAATGATCTCAGAATTGCTACAATAGATAACTACATTACTGATCTCTCCAGAAACTTCTTCCTTGGCTTGAGAAACCATAATAATAACCTAATCAAAGCACAACTATTTTTTGCACACAACGAAGGAAAACATAAATATCCTTTTTCAACTACAAAATGGTCAGCAGACCTGCGCCCACCATAAAGATTTATTTTCTTTCTTAGAACTCCTGGATTTCCCACGTTTTCGTAAACATTTTTCCTTTATTCATATTTGTTCACACGCTCATGTGTCTGTTCATCTATTCATTACCGATGGTAGTTTTACATTACAAGTCTTTACGGGTCTTATATCATTCCTTTTTATTATTTTATTGTTCCTTCTCCCCATTTTTTTTTTTTTTTTTTTTTTCTGGGAATTCTCGTTTTGCTATTCGTTCCTACTCTACGTACTCACGTTCAACCCCCCTCCCGGATATCATTTCATCTATTGTATTTGGATTTTTCGTCGGTTCTTTATAATCTTTCAATTTTCATATTTTTATTATCCATCCCATTTACATTTTAATTTTTTTTAATTGCTGCTTCTCACATCCTACTTTTAATTTGATTTTTGAGTAGTACTCGACCTGCATTCAATCTAAGTAAGTAAGCCAAGTGGAAAACAAAGTAAAAACAATTATAGTTTAAAAAAACTAAAAAAAAAATATGCTTTTAGAGTTAATCAGACTAAAAAGTAAAAAATAAATTAATAGTTTAAAAAAAACTAAAAAATACGCTTTTAGAGTTAATCAATCTAAAAAGTAAAAAATAATTGTTAACATAAGAATAAAATGACTGACGAGAAAATGAATGTCACTGTTCTAAAAGCGTGGGGTGCTTTGTATGACATTTTTAAACTAACTCTGCATTTCGGAATGAAACTAGTGAAAAATTATAACGATTGATATCGAGCACCCCACGCTTTTAGAACAGTGACATTCATTTTCTCGTCAGTCATTTTATTCTTATGTTAACAATTATTTTTTACTTTTTAGATTGATTAACTCTAAAAGCGTATTTTTTAGTTTTTCTTAAACTATTAATTTATTTGTTGTTGCTGTCATGAATATCTTGGCGTCCACCTGAGCATTTACTCAATAAAATAAAAGGCTTTTTAAAGTTGTTTTATTTTTTGTAAATTTTATACTCAATAGACTCATCCAAATTCTAATGTTGTATTTTTTTTTTTAATACATCAGCCGAATGCAGCAATCCAAAGCATTTTTGATGGGTTAATCCAAAACGACATAATTTTGAAAAAGTTCAGCGTGTTTTAAATTATTAATTAAATAAAAATAGAATGAATAATCATGTCTATGTAATCACAAAAGGCATAAGTGGTTTTATTATATCTGTTATAAAATTGCAAATTAATTTTGTAAAAATAATTCATTTACGTTTCCATTAAAATAAAAGATATTTCTTTTTTGGGTTCATTCATCATTTTACGCATTTTAACTTTTTAGTTAAAAAAAATTGGGTAATAATCTAGAATCCTGTACCCATTGAGCCAAGTATATCGCAGGGTTGTCAAGTCGCCAAGTAAGCATAGTAGTGAATGGATCAGGTAGTTTTCGAATTAAAAATGATATTACGCCAAAATCCTACACAGGGATGCCAAATCGCCAAGTAAACAAACAAAATGGCTATCGAAGTTCGGTGTTAAATTTGCTAAAATTCATCGCCAAACAGTGCTATTACACCAACATTAGTAGTTAAACAGCTATCAAACAGCTAAAAAACAGCTATAAACAGCTAAATGTCAAAGTTTATTCCTGAAAATACTTTTAAGCCAAAGTTTATCGCTTTAACGTCAAACATTATCTCTATCCTGCCACAAATTTAATCTTTGAAATGCTTTATCGCCAACATTTATCGTTTTATCTCCAAACTTTTTCTCTAAGCAAATTTTGTTTTTTGCTTTTATGGCAAAAGTTAATGCTTTATCACCAAATTTTTATCACTAAAAAATTTTATTTCTTGAATATTTTGCGCCAAATGTTATCGCTTTTAAGCCGAAATTTAGCACTATTACCCCCCCACCCCCTCAAAAAAAAAACTCTAAATTGCCTTTACGCCAATTTATATCGCTTTACCCCCAAAATTTTATTACTATTATGGCAAAATTTTAATGCTTTCCTTTTACACCACATATTGCCGTTTTAACGCAAAAATATATTATTATTTTGATAAAATTTCATTCCTACATTGCTTTTACGCCAAATTATTATGTGGATTGCTGACTCACATAAATGTATAATTTAGACAAAAATAAATGAATAGTTTAAAAAAACTAAAAAACACGCTTTTAGAGTGAATCAAACTAAAAAGTAAAATATAATTGTTAACATAAAAATAAAATGACTGACGAGAATATTAATGTCCCTGTTCTAAAAGCGTGGGGTGCTCGATATCAATGGTTATAATTTTTCACTAGTTTCTTTAGGAAATGCAGAGTTAGTTTAAAAATGTCATACAAAGCACCCCACGCTTTTGGAACAGTGATATTCATTTTCTCGGCAGTCATTTTATTCTTATGTTAACAATTATATTTTACTTTTTAGTTTGATTCACTCTAAAAGCGTGTTTTCTAGTTTTTTTAAACTATTCATTTATTTTAAATTCAATTTAATTGTTTACAATGCTTTAAAAAAAAAAGACTCCACCTTAAAAATATTTTGATCACTTTTATCGGATATCATATTATTCCAAAAAACAAAGGAAAGTGAAAAGTCTATAAACTTTTATTTTGAAATGTACTTCATACCTTTAAATTATGAGCTTATCAGTAAATAAATAATCTAGTGTAGAAGTAATAAAAACCAATGTATTAAAAAAATACATTATGTTTGCATCCATATATTCAAAAATGAACTGTCGAAATTATGCGAAAAAAATTAACTTTGATTTTAAAGTAATATTATTGCGAACATATGAGAGATATTGCCTGCTTTATTGATGGTTTGGTTTGTCGCTTTGTAGTCATCTTGTGCACACTTTAGGTTAAAGACCGGGACCTACAGTCAAAGCCGGATTTTCCTATAGGCTATCTAGGCTTAAGCCTAAGGCCTCAAGATCAAGAGGGGCATACATTCAAATTGTTAGAAAAATTAGAATCACACTAGTCTAAAAACAATAACCACTAAAACACTGAATCGAAAATAAGGAGAAATTGTGAAATAAATTTATCTGAATTGAATTTGCTTTCATCTTCAGTGTATTGAATATATTTAATTTAATTTGATAGAAAATAGGATAATTTTTATTGCATATTTTATTTTCGTAGTCAAAGATTTTTATTATTTGAATTTTGTTTCTTTGTAAATGTTGTGTGTTATGTTTGATTAGTTATTGTTACAAGTACTATATATGGTGCTGGGAATATATGTCCAAATAAGTGTTCTCGACTTTTTTTTATTTATTAACCGTGCCACATTTTTCATAAAGATGAGTACCCATCACAACATGTTTCATTTAACATATTGATATATATTACAGTAATGATGTATTTTATTATCTCTCATGTAATTTACAAACTTAAAAATGGGAGGTGAAAGGGCCTCATAAGTGGAATAGCCTAGGGCCTCTTTTCATCTAAATCCGGCACTGATCACACGCACAAACTTGCATGTCTACATACACATTAACATACATACGCAATTACGTATAAGCATTCACAAACACATATATCTGTATACACACATATACATAAAACGTACGTTAGGTTCGTACGTGTGCATACGTACATAACGTACTTTCATACACATACTAATTCTCTTATATCCAAACACAAGTAATTTTTTTTTTTCCCCTTTCTAATGCAGCTGGCAACTTAGACAGCTTGGTCTTGGATGCCTTAAGGCAAGCGCTGCACAGACGTTATTCACTTTGCATTACCCAGGGGGCGCGTGTAACTTGGAGATAAGCCACGATCGCGGAGTAACAATGCCCCCGCAACGCTCTACGATCATATAAGACCGGGACCTACGGTTTAAAGTGGATTCCGAACCACTACAAAAATCCATGGCACCGCCGGGACACGAACACGAAACCTGTGGTACCGAGAGCCAGAGCTCTAGCCACTCGGCCATTCAGACCCTAAACACAAGTAAATACACGCATACATACAAGTATACAAATTCGTTTGCATACATACAAGTATACAAATGCGTTTGCATACATACATAAATATGCATTTGTAGCTGAGAGTAAAGACATAATTCTGCTTACTGGTGGAAAAAAAGTACAGATTAACGTATGCATATCCTCATGTACATGTAAACATACATCTTTGTCTATAACAGTGCTTTACTATTATAGAAATACTTTTATAAGCATACATATGTGCAAGTATTAACATATAAGTAGTATAATACATATAAGTAGTATCCGATTGCGCGGATGAATTCAATTTACAGTAGGTGGATTTGGATTGCCAAAACAGTATAACGTTTTGTCTCCTCGCCAAATAATGGCGATGATCAATCTACGAAAAATTGTATATGATGAAATAATGCTCACATCATATGATATGTCGTAACCATTACACTAATTGCAAAAAATGAATGTTAATTGGGCTCACTATAAAAAATAGATTGTCATGTGATTTCACCGGTGAATGTTAATATTTTGAAATGTCTAAAGTCCACAGATAGTTAAGATACATTTGCATCATCTTCGAGTAGAGAAAGAAACCGCCTATTATTCATTAGAATTATTTTTTGAAGCAGAAAATTTTTATCTAACTTATCAACATGCATGGGTGTTTTATATTTGTCTTAACACTTTTAACTATTGTAGAAGTAAAATGTTTGTTTCCCAGAGAATCATTAACAAGGGAATTAAAATATTTAAATGATGTTTGGAATTTCAGAATTTGTAGCCAAGATGATCAAAATATTGGATTCAGACAACAGTGGTTCAAAACTCCTCTTTATAAAGTCAGTTTTATATTGTAATTTTCCATTATATATATGATATCTAGTTTCTTATTAATAATATTTTTTTTTAAATAAACTAAATTTTATATTATTCTTTTATTATTACAGAACATTTTATAATACTACAGTAGATTAATAATCAAAATAATAAAATTAAGTGAAAAGCTAATTTTTTATTTAATTAAAAACAATTTAGATTTTTTTGCTTAATTTTTATTACTGATGTTTGTTAACATATTTAAACTTACTTTTCAATTTTGCATTGCAAATTGCATTATATTAATTAAAAAATATTATATACTAAAAAATATTGTATATTGTAAATGAATAAGATAATTTTTTACTATATAATATTCTATTGTTTGTGATGCTTGCTTTTTTGCTGTATTTAAAATTAAATATTTAAATGAAAAATTTAAAAAATTAATGTATTTTTAAATTCTATATATTTTTAATCATAATATTTTTGATCATTTTTAATTATAACATTTACTGTCACTATCTTAAAGTTTTATCTAAAGGCAACTGTATTAAAACATTTTAAATTATAATTTATGTATTGAATATAAAAAGAGACAATTGCATTAAAATATTTAAAATTATATCCTATAAATGGAATGTAAAGTTTCATTAAATATCAAAAATTGAAAGATTATGAAAATTGAAATTTTATTTAATTTGATTTATTGTTCTGTTGATGACATATTTTAATGAAAATGTTTTTAAATGTTTTATTTTGTTTCATTTTTAAATATTTAACATGTTTTTGTTTTATTTTTATATTAAGTACTTCATATATTTATATAAGTTATAAGACTTACAATTTTCTCTCTGTGTGTGTGTTTCTATATATTGATATTTTGAAATAAGAGTAATTTATTTTTATTTCGTTGCTTATCTATATTTTATGTAAAAATACATTACTGTTATTTTTAAAATTTAAATAATCTTTTTTAATTACCAAAATTTCCTGCCTATAATCCATAGTTACAATTTTTGTCTGGGTAAAGAAAACCTGCTGGTATAATCCAGAGACAATTAGAGTCTGAACAATTGCTTTCTTTGACTTTTGTTGTGCTTATAAAATTCTGTTTTTGTACCTATAGTAGATTCAAAGATCTCCTTAGATTAATACATCTTTAATGTAGTTAATAAATAAAAATACATTAAAGATAGAGTAATTTGTTAACAGATGTGTATGGAATCACCATAATAAAACTAATAAGTATTTACTTGATATATTCTCTGGAAATTTAAGCAAGTTAAATTAAAACAAACAAAAAATTGTACTTGAGAGAACAAAAATTATTAAAAAAAAAAAAAAAAAAAAAAAGATTATCAGGAAACATTAAATTTTGAATTATTGGATTTTAAATGTAACAAATTAATCTTCACATTTTTATTGCAGAAAATTTTGAACATGAGGAGATTACAAAACGTGATCATAAAAAATCGATTGGCTTAAACATTCCATTTATTATCTTTACAAGAAATTGAATTTTTAAAAATCAGTTTTTATTGATACTTCTGGGTAAAAGAAGAGAGAGAGAGAAAGAAAAAGATAGATTGTACACAGCAGTTTGTAACCTATATAAAAAAAAATTCTTTTTTTTTAAATGTATAATTAGTCATCTATGGGCAGAAAACTACTGTACTTATAATTATTGTAATTAAATTAATATTCTAAAATTATTGTAATTATAGGTAGAAAATTACCTTTTTTTAATGCATTTACTTTAATTGATATTCTTATTGTAGACAGGAGAAGTTATTCCTATGCCTGTTCCTTCCAGTTTTAATGACATTACTCAAAATAAAACTATTCGAGATTATCTTGGTTGGTCATGGTATGATAAGGAATTCTATGTTCCTCAAAGATGGAGTAAAAATTTCAGGATCATATTAAGATTTGAAAGTGCTCATTATTTTAGCATGGTTGTAAGTATATTTTTATATAATTTTGTTATCATTTTTTAGCTGTATAGTTATTAATTAATATTTATATCAAAACATTTCTTATGTTTTCAGTACTTGAATGGCGAGGAAATTATGAACCATACTGGTGGACATTTACCTTTTGAAACTGATGTCACAAAATTTCTTAATTTTTCTAGTCTAAATCGAGTTACTGTAGCTTTAAATAATACCTTGACTGATAAAACCATACCTCAAGGTAGCAAGACATTCAAAGGAAAGAATGCTGGGTATGCTTAGATTTTAGTTTTATGACTTATCATCATGTTTCTTCTAAAAGATGATTACTTACACCCTTAAACACCTGCCCCTCCAGTAAAATTTAAAAATAATAATAAATACAAATTTATTGATTAATAGTCTATGAAATGGATTAATAACTGATTTTTTTTACATTTTTGAATAAATTGAATTTTATTCAAATTCTTTTATGTCCAGGACTGAAATTGATTTGAGGTATTATTAAATCATCAGTTTTCTTATCCTCAGCTAAATTTTAATAAAATTGTTCTAATAAATAAAGCTAGGTAATCATATTTGATTGTCCAGAGATTTTTTATTATTAAATGAAAAAAATTTATATAGTCTTGTTTGAAATTAAAAAAAAAAAATTAGTATATTTTGAAATCGTTAACATATTAATTAAGGATACAACTAAGAAATGAAGAAAAAGTAAGAAATTTTGAAAAAAAAAAAAAAAAAAAAAAATTTAATCCAATATAGAGGTTTTTGTAGAAGGTATTTATTTACCTTTCTACTTTTAGATGTGTTAAAAAAATTGAAATTGCAGTTAATTTACTCTTTGTTTTGTATCATATCTTGCTTTGTAAAATAAAGCTTACATTTGTCTAAAATTTCTATTTACTATATACAAATGTTTATAAAGGGTATTATCATAGTTATATAACTGTTCCTTATATTATTTTCCAGACCATATCCAGCTGGATTTTATACACAAGGCACTAACTTTGATTTTTTCAACTATGCTGGTATACATCGATCTGTTTTTCTGTATGCTATGCCCGTTGCTTACATTGAGGATATTCATATTACTACGGATATTAATAATAGTACTGGTAAGTTACTTAATACTAAAAGGCAATAGAATTCTGAAATATATATTTATATTTAATTATTTTTGAAATTATTTGCTATATATATTTTTGTTTACTATTTGAATAAGTTAATTTTTAATAGTGTATGAAATTTGATTAAATTATATTAAATGAATTCTGTCTACCATCATAAGTTATCTAAAATGTTATAATTAGTTTGTCAAATAAAATACTAAATAATGCTTAATTATTTATTTTAGGTTATGTGACCTACAATGTTTCTTCATCCACTAATGAATTTGATTCAATCAATCCTGAATGCATAATTCATGTTGTTGATAAACAAGAAAAAGTTGTTGGCTCAGAAACCGGCTGTTCTGGAACTGTTACACTTAAAAATCCCAAACTATGGTGGCCTAACACTATGCATCATAATCCTGGATATTTATATAAACTAGATGTGAGAAAATCAGATAATTTTTCATTTGCATTTTAATAGTCATTTAAAAATATTTTTTAAAAAACTTTATTATACATATTTAACAGAATATCTCAATTAATTCAAATTATTTTTTTAATTATATTTAAATTAAAAGTAAATTAAATCACAATTTTAATCTAATTTTATGAATAACCATTTTTCTTACTAAACAATAGTATCAAATTTTATTTCGTGTTATTGACTAGCCTAGCATATGTTAGATCAGATGGGAATATCTTTAGCAAAAGGAAGAAGATAAAATTTTAATTGGGCTGATAAAACTATAAATAGTGAAAAGATTGAGGAGAATTAAAGTGTTAATATCTTTAAGATTTCTATCTAATAACATATCTAATCTATATTTTTTATTTATGCACCATTTGAATATGTCAAGGTCATTCCCTAGAACATATCTCATACTTTTTGGTACTGGAACGTACTGACTTGTTTTATGAAATCATGTTTTAGCAGACCATGCCAATTTAATATAAGCTATATAAATATGTTATGCTTAAAACTATATAATTTTACACAAATTTTTATCAAACATGATTAAAAATAATCATATTTATTATGTTCATAGAATTTTTATTCGTATTACAAGAAGAGATATAAGACCATTGATTTAGAATGTTGCGTGAGTATGGGAGGAAGTAATGCACTTTGGAAGGATTTTTTTGGAATTGTTGCTTTGCATATGCATGTCTGCAAGTGATAACGTTAATAATAATCTATTAGTATATCTATAGTGCTAGCAGAATAGATGATTCAATAATATATAATTCAATTTTTTTTGCATGCCAATTAATAAGCTCAACATCAAGCTACATATGAAACCAAAGATAATTGTGACGTAGTTGTTAAAAAATTATTAAAAATGGTAAAATTATTCAAACACTCAAGAAGATGCATGAAATTTGGAAGTCATTATGCAATTTCTTGTTAGAAAAGTAAAATGCTAAATTAATGTCTTCATTTTAAAAATGGCTAAGGATTTCATAAAAGTAAAAGATAATGAATTTAAAAATCACTAATGTTCTAAATATATATTCTTAGCATTAGTTCAAAATTAAATAATAAACAAAATTTTCTAAAACGAATGAAAATTTTTTATTAGCATATGATGCCAGCAGATGTTTCGCTTTTATTTCAATTCATTACATCATTAATTAAATTATATATGAATCGATTATTAGAACTGCATATACTAATGGAATGAATTTTTTTAATTTGTGTTATGTATACATCTTACAAAACATAATCAAATTAGTTCACCCAGCTATTTCAAAATAAAAATCAAAGCTTTAAATCATTGATTTATGATCTAGAAAAAAATATTAAATGTGCCACAATTTGTATTGGATTGTAAATTTGTTGAATATGCAATATGCATTAATTTTTTTTTCTTCCAGCTCTAATTTAAAAAAATTTCATTGTAAGTGATTTAAGTTGCATAAATTATGATTTAACGTCTTACATTATGTTAATTAAATTATTTTAGAACTTACTTTAAAATGAAATATTTTGTTAAGTACAAGTGATTTTATTTTGTGAATGCCAAATTTCTTTTAGTAGGTTGTAATTCCCCAATCAGAAAGTAATGATAATAGTACTTTTACATAAGTAGCTAATATAAGGAATATTACTAACTATTTTTTTAAAAAGTGATCCTGTTATCTTTGTATTGCATATCTTTTTGAAATTTTCTTGTAAAAAATTTTAAATTATTCATTATGAAATCAAACTAAACTTTAAATAAGTATGGAAAAAAAAAAAAAAAAAAAAAAGAAGGAAATTCTAATTTTATTGTATTAAATTTATAGAATCTAAAGTTCCCAATATTGTATTTAGTTTAGAATTTATCCTTCACAGAAAAAATATTTGTTAATCTTTTAAATTTTTTTTTGAAAAAAAAATGTAAAAAACTGTCAATTTAGTGTAAAAATTACTAATTTTGATTTTAAATAATTAAAAAAATTAATGTTGACTTTATATGATATTATATTGATACATTAACTTTATTTTTCCAAAAGATTAATAGTGCTTTTTCAAATATGTTTTAGAAATGAAAGTTTTATACAATTATATCCTGATTTAGGCAAACTCAGAATTACAAGATTCTTGCTTTTTTTTTCTAGAGAATATTTAAGAATGTGAATAAAAACATAAACAGATAAACAAAAATGCATGAACAATTCTATTTCGTTTTTAATTTGTGCTTGCATGAAATAGCAGCAATAAGTTGAAATATTCCTGTGTACATTGGATTTATTTAATTTTTTTGATAGAAAAATAATAAATTGAAATTCGAGCATAAATTGTAACTTTTTTTAAAAAAAATTTGTTAAATAATAATTTTTATTGTTTAAATCTTTTTTCTTTTTAATTGTAAGTTAGCAGGAAAATTTATACATTATCTAAAGTATATGATCCAAACAAAATATATCTGATTTTCCTGTACCTAATGAAAAAAGAGAAATGATATCTTTGAAATGTAAACTTGATATTAACAAAGATTTTGTTAACAGAAAAATTTGTGATTTGGCAAAAAAGGTTTGAGTTTCCGAAATCTACTGTAAGAACAATCAATAAACGATAAAGAAAAGAACTCTTGATGCAATTAAAAATTCTCAATCGTTGTACTCAAGCATAATTCGTAAATCCATGATATAATTACTGAGATGGAAACAATGCTGTAAAAATCAAGTAAAAGTAACGGATTGCTCAATCAATCAGAACACAATGCACTATGAAGCAAGCAGATTGTTGAAAGAAGCTTGGGCGAAGATAAAATCCGTGTTGCTGGTAATGGTTGATTCAACTGATTTAAAACTCGCTATAATTGGCACAGCATCGCACAGAGTAGAGGCAATTAGTGTTAATAAAGAAGCTGATGAAAAGAAGCTCCTGAAAATGATATAGTTATGATAGACTAAAAGGTGACTAGCAGTAAAATTGTATTTAACATGGATGAGACTGGCCTGTTTTGAAAGAACTTTTATTGCACATGAAGAAAAAACATTTCAGGCTTTAAAATTACTAAAGACGATTGACTGTAATGATTGGCTGGAATGCAACTGCTGACTATAACTTAAAACCTCTCTTAATTTATCATTCTAAAAAGCCAAGAGCTTTAAATAATATATATAAAATAAGCTTATCAGTGATTTATTTAAAAGCCAAATAAAAACCTTGAATGAGCTTTCATTTTCATAACTGATTTACACACTACTTCATATCCGAAGTCAAACGCTAATGCAAGTATAAACAGGTTTTATTTAAAGTGATTAATTATTATTGATAACGCACTCTGTTACTCTTTGGCATCCTAAGTGATTTCGAAGTGAAAGTTTTATTTTTGCCTCCAAACACAACTAGCTTGTTTCAACTAATGGATAGAGTAGTTATCAAAATATATTTAAGGCTTATTACATAGGGCATTCGTTTTCAGATCTGAGTGAAGCTATGAGATAAAAGATTGAGATATCAAGATTTTTGCAAACAAATGCTTTTGATGCTGGTAAAAACATTTGTAAATTGTGGGATGAAACTTCCAAAAAATCATTGAATGATGTTTAGGAGAAACTTAGTCCATCTTTTGTTTTCCTACTTGTGTCAGTAATTGATCATATCGCTTATACGATAAAAGAAGTCAAGAAATTAGATTACAAAGTCAGTAATGATGTCAATGACTGCTGGTTTCACATAGTCAATAGCCGACAATTGATGAGCTCATAGACATGCAAGAGCGAAACTTCAGTAAAGTATCTGATGCTTTAGACCCAGTTCCACCAGAAAAGCGTATGACAATTACAAGCTTGACAGAAGGTCTCAGCTCAATTGAAAAGGGTATACAAATTTTATAAAACATAGACTCCCATGAAAGTGTTATAGCTACAAAGCAAGGACTAAAATAATTAATAACTTACCATGGAGAAATTCTGCATGAAAAACAGCAGACATTGCGCCATAAGACGAATTTGTTAAATATTATGAAGTTGTTGACTTTGAAATAATTTATGTGACTCATTTTTTTTTTTTTTTTTTTTTTTTTAGTATTTTGTATTAATATGTACATTTATCCTTATGAAATTTTCCGTTTTACTCTTTCAAAATAATTGTAGGCTATTTTTGAAGTAAAAAAATGACGAAGAAATGGCTATATAAAGAACTACAATTTTATTAAATATATTTTTCAAAACTAATGTTTTTGTTAGACTTTGGCCCCTATTAAACATTTACATGATTGCTCATCAGTCCTACCTATTGCGTAACTATTGAACACTACTACACTAATATAATTTTTGCAAAATTATTTTAAATTTGGAATGAAAATTTGTTTACCAGTTCTATAACCATAATATATATATATATATATATTGTTTTAATGCAGCTGGCAAACACTTAGACAGTTATCTTTGATGCCTTAAGGCAAACGCTGCACCGACGTTACTCACTTAGCACTACCCAAGAGGCGCGTGTAGCTTGAAGATAAGCTACGGACGCAGAGTAACAATGTTAGACCGGTTACCACTACGGTTTAAAGTGGATTCCGAACCATTACAAACATCCAAGGCCCCGCCGGGACTCGAACCTGAAACCTGTGGCACCGAGCTCTGGTATGGTGCGAAAACCGTGGCAGAGCGCTGCCACTTGGCCATTCAAGTCCCATAACCATAATGCACTTATAATAATCTTATCAAAATGCACCCCATAACCATAACCACTTGCAGTATGATTTAATTGCCTTATTTATTCATTTATGATTATATATTATCATCCATATCTAAAACTTTATATACGTTATCATTTATAGTTATTATTTATTTTTCAATCTTAAAATAAATTATTCCTTTTCAGGTACAAATAAAATGGAATGATATTGTAGATCAATACGAACAACCTTTTGGTATAAGAACAGTAAAAGTAACTAAAGACCAATTTCTTATCAATGGAAAACCATTTTATTTCATGGGTTTTGGAAAACATGAAGACTCAAATGTAAGTTAAATAAATTGCACTGATTTTTAACCAAGCTAAGTAGAATTATTTATATTATTGAATTTGAATTTATTTATTTCTGTTCAAAAGTGATATATAATTTGTGTTTCTTTTTTTCTTTTATTTTTAATTATAAAATGCAATTCAAGCTAAAGAAAGCATGAAGTGTAAAATTGGAACTTCTATATTTGACATTTCAGTTATAATATATATACACTCATGAGCCAAAACATTATGACCACCTGTGAATAACGAGTTGGCCCACCTTTGGCGCGCAACACAGCTACAAGCCGCCTTGGCATGGATGCCACAAGTCCTTGGCAGATGGCCGGAGACAGATTGTACCAGATGTTTAAGCAACGGTCACGCAAATTCGAGATATTGCGAATTGGTGGTCTTTGAACTCTGAGCTGCCGTCCCAGGACATCCCAAATGTGTTCTATCGGATTGAGATCCGGTGAGTTAGGCGGCCAGGACATTAACTGGAATTCAGCATCATGTTCCTGGAACTACTCCAACACAATTTTAGCCTTGTGACAAGGGGCGTTGTCCTGTTGGAACATTCTATTTCCAGCTGGAAAAACAGAGGCCATGTAAGGGTGAAACTGATCCGCAATGATGTTCAGATACCCTGTAGCATTCATGGTCTGCTCTACCACAACCACGGGTCCCAGAGACGCCCAAGAGAACGTCCCCCAAAGCATAATACCGCCACCACCTGCCTGTGTCTGACCTACTGTACATTGAGGGAGCAACTGTTCGCCTGGAAGACGGCGTATCCTGACATGGCCATCGGCGTGATGAATGACAAACCGTGATTCATCTGACCAGGCAACTCTCTCCCACTGATCCATGGACCAGTCAAGATGTTCCCGGGCCCAGCGCAGGCGCAGTTGGCGATGACGCTTGGTCAGCAAAGGCACCTAGTGGGACGTTTGCTGCGTAGCCCCATATCCATCAGAGTCCGCTGAATTGTGTGCTCCGATACTATTCTACTTGGCTCTGCATTGTATTGGGCTGTCAACTGAGCCACTGTCTGGCTCCGGTTTTGCTTCACCACGCGAGACAGTCTCCGACGAACTTTTTCTTTGACAGCGTGTGGACGTCCAACACCATGTCGTCTACTGCTTGTTTCACCGTCATTCATCCACTTTGCATAAGTACTAACAACTGTAGATCGCGAACAACCCACGAGTCGTGCAGTTTCGGAAATACTTGTTCCGAGCCTTCGAGCCATTACAATCTGTCCTCTATCAAAGTCGCTTAGATCCGCAGCCTTCCCCATCACACACAGAAGTGAAAGAATGATTCTTGAGACTCTCCAGCAGCAGTTAAATACCACTTCCACCCGATCACGTGCCTTCACGTCATTCAGGCGAGTTCATTGCAAAATGTAGGGGTGGTCATAATGTTTTGGCTCTTGAGTGTATATATGTATATATATATATTGTAGTCAAAAAGTTCGCAGAATTTCGTTGTAATTCTTCATTACCACAATATAATTTGTATAATTTTTTACTACTTGAATTCATTACAGGCAATGTAGCTGAAGGTGGGAGTGTGTGGTGATCGATTTGCGTGATGTCGAAGTTCGGGCAAAGGGCGAACAAGTTCTACAGGCTTGGTTGTTGCCTAACAAACAATTTACGATGATGATTCTTTAAAAAAAACAGCTGTTTATTACAAGTGGATTTCAAGATTTCAAAGTGGACAGGTCGCTGGAAAATGAGGCCCGCAGTTGGAGACCTTCAACCTCTAGAAAAGAAAGAATGGTTGAGCAAGGGAAACAATTAATCACATCAGACTGAAGAATGACCATCAAATTGGCATGAAAAAGTGGGGATCTCTTATGCATCCATATACGCAATCCTGCTAGATGATTATAAGATCAAACGCATCAGTGCAAAGTTTGTCCCGCGGCTGCTGAACCAGGATAAAATGGAAATTAGGCAATCGCAGACAAGTGTTTTGAAAAAAGCACAGAAGACCCTACGTTTTCTTCCTTCCGTTATTGGTAAAGAAATCTGGGTGTACGAATACGACCCGGAGACAAAGATGTAGCCATCAGAATGACACTCAATATCCTCTCATAAACAAAAGAAATCACATCATGTCAAATTCAAAACAAAAGTGATGTTAATTAATTTTTCGACAACGAAGGTGTGGTGCACCATGAATTTGTACCAGCTGGATAAACTGTTAGCGGATCTTTGTACGTGCAAGTTTTGAAAAGACCGAAGAAGGCAATCCGAAGAAAATGTTACTCCAAATACCAATGAGGATGGTCACTGTATCACAACAATGCTCCCACCCACATCGATTGTTGTGCAGACATGTCTCTCAGAAAAGAACATTCCACTCCTCCTTCATTCTGACCGGATTTAGCTTCATCGGATTACTGGCTTTTCCTCAAAATCCAAATGGGCGTAAAAGGTAACCGTTTTGACACCGTAAAAGACATCAAAATCAATGCGACGGCTGAACTTCCCAAGATACCACAACAGGACTTCCATAGTTGGTTCCAACAATGTGTATGCTCTGAAGAAACCTACTTCGAAGACGATTAAGTAAATGTGTACCGTATTGTGGTAATAAAGAGTTGCAACGAAATTCGGGATGTTATTCTTTGTGCGATTTAAACAATTTTGGTATCAAAAGGTATTTCCACGTTTTGATTGTTGATATTATGGGTGATTTTTATCATTAAATTTTGAGAAATAGGAATATAAGATGGATCAAGTAAAACTTCATTTTAGGCACTCCGTGTTGTATGAATTCAAACTTGATCATAATGTGGTGAAAGAACATAAAAATTTGTGTTTTATTTTTGGACCATCTAAAGTTAAAGTGCATATGGTCCAAAGATGGTTTGAAAAATTTAGGTTTGGTGACACGAAGCTTCAAGAGGAACCTCGCACCGAAAAACCAAAGAAGTTTGATGATGACGTTCTGGGCTTTAGTAAATAATGAACCATCATTGAACAAGCTTGGCTTTGTCTGAAAATAGTGTCATTGGATTCCCCATGAATTAAGCGAAAAAAAAAAAATGCCAGATCGAATTTCTATAGCTTTTGTGCTTACTCGACAACAATATGAGTCATTCTTGGATCGGCTGGTTACTAATGACGAAAAGTGGGTTATATGTGACAATGTAGTGAGGAAAAGAGCCAAGCTAATGATAGGCAGTTAACAGTTGTTATAAAAGGCTTTTCTGCTTAAAAATTAATGTAAGTGAAGTTGATACATTTACAAAATTTGCCAAATGAGCTCAGATGATTTGTTGATTAATCAATAAAAAATAAGTTGAAAGAAAAAACATTTGAAAAATTAAAGAAGTAAATTAAAAGTTGTTTAATTACATAAGCATTCATAAGTTCTTGTATTTATTCAATTGCATTAAATAATATACAATTTATACTTTTTAAAAACATTCAATCCAGGTATTTTTTTTCTTTTCTTAGATTCGTGGCAAAGGACTAGACATGCCATTGATTATTAAAGATTTTAATTTAATACACTGGGTTGGTGCAAATTCATTTCGTACATCTCATTATCCATATGCTGAAGAAATAATGAATCAAGCTGATGCTCAGGGAATAGTTGTAATTGATGAATGCCCTGCTGTGGGTTTAGTGTAAGTTTGAATTATTCGAAAGTAAAAAAGGTTTTAAGTTTTAAAAATTAAGAGTTTTTAAGTGAATTAGGGTATCAAAAATATGCAATGTCAAATGATTATTTGAAAGATAATCATAGCAGAAAATATATTACATAAAATGCAAAATCTTTATCAAATAAAAATAAATTTAAAGTTTCATCAACTTCTCTTCTTGCATGATGTATTCTATTCAACTAAACTATTGTTTGAATTAAAAAAATATTCATAGTTTTTTAAATGTGTCATCATTGTTATAGATGTGAGAATGTAACTACCAGAAAAATTTTAATACAGTACTTTTTTAGAGTTCATACTTGTTAAACACAAATTTGTCCTTAATGACATGCATAAATTAAATTTATCTTTGAACTTATTATTTTTCAAAATGAGAAAAATTTTGTGATGAAGAAATCTTTTTCTTTAAATAAAACTTAAGTGACTTAAAAAAAAAAAAAAAAAAAAACCTAAATAATATTTAAATTGTTAATTTCACTCTGAAACCTATGTGCATCAAAATATCAAACCTTAAAATTTGTTTTGATTCATTGCCCTTGGAAAAAAAATATCTAAGATTAGTTGGCAATTATTAATATAATAAAAAAAAGAGAGAAAAACACTTGTAGTTGTATAATTTTATTATAAATTAATAATTAATTTTTTGTCTCATGATTTGTTATATAGCTGTATATAATCATAAAGTATAAAGTACCAAAAATTTTATTAAAATTAGCAAATATTTTTATCTTAACTTTTCAAATCCAAAACAAATTATTATTTTTTGATTAAATAATATTGCAAATTTTTAAAAGAATTTTAAATCATACAATTTTAAATTTATGTTTTTAGAAGCTTTGGTGAGGAATTATTAAAGCAACATAAGGCAACTTTGAGAGAACTTATTATGAGAGATAAAAATCATCCATCTGTTTTGGCATGGTCTGTTGCAAATGAACCTTCCTCAGCTAAAGGCAGTGCAGACAAGTATTTCAGGTAAAGTTTATTGTCTCAGCACATAATCTTTATATGTAATTTCTCTGACTATTATTCTGTAAGTTATTTCTCTTTTAGTGAAATTACAAAACTTGTGAAATCACTAGATCCCACACGACCAGTAACAGCTGCAATAAATGCTGATTATAACACAGAAAAAGCTGTAAGTTCTACAAAAATTTTGCATTGCATTTATTTTTCTAAGTATGCCTAGTTAAATCAAAAATTTTTTTACTGGTCTGAATGACTTGTATTATTATATATATTCATGTGTTAGTATCGCATACATAGTAATCTTATTCATTATTCATAGTCTGACTTGCTTTTTGCAGTAAAATTGCATGCTAAAAATCTTCCTTTATAAAACAATGTTTTCTTTTTAAAAATTTGAAGATAGAACTACTTTTTTTAATACTTTTTTCAAACTGAGCATTGAGGAACTTTCGTGCTTGTATCAGAGTATTCATTTAAAAAAACTAATAAAAAGTAAATTAAGTTGCAATAAAAAAATATTTTTTTCTTTTCTAGTATTATATTTCAGATGTATAAACCATTTAAATAATTTTTTACCAATCTAAATATATTTTAAAATACAATTTTCTTCAAACATATATTGATGAATATTTTTTATATTAAAATTCAATAAGTGATATTTATTAATTTCAGGGTAAATATTTAGATTTTGTCATGCTGAATCATTACTACGCATGGTATAGTGATGTTGGATCTACTGACGTTATTGTTCCTTTGCTGGTTAATTACATGTCTAAAGCTCATGATGTATACCAGAAACCAATTATGATGTCTGAATATGGAGCAGATACCATAGCTGGATTACATATGGTGGTTATTTTTTTTTTTTTTGTTATTCATTTTATCTATTATATTTTTTCAAAATATTTTTATTTTCATGTATAAGTTGTTTGATTACTGTTTATAATCTTTGAATTTTTAGTTTTTATCAATACTTTTTAAATTTTATGATAACCTTAAAATATATCTTTTCAAACACATATATATTTAATGTAATGAGACTTAATATATTCAATCATGCAATAAAATTAAACATAAATTCAGAGTAAATTATTGTTATGTTTTTTTTTTTTTTTTTTTTTAAAAAACATCTAAAAAATCAAAGACAGTTGCCTATTATTATTTCTTCATTTTTGGTTATCACAACAACTTTTTCTATTGGGTATTAAAAAGTCGTTTTTATTCTACAAAAGGGCATTGATTAAAATAAAAGAAAAATAACTAATTAATAAATAAAAGAATTATTTAGTAAATCGATCTAAGCATTATCCATCTATAGGCACTATTTTCCCCATCTCTCTGGCAAAAGACAAGTTCCTCATCATAAGGCTATCCACGAATCAAGAAAACTTTTGTCTTTAAAAGAATGGAAGTGTTGCTGTGATAGACCATGTGTTTGTTAAATGAAACAAATTATCAGAAAGAGTAATGTCTGGAAAATGGGAGGTGGAACTCTCTATTGAAGTTTTTCAAAATAATTTTTGACTTGATATATGTGATAGTAAAGAAGATAAATGAATTATATATATATATACACCCCCAGGAGTTGTCTGATTTTGCAATGGAGATTCACCCAAATAAAGAGAACACTTTATGAATGACACTGAAAATCCCTCTTCACCTCATAGGAAATTTTTTCAAAAAAGTTGCAAGCAAACATCATCAGCTTAAAAAATTATTGTACTACTTATTAAGCAATAATAAAAATCCTGTTAACTTATGTTTATTTTTTCCCTTTTAATTACTGCTCTATTTAGGTTTGTTTAAATTAGATACTTTTTAAATTTGAACTATACCTAACTCATTTTTTCTGTAGAAAATGAACTTTTCTTGCAAAGCAAAATCATGTTTTGCATTGTATTAATGATATAACTTCAGCGTCCCAGAAGAATTTACTGTACTTAGGATGTAGTATCAGAATATTGTTGAGAAAATTTGCAAGAGTTATAAATGACTTTTGATGTTTTTGTTTCTATTTATAATATATATATAATCTTAACATCATTAAAAATATTCAAATAAGTGAAAATTAGAAAAGAAAAATTATAAATTATTAGGTATTTTCTTAAATTAATATATTTTGGAAAGATAAGATTCAGCATAAGCAATAATAAGATTATAATGTTTAATATTTATGTGTATAATGAATACTACCAATCTTAAAGAAAATAACTAAAATATATTATTTATAGGATCCACCCTTCATTTTCACAGAAGATTATCAGACAGAACTTATGATGCTGCATCATCAAGCTTTTGATATATTACGCTCTAAACGATTCTTTGTAGGTGAACACATTTGGAATTTTGCAGATTTTCTTACTTTACAACGTGAGTAATCCATTCTTGATGCAAATGAAAATTCATTACTTGAATTTCTTACTAAAAACATAAATCACATTCAATTAAAATTTATTAATTTAAATAGTTGCATTAAGTTAATTTATTTGTTAACATTTAAAATTTTCTGTATAATTAAATTAATTCTGATCTTAATACAATTTTACATACTGTATACTATGGTTAATGGGAGAATGTTAAGACGTATGAATTTACAATATTGTCTAACAAATCTAATGTGAACCTTGAAATATTAAATGCCCATTTTATCAACGGCATGTTAAAGTACGAAGGATCTTCTAATTAGTTATTCTTATTGTTCAGTAGTGATGTGGAAAGTTTGTTAAACATTGTGATTCTATTTCTGCAAGATACTACTCGAGAACTATTTATTATAATTAGGAAAAGTTGTATTTTTTGAAATTAATTTATGTGAAAACTTCAGAGGAAAACTTGACTTATGAGAAGACGACTTGATTATATGCAGCTGACTTATAATCTGTACTCTGAATTTTTAGGGGTTTTCAATGCAGTTTATAAACAGGGAATTATGGTGTTTAAATATTAAGATTCTGGAAGTGCTATGTTATTTATAATTTCTCTAAAATGTCATATGCATACATTTGTAATAACTATGGATGTGCAGAAGAATTACACATTTATGAATAGATGGCAAAAATTATGGATTTTCATATTAAAATTTTTTTTTCTCATGTGTGTAATAAGAATGTTTCAAAAGTGAGCAAACTGAACTTCTGAACTGAACAACATAAGTTTTTGCCTGAATAATGCTGTCTCATGTATCAACTCTGTAATTGATAAGTAAGAAGAAAAACCCTTGCAGAAGTACTACTACAACCAAAATTTTTTTTTCCATGTCATTCTTTCAGACAGCATATTTCAGTTTTCCTGGACGTGCATATTTCTATTTTGTGTTAATACTCAATTATGTTTGTGAGAGTTAATTATTTTTCAATGCATTCATTTTTGCTTGATTACTGACAATTTTTTCTTTATACTTCTATACACAAGTATGGAATAATTTCTGTTAAGTGATATTGTTTGAAATATTTTCAAATAGTGGAGTTCTATAATAATTTTAACCTGAGTACACAAAAGAATAACACTGTATTTTGTCATTTTCAAAATCAGAATATGCATTTTTTGTTTACATTGCATGTAGTGACTGCAATTACTGATAAAGGCATGCTAATCAAGAAAATAATGCAGGAACAAGATCAGTACATAAAATTTAAGATCTTTATCAAAAGTTGAAGCAAAGTCACAAGGCCAGAAGTTTAGTTTTCATCATTCATAACAGTAATTCTCGTATCCTGCAAAAAGGGATTTTTAAGCAATCATAGGCAATGATGTCTGGGATTTCGAGTTTTGGAGGGGTTCCTTTACAGGGGTTTCATTTTCACTTCTGCCAAAATATGTTGACTGATTATATATATATATATATATATAAATGGATAAATTGAGAATGGAATTTCACTGCAATATGAAACATTTCATCTATTCACTGCAGATGAGTTTTTAGTAAATGTTTCTTCTTCTTTTTTTTTTTAGAACAGCTCTAAAAAGCAATATAGTTTCAAGTTATGCTCAAATATATTTTGGGACAAACCGTATAAAATGTTGAAATATTTCAATAAGGTGCTTATCTATGTTACTCTATAGAAAACATAGAACCTACTGTGGTATATCTGTTTAATGTGTTTTTTGTGATGACAGTTTTAAAAGTGGCAAAGAAAATCTTAAATATTTGAAAATAAAATCTAAAATTCAAAAACCCATTTATTGTCTTTAAGAATATGTCTTATCATTGTTTATAACCTATAATGCTTTCTTAAAAAAATATTTACTGGACTAATAATATTTATTAAACATTCTGCAACAGATAACTCCTGTATTTCATTAATTAAGGTTGACTGCATAAAATGAAACCATAAGTGCAAAAATAAGACATATTTTAAAGATATTTCTGAAGGTGCAAGAGACAATCTTACAAATCAAAAGTATTGCCATGCGTCTTTACAAACCTTTTGCGAAGCATGCAGTAGCAGTGAATGTTACATTAAAAGAATAAATAATGATAATAGTAATAAAACTAAGTTATACATCTGTAGGATTTTTAATTGAGGAAGAAAAAAAAATTTATTAGAAGTTGAATTCCAGTATGTACCAGTTGGAAAGTTAGATGACATTGACTATGAAAATGATGGTGTTGGTGTAGGTGTAAAGGCATATAAAATATTGCAAATGTCTGATGTTAGCTAAGGCTGCATATTTTTTCTGTCACTAAGTGAATTTTAGCAATAAACCTTGTTTCATACGGTAATTAGTGAAAGGGTCTTAAGTTTAATATGCCAGAATCAGACAGATTTCAAACATACTCTAGAAACAGAGACATTGCTTATAGAAAAGCAGGAAAACTTCAATTTAAGTTTAATGTGTGATGAGAGAAAAAAAAAAATTCTGACTAGCAACTTCATGTAGCTAAGAATCAAAATGGACAATAAACAATTCAGTAAAAGAAATCTGTCTGATAGATCAAATAGTTTTTTAAGTATCAATTTGAAATGTTGCTTTTAGTATTCATGGTGGACAGCTCATAAAATTATCTACATATATTAAAAGATTATCCCAACTGTTATCATTTTTCAACATATTGCTTTTAAAAAGAAAGAGTCATTAAAAACCTTTTTTTTATATCAATATGTTTTTGATGTATACATTTTAAAATGTATGATTACTGTGAAATACAACAACCTGCAATTATTATTTTTAAGTAATATATAATCTCAAAAGTCATGATGTTTATTTTACTGGCTTATATATTGTTTCTTTCTGCAAATAATATTTGGGTGTCTACATTAACAAAAATTATTTGAGCTCTGATTACTGATGGACCTTCAAATATATATTACAGAGAGATGTCAATCTAAGTAAATCCAGGTCTTTTAAATTTTTGCTGATTTATATTTTAAATTGGAATAAAACTCTTGCTTGAATTAAAACAAATAGTGTTATAATATTAATTTTTAATATGTAAGAATCCAAAACTGTAACACTGTTATTTTAAATATGTTATGTAAAATTTAAATTATTGTAAATAATCCCCACATTACAGTTTTTTATACATCAGGTTGCAAATTATAAAATAAACAGACATAAACATTATTCTATAAAAATTTACTTATTGGTCTGTTTTCATTAAATATTGAATTCATACTAATGAAAAAATTATTTTATGCTCTTTCTTTTCAGAAATTACTAGAGTGGTTGGAAATAAGAAAGGAATATTTACCAGAGAACGTCAGCCAAAGGCTTCTGCAAAATTGTTAAGATGCCGTTATCATTCACTTGTTAATCGTACAATAGAAGGCAGCATTGCATACTGTCCACATTCTCAGATTTCTACTTATGAATGTTAAAATTTGTAAACAATTCTTAGTTATGTTGATTTAAATCCGATTTAATTAATATAAAAAAAATTTCCAAGCATAATTCCTTAACTGCAGTACAATGTATATTTTCTGATAAATCAAATTGTATAAAAGCAATAAGCAACATAAAATGTTATTTTTATATTATTATAGGGATAGTTAAAAAAAGATGCAATGATGTACACTAGTCATATTTTTATGATCAATAACATATATAGCTTATTTACAGTATTATATTATGAAAATAATAGTTACAAAATATACAAAGCAAATACTTTATAGTGAATGTATTCTCTATTTTTGAAGTAAAAATTGTTCTATCAACTCATTCTGTTCCATTTCTTCTTTCCTGAGAGATTCATGTTGAACTTTTAGCCTGTAGAAATATAGTATTAGTTATCTATTTTCTAAAGTGTAGTATTAGAAAAGTAATATAATATATTAGTTATAAAATTTTCTTATACCTTTCAAGTTGTAATTTTTTTTCTATTATTAGAGCTTGCAATTGTTGTTGTTGCGTTTCTCTTTGTTTTGTTATTGATTTAAGAAGATTTCTTGAGCCAATTGCCTATTCAATAAATAAATAAATATAAAAGAATTAATGAAATTTTACTTAGTAAATATCTTTGTATTGAAACAATAATAAGAAGCATTGGAAGTTTATAAAAAACTTCGAAATTTTTGATATTACCATAAGATGTAAACATTCAACTGATTACTAATAGTCAATTTGAAATTTAAAATTTTGACATGCATTATTTTTTTAAATTTAAAATAATTATTCTGAACTACATTCTAGAATAAAACCTTCTAATTTTGAAAATGAGGATATTACTTATTTCAGGTTTTAAAAATAAATTTAACTAAATGAGATATTGCTTTAATATGAAATAAAACATATACTCTTTCTTTTAATAAGAAAAAATATAATCTATAATTGCTATAGGCCGGAGAGAGTCATTATCAGATATAATTAGAAAATATTTAATGTTGTCAGTATTATAAGTTTCAAGTGTAAGGTGTTTCTACACTGCAAAAGAGTGGTGCTTGTCATCTCTGTATATAATGCAATGCAGCCCAAAAACATCTGTTTAGGAAGGAACCACCATTCAATGAATGACAGTATATTAAACAATTTTGAGATAGCCAAAGTGTTAAGATGAGTTTCAGTCAACATTTGACAGCAAAATTGTACTATAGATATAAATGCTAATGCATTACTTTTATTAGTCAGGTTAGATCTTACCCACAGCAATATTTTTTGTGTTTAAGCAAAAATTCCAAATATCGTTTTTAAAAGTTTTAGCAAACTTATTAGAATTTGGTTTTACTTTCTCATGCATTAGATGGAAGTAATAAAGATGAAAAGACTATTTTATAATAATCAGAAAATATGAAAGAAATGGCAAATAATGCAACTCATAATTATTATAGATGCATATTATTTTACTCAAAAATTTCATTTCAAATTGCAAGAAGTTTTTTTGAAATAAATTTTGTCCAATTATACATCAAATACAATTAAATTTACTCGATAAATTAAACATGAATATAATTTGTTCCAAAAACGATAATTTCAATTTAGATTTAGAAAAGAAAAATTAATTTTATGTTGTTTTAATATTTGAAAGTGACTTCAGATCTGTGATTTCAAATATCCTCTATTACTCAAAGCATTTCATGTACTGACATAAAATTTCAATGGCTGTATTAAAAAGGTCGATTAAAAAAATTATTATTTACTTTAATTATGAGAGTCAGTCAATAAATAGAAAACAATTCACAGTAAACGAGCCTATTTCATTTTTTTAAATGGATTTAAGAACCAGATGAATTACATGAATTTACCTATTGAGACAATGACTACTTATCTTGGCATAAGTTGAAATACTTATGGTTTAATTTCAATTTCACCTAAAGGATTCATATATTTTCAATCTTTTTTTTAAATGGTATCTCTACTGAATGGTAACTAGAACTAATGTTTCAATATGAAGATGTAGAGAATAGCAAAGCAATAGTAGGAGCTAATTATACCGGAACCTACAGTTTAACGTGGATTCCAAACCACTAACAAACAATAGTTAGGAGGAGTTAAGATAAGATATACTATGTAATTCAAGACTGAGAATGTAACAAAATTTCAAAGTTAGTTACATCTTAAAATTTTAATGAAACAGAAAAGAAAATATTTTTTCATTATATAGATTAGGTAAGAATATATAATCAATCAAAAAGTTCTTTTTAAAGAAGCTAAGGACAAAGTTGCAAACAAATAACCATGTTAATCAACCATGCAGTTCAATGCCAAAAGATAATTGTATAATTACAAAAAATTAAAATCCATTATACAAGTGTATAATTTTCTGTAATAGCAAGCAGTTTTATAGGATTATATATGATAAAAACATTTTCAATTGTTCTTAATTCCAATAAATTCAAGTATCTGCCATATTATTACTCCATTACAATTATTTATAAAATGTTCTTGAAATATTCAGTACAATTCTAAGTAACTTGTAAAGCTTGTTCTCTGTAGTAGTTTGATTCTAGCCATAAACACCTCAGACATAATATGAAATCTGGCTTTCGTCAAGTGAACACTTCAAATCAAAGTGAATTCACCTGTGCGTCTGGACATGTGTCCAGCTTGGATCTTATGAAGTGTTCTATCAGTATGGGGCTGTTCATATTTACAATGATTTTGACTTATCCATTGATTCTGCTATTGAATATGAACAAACACTCTTCTTGGTGGCAAATTAAAATTAAGAGAAATGGCCACGTGAAGCATAGGGTATTAAAAGCAAACATTAAATTACAGCAAAACAAATATTAAATCACCCAATATGATATATATAATACAATTGTCATTTTAGTAGATTCATTGAAAAAGCCCTCTCCATCCAGAAAGTCTACATGGAGAACAATGTGGTAATTCAGGTTTGGAATGCAGACTAGCTTTCATTCAAGTGCTGGCTTACACCAGTGGATAAATGGTGACAGTGTAACATTTTGTTGAAATACACAACAAAACATTACACTGTCACCTTCAAGCTGATTTGTAGGCATAGTCTGGATGATATGTCTTGCCTTACCTTATAGTGATGCAAAAATGTATTAGGCCAAAATCACTGGAACACACACACACAAAAAAAAAAGCATGATTTGTTTGTGTATTTTGTTAGTCATGCACAGGTTAGTGTTAATATGCTTTAGCTGATAGAAGTCTCTTCTGCTTTCAATTTGTTTTAAGCAATCTATGATATAAAAAGTAACACATAAAGATTTTTGCTGAAAAGTTATAGTAATTTATAAGAATTTTAGCAGTTTTTTTAGGGGTATAGGTTTAATCTGTGAAAAATTTATTTTTTAATTACATTATAAATACAAAATATATTTAAAAAAAAAAAAAAACATTTTTAAGAAGTTAGTTATACGGGATATTAAGTACAATTGAGCAAAATTAAGATACTAAATATAATTTACATACAATATAAATATATTTCAATTGAGGTAAATTATTGTTCTACTATATAAGTCATATAATTGAATAAAATTATGTAATCATGCTATATTAAGTGTATAATAGTTTAAATAGAAAAAAAGCTATTCAGACATAAGTTTGGTTTTTAAATGATTTTCCATTTGTATGATATTCATAGTAATTTCAAAATTTGAAAGAATATTTTTCTAATAAATAAAAATTTTGATTAAAAAATATTCTATTTAAATTTTTATATATATTTTCTTTAAAAAGGTATTTTTTACTTGAAAATTATTGGTATGAGTTAATGTATAATATCTAGGAAATGTACTGATTTCTAAGAATTAAGGGTAAATCACAAAATGGCAACACACCAAAAAGCTATATGCTGACAAAATTGAAACAAAGTGTACAATACATAATGAGGTATAGGGCAACATGAAGGCAATTTTAATTATAATTATGATGTTTTAGAAATTGAACTTACATGAAACCGGCAGTGTCAGCTATATAATATTTTCACTATGGAAAATGATCACCATAAGCAGTAATATATTATGCAATCAATTATGCAGCCTGTGAGGTCAATAAAAAGAAAGGTCTTTAATTCTTGCAAAGTTACGTATGACAAGGATCTGCGGAAAAGAAATGAGAAGCACATACCCTAAAATACTTCAAAAACTCTTGATGAGATTCAAGTCTGGAAATTAAATTGATTACTTCATGTGCTGAATTGTTTATGGCTGAAGATAATCTTCTAAGTAAGAGCTTTATGTTGTATATCATTGCAGGATAAAACCATCATCTATAGCACTGATATAAGGGTACACATATCAAAGATGTCATATCTATAGAGTTGAGCAATTATATTTTCAAGTCGAAAGGCATAGGTTATTCACCTAAAGACACAAATTGTTGACATTATATGAATATCTTACATAGATGAATAATGGATAGTAGGTTTCAGGTTTTCTTGACAAAGTAAACTTGAATTCATGCATGAAAACAACATCATTTCAATGATTTGCAATCTAGTAGGCCTGTTGGTACCCACCTCAAATTACACCCAAATGGCTGGTCACTTCAAGTACAGATTACCTACATGAAAACTTTTGCATAAGTAGACAGTAACACAATATTTCCAGCAAGACTGGCTGTAGTAAGGTAAGAATTAAACTGGATTAGGCTTGAAACTTTATTTCTTTGTGAACATAACAGCAAATATTTATCATTATATTTTTCTGGAAGAACTTTCAGTATGCTGAATTTGTGATTTGAAATTATTACCAAAATCGAAGAATAATAGGCCACATTTTTAACCATCAGAACACAGCAGATTGAGTTATAATTGCTTTTTAATCTTCTAATAGCCTTCCATTGCAACTCTGGCTCAAAGTTATTATAAGGAATTAGCTATTCCAGAATTTTATTTACACACATTTTTATACTAATTCCAGATGATCCATTCTGATTACTGTACCATTACTTTTGTGATTTCTCCCATATTTACAAGAAAGAGTGTATATAATCATGATATATATATATATATAAAATACAAAATTTATAAAAATATTTAAGAGTTGTTTGTAATATTACATTAAGTAATGAAAGCTTAAAGACACCATAAAAAATTGAATTTACCTTAAGCTTTTCCTTTTCAACTTCAGCTGATAATGTTTCAGATATTTGTAAAAAGCTATCCACCACTTTCTGAAATTCTGTTATTTCTATAAAAGAATACGAAAACAGAATTTTTTTACACTTTGAGTAAAAACTCAATTTATATAAACTAAAAAAAAAATAAAAAAAATATCCATCTCATGATCATGTTTAAATTTCATTCAAGTCTAAAATCAGTATGAGTTCTGCAATTATATTTTATTTTCTAAGAGCTATCAAGAAAACTAGTGAAGAGAGGGCAATACATTTTTAAGAATGAATAGCAAGAAAAACATTATTTTACGCATGTAAAACATTGAGAACAGTACAAAAAAAGGTAAAACGTTTCTTAGTATAAAAATTTCTTAGTTATTGCTTTGTAACGAGTTGTATCAGTATTAATTATATTTATAACATTATTTTACATTTTTTAATAGGCTATTTTCCATTTGACGATATAACAATATTTTATATAAAACATAATCTGCTTGATGTTTCTTTTTCAAAAGTATTTTTACACCTGTTTAATTTTTTAATTAAAGTTTTATCAACCACACTCTTTAATTATAACAAAAACTACCTTTATAGTACCAATTATATTATGAAAATCGTGGAATAAAAATTTTTAAGAAAGACATAGATTTTAACTTAAAATTATTTTGTAATAATTTTATATATAATTAGGTGAAAATTTTTTGAAAACTTAAAACACGAAATACAACATTCGGAAAGACAAAAATAATTACTGCTTTCATAATCTTTACATTCTTCTCTCAAGGCACTAGTTTTATGACTAGCTTCTGGATCTAAAACACGAATTTTATTCAAATCATCAAAATACAATCCAATTTTGCGCAAAGTTTCTGCAGCCATATTAAAATCGAAACCGTGTTATTCCAATTCCTGAACTAAACATAAACAAAAATTATGCAGCTACTAATTTCTTTTGAACCATAAAATATATCATTAAAAAGTGACAAGCATAGACGTTTAAACAAGATTGATTGTTTTAATTAGTGCAATATATATATATATTTTATGCGCAAATATTTGTGGAAATTCTTTTGTTGCAACATTATTGAAGAAATCAATAAAGAAAAATTTTGTTTCACAAATCTCTGAATGGCAACTTATTCACAGATATATCGTTGCTAAGCAACGAATATGACATAAACATAATTTGATTGATATATTTTTTAAAAATAAAGATGAGAAAAATGTTTGTTAAGAAATATCCGCGAATATTATTGTTTCTCAATGAAGTGCAATGTTTAAGATTGGTTGACATCTAATTCTGATACAGAAAATCAAAAATTAATGACATTAAGTTTATTATTGTAGCTTTCATGATAAACGCCAGTTAGGATGCCAAACATTTTGCGTGCAAAATGCATTGTTGTTGGTGGGTTTTTCCTAAAATTTTAATTACTTCTCTTAAATTCAATATTTATAATCATTTAATATATCATAATATTTATAATCATTTAATATATCATAATATTTATAATCATTTAATAATAAAAATCTTAATTTTAGTTGATTTTTTAAGCTTAATAATTGATGTAAACACATGAATTATTAAGCTTTAAAAATCAACTAAAATTAAAAATTTTTATTATTAAATTCTGCTCAAAATACTTTATTTTAGTTTTATGAAAACTGATTATAAATATTCGTATCTTATCTTTCTAAGGAGATCCTGCAGCAGGAAAATCTGCTATCATACATACATTTCTTCATGATAGTGACAAATTTCAAAAGAATTACATTATGGTGAGTAAAAAACTAAATAATTTTAGTCAAATTTAATAAAAAAATACTATAATACTGAAAAATATTGTTAATGTCAACCATTAAAATTATGAGAATATTTTTCAACTAATCTTTAGCTTATGGCATGTGGGATAAATAATTCAATTTGCTTTTCATGTTGGATGGCTTTTTTAATCAGTCATTTAATCATCATTATATTTGATATTTATTATTAATAACTATGGTACTTATTACATACATAATGCACTTTTGGTTTTTTTTAAATGTATTTTTTTTTTCATATATACATAAGTACAAAAACATTTATTTGTGCATATATATCTTTTTTATAAATAAATATACATATGTATTTATAATAAATGTATAAATGCACTCACATATATGCATATATAACTTAATAACTTATAACATATATTCATACATTTACATTCCCATATATATATATATACACTTGCACATGTAAATGTGCACATACATACTAACATACATATGTATGTATGTGTATATATATATATATGCACTTACATTCATACATGTGCATTTACATATATATGTAAGTAAATATGCATTTGTATTTGAGGATACACGCATAATCGTTCTTACTGAAAAAACAAACAAACACAGACTAAAGTATGCATATTTAAATATACATTTTTATCCATATCAGTACATCCTCATACAGAAATACATATCAAGACATGCATATCCAAATATGTCTTTATAAACATCATATGCAATAAGTCTAATTTTCTGAAGGGTGTAATTTGCTTTGTGAAAAAGGTTAATTCAATTTGAAATAAAGTTGAATTTTGTTTGTAAACAGATTAATTTAATTTGAAAAAAGATAAATTTGATTTGAATGAAAAAAAAAAATGATTTTCAAGAAAGTAAATTTTGTTTGTAAATAGATGAATTTGTATTGCCAAAACTGTATCAATTAATAAAATATTAAACTCATACAACTTTCAGTCATAGATTTTAACTAAATTTGATGTGTTTTTATTCATTTAAACTTAGATCAACATATTCTTATATTTATATTTATGTTTTAAAACAAATTTATATTATATTTTTAGACATGTGCTGTTGAGATAAAAACAAAAATTATTGCTATCCCAGATACTGTTGATGCTGTGGTAAGTTTTTAAATTGTTAAAGAACATTTTTAACTTATTTTTAAATTTTTACTATTGATTGTAAGTAATTTTAATATAAAAATAATTATTTAATTTTCTAATAATTTAATATTTTATACATAATCTTTAATCTATGAATAATGAAATTATCATTTTATAAATATTATCCAACATAATTTAATTGTAATAAAATTAGTAATATCAATATAATTTTTGAATTTAATTACATACATTTATATCTAAGAAAAAGTTTTAGATGTATATTTCTAAATTTAATAATATTTTGTTAGAATTTTTTAAAACAATTTTCTTTATATGTTACAAATTGTTTATGAAATGATAATTAAATTACATAAAAACAACAATCTATCTATTTATTAAATAATAATTATTACTTAATTGTAATATAATATAGTGAATGATAATTTTTTTTTTTAGGAATTACTCTTATTTGATTCAGCAGGGAAAGATACATATTTAGATTTTCAAAGTCAACTGGTAATAATCAATTTTAATTTGCATATAATTATTATATTGTTTAATTTCGATTGTCTTACTTTATTAAGATGATTATAAGAAATTCAGAAAAGATTCAACTAATTAACTAACTTCTTATTGCTAAGTGTAAATTTTTGTTAAGCATTTAAAAAGTTTTTTGTAGAATATGATTAGATCTCATATTTGAAATATTTAGGTCTAAGTATTCTTTTATTTGCAAATATTTAAAGCTTTAATGTACATAAATTACATATTTGTATTTTATCAGCTATTTTTATTTTAGTGGCATCATCCATCTATGGTTTGTGTTGTTTTTGATCTTACAGATGAAAATTCTTTTAACAACTCATCAAAATGGTTGGATATTGTTCGTAATACTGGTCGTTATTTAACAGTTCCAGGTGAGTTATTTCTTTAAGCATTTTATTTTATGTTGGTTAAATTGTATACTATATCTTTTAAATGACTATTATCTGTGTTCAATCATACTGTTTTTTGTCGAATTAATACCTCATCTATATGTTCATTGCAAATTTTTATTTTAAATTGTGCTTTAATACTAAAAATGATGTTAATGCAATCCAGATAATATTGAATATAATTATTATCAGTTCTTTGTATGTATTTGTGTATTGTAAAATTTGTATGGGTTTGTGGATTTGTAAGATTTTATTCAATCTTTTGAATGTTTTATTAATGAACTTCACATTTTCTTATACATAAAATAGCACTGAAATATTATTTTTTTTCGTTAATTATAAAATCACTCTCAATATATATTATGTATTTAATGTTAAATTATTTTAATATTATTTCTCTTAAAGTTACATTTTTTTATATAATAAAATTATATTAAATATTATTTTTCAGGTGTTTTGATTGGATCCAAATCTGATTTGAAAGAAAGAAGAGTAGTTAAAGCCTCTGTAGCTCAAGAATATGCTAGGAAAAATAATTTGCAATATTTTGAATGCTCTGCAGTAAATATTTTTTTTTTTTGAGTAATATTAAGTGTATAAAATTAAGATGCAATATTAATTCAATGATTTTTTGAAATTACTATTAATTTATAATACAACTGTTTAAAGTTTATTTTCATAATTTTTTGTTTGATTTTCATACAGCTTTCTCTTTGAAGGTCAATTACATTTTTATAAATAGTTGAATACATATATAATATATATTTGCTGAAAACTGTGATTTAAACAACCTAAAAATGGTTAAATATCTAACAGTGCTATACATATTATATTTTTGTAAATTTAGTGAATATAATAGTACATCATAATATTAAGAAATTAAAAAACTGATAAAAGTTTTTAAATGCTTGCATAAATAAAATACTCGAATAATTTAAAATACATTTGAAGTCAAAATAAGCTTCTTCACAAGTTCACTGCGGTTTATATAATCATTTTTCTTCTGATCAAGGAGGTTTTTGATAATCATTATTGAGTACATTATGATTTTGTTATTCAACATTATTAAAAGGGAATCTTATGAAAGTTTCTCTTAATATTTAAAATAAAATTATGCATTAAATTATAGTTTTAGTCACTTAATTTATTTAATATTTTACATTGATATACAATTATTATGTCCACAAATAAATTGATAAATGTGCATTATGTTTTAAATTAAAAATGATTTTTTAAATTTTCATTGAATTTTTAAACTATTTCTATTTCTATATAAATATGCTTATTTAATAAATTTCAAAAATAATTTTGCATTTGTTTCTGTTTCTAGAAAGAAAATAAAGGTGTTGAAGAACCTTTCTTTTTCTTAGCAAATGAATGGCATAAAATGTATTTGGAAAAAGTTGAATATTTTAAAACTATTTCATAATGTTATTGTAAATAAAATGGCTAATGCTGAATTTGAAAATGTCTTTTAATTATGTTTTCGAATTACAAAATGTATTTTTAATATCTGTATTACTTAAATTATTTTTTATTTAATAAAAACCTAAGTTCATGACTTTGTTAGAAAATGCATAATAAAAAAATTGTGCATTTGCAATGGTATAATGCCCGTTTGCATAATATTTTTTATAAAATTTATTATAACAGTACTAAAAAAAGTGAATCTTCTATTAGTAATCAAACTAATCTTTTCAAAATTTACTTATAAAAAGTAGATGATAAAATAAATTATAAAGAAAATCAGTATCCTTAATATTTTAAAATATCAATTATCATTATTTTACATTATTAAAATATAAAATTCAACAGAATCTTAATGATTATCTCTTTCAATTCTTGTTTAATTCGGTTTTCAGGCATGCTCACATTTAATAAATAAGCTGTACCTGTTGACAGAATTGCCCATTTTTCCCCAATTTTAATGTAGTTGTGATTTTTCATGAGAAGTAAACGTCTGATGTATTAATTTTGTTTGTCAAAAATGTACTATGCAAAAATATTTTGTTTCATATCAAAGTCGAATACATTGACCGATGTATATAATTATAATTTATACACATTTGGGTATAACTATTTGAAATTCTCTTTTATCAATCTAAGATAAAATTTAGTAAGGTGAACCATATCTTACAGATAGATATCCATTTCGTTTGAGTTTAAAATAGACTTGAGTATAGTTATATAAATTTTATTGAAGTAAAAAAGAAATATTTACATAATCTGCACACAGATATTATAAAATATATACAACAGGCCTTCCTGTAATTTTTGCAATATCGATGGAGGTGATTAATGAGATTCTCATCATTTCTTCAACCGCCAATAAGCCATTAAAAAAGAAAATATATAAGCCCTTGAACAGGAACCGGACAACAGAGAACCCAAGCGATTCTGTAAGATATTCATTGGTAGTTTGAATTACAAAACCACTGAAGATTATCTGAAAGCTCATTTTAGGAATTGGGTTGAAAGTTGACTGTATTGTATTGCAGGATACTCATACTGAAAAATCAGAGGATTCAGTTACATAATTTACAAACAAGCTCAAACGCAAGACCACATAAAATCGATGGTCTCAAAACATGCTGCACTTCGTGAAGATTCAAGGAAACCTGAAACTCGGGCATGTATCTGAATAGATTGAGAAATGACTTGGTTGAATATTTTGGTATGTAAGGTATCAGTGTAAGCGTAAATGTCGTCGTAGACAAAGCGACTAGCAAAAGATGAGATGCATTCGAGGAATTCATTGATTAGGACTGGTAAAATTGTTCTTAAAGGTTAACGACCCGATTCTAGAAAGTCCTTTCAAAAGAAGAAACGGGATTACTTTTAAAAGAAAACACATAGGAAGTTATTGTTGCCATGGAGATAAATCTGATATGATAGTAAACATATAATGCAGATAAACTTTCGAGGTTACCGATATATGAAATTGAACCAATTTGAACGATAAGATTTCTTTTCTTCAAGTAGTTTATGCAGCATGTGGATTATTTAAACTAGTATAGTTATCTAGTACAGAAGTTTCCAATAAGAGGGGCACCTTCCCTTCAGTGGACGCTGGAGTCTTCTATGGGGGTGGTAGGGAATCCAGAGGCAAATGGAGCTTTAAAATAATCAAGATAGGTGGCCATGGCGTACCGACCTATTTAGGAAATTAATATAAAAATATTTTGGAAATACTGTTTTACTGCTAATAATTTACTGTTTTGATGAATAAACATTTTATTTATCTATTTAAAAAATATCTCGTAAATAAGCTTCAAAAAATTTAAATTGGCATAAGGTGTACCTGTACCTAGTTTGGTTTAGCATTGTTGTTTGCAAGCTGGTAAACAAATACGCATTCATGCAATAAAGCATGTTTCGAGAAAAATATGAGTGTTGGGTTTATAATTTTCCCAACAATAAATTATTTACCGTCTTGATTTGGTTGCATAGACATGTATTTCAATATGTCTAAATCTAAGAAAAAGTGTAGGCAGTATAGTATTGAGTAATTTGGAACATGGATTTACGTACTCTCCTACAAACCAATCATTGTATACGTGTTTAACTTGCCTAAATTTTTTTTCAGATGAAGCTATGAAGCCTTCTAAGCTACAACAGCGTTTGAATAAAATGCCTGCTGATAAGAAGGACAAAGATTTATCTTATTTTCAAGGACAAGAAAAGAAATATTCGAAACAACAAGGGGTAATAAAATTATTCATCATAAGATACCGTTAGATATTAGAAAAAAAATTCACCCGATTAATAAATCAGCGCGAAGAAAAATAGATGAAATGATTGAAGACATTGAAATATCAATATACGATTACTTCCATTCAACTCAATGAATCAACTCTAACAAATAACGAAGTACTACTCTTATACGTTCGATTCATAAAAGCAAAAAAAAAAAATTGTCGAAAGTTATTTGTTGAAAATTTGGAGAATCGATATTTTATACCACGAACAAGTTTTTCGGAGAGAAATAAATTCCTATTCGTAATATTTTGTCAGCTATGACTGATGGTGTTCCCGCATATGACAGGGCTTCATATAGGTTTCATAGAGCATTTGAAGCAAGCAGAATCCAAATATATTCACTGTACATTGTTGTACATTCATTGCCAGCATTTGATTAATGAAAATTTGAATGAACGCCTCCATGGGTCGTTCCATTTCTTTCTTAAAGCAGTCAATAAGATTGAAAGCAATTCATTGCATGATGCATTATTTGGCTAACCTTGCAGTGAAATCGAAGATTACTATTGCTTGCTGTTGGCTTTCAAAAAGTATTTGTTTGAATATTTTTTTTTTCTATTTGTTTGACCCAAATAGATGAAAGAAACAAAAGAAAACTGGATTTTTTTTGTATACAAACTTCGCAAAACCCCGATTACATCAAGAAAAGGACATCTCTTATTTGACAGACAGTTTATAAAGTTGACAAATTGAATATAAAGCAAAAAACGTCATTAGCTGCTTTTGTGAGAAAATTTCTATTTAAATGAAATCCAGGTAGAATTGAGTACAGCCACTTTCCCACCAATCTGCAAGAGTTTTCATATTTACTACATTTGGTTCTTCATTCTGATTTTACGGTGCGATTCCAGGATATTTTAAACATGAAAGTATCCAGTTGTGTTTTAGATTTTTTAACAAATGCAGATACAGGAGAATCAAACTTAGAAGAGGAATTCGTAGAAATCGCAAGAACTAAAGTAACATTCAGGAATGGATTCAAGCGTTCTGACTTCAGAAATTAATATCAGATTTCTATCCTGGATTATGAAATGTACAGAAATTTTTAATTGCATTTCCTTCATTGTATTTTGGCTGAGCGTGGATTCAGTGCAGTAGCAAATTTCCAGTCTAAGAAAAAAAAAAAAAAATGCTCGTCACTGAACGAGCAATTTGCGACTAATGTTAACGAAATCAGAATACGACATTAACAAATGTTAAAATTCCACTAGCCTCGACCATCACATCAGGTTTTTTAAATTTCTTATTGATTTTGGGTTTATTTTTAATAAACAATTTAACTAGACTTGATGATTAATTTTTTACTTTGCGATTCTTAATAGATACAGATAAAATAAGTATAGATAGTACGCAACAATATTTTAATATTTGGTATAAGTAACTATGATGGAAGATGGAACGCTGATCCAGAATCTGTTTGGAATCTCTGGTCTAGTAATTGGTACACGAGACATTTCATGTACCTATTCCGGGAAAAAATCCCTCTAGACATGTACGAGAATTATTCGGGACAAAATTAAGTCATCGTATATTAGCGAATTCCAAACACCAAACGAAAAGTCTGGGTGATAATCGGGGTTAACTGGAAAAAATTTGGTGAAAAACTCGGAAAAAGGCTATTGCTAATTTTAGATTAAGACCTGTACACGACTGCCTGGTAGAACATCTGGCGAAAATAGGGATTGTGAACTCCGATATATGTATTTTATGCCAGACAGAAAATGAATAAGGCCCATCTACTTGTTTGCTCGATACTGGACTAACGTACAACAGAATGATGATTTGTGTACTCTTTACTGGAGGGCCAGAGAAAACATGTCCTGATCACGTGAACTTTTATTATGGGGCTTTTAGCTTTAATTTTTATTCTTAGAATTTGTTTTGAACTATTTTTTAAGGCCTTTTGATCAATTTTGATCAGAATGTTTGGTCTTCTCTTTGTAATTTTGCTTTGCTTATGTTTTTTTTTTTTTTTTTTTTTTATTTCTACAGTAAGTGGCCAAATCTATATGGAATGAGTAAAAGCCATAGGCAGCAGTGACATTTCATGTACCTTCCTAATTTAGAAGAAAATAAACACTATTCTCGTTAATATTATTTTGTTCTATTCTGTAATTTTTTTTTTTATTATTATTTTTTTTATTATTTGGCAGTTATATTTGCAGCATTAGTTTTCCCATTGCAAGAGCTCTATCTGTCCTGTATTGTGTTTGCGATGTGCAATTTCAAGTAACTTTCCTCACATCAACAGTAAGCAGTATTGTTTCTAAGGGGACGGATATGGTTCTCCTTGAGGAAGTAGGTTTTAAATTATGATTCTATTAGATTAGCTTTCGGTGCTAGGGCAACTTAAAAGCCTAGAACAGTAAGAAAAACCAATGTATGAAAGGAAATTTAGTCGACGTTTGGATTTTGAGCAGAGACGTCGAACCACCGTGTGATCGTGCAGGCGTGGTAATGTAGTTTTAATCTGAAAGTTGTTTAAGTCATTGAGAATATTCATTGCTGGTGTTTAACTAGGCATAGCTGTTATGGTAATCAAGCATATATATGTTTAACTTTGTTTTAGACGTTTTCTTTGCTATAGTCATTACTAGAGTTTGACTAAATTGATGTAATTGGGATCAAAGTGTTAAAATTAAACATTTGTGTTAAAGATTCATTACTATTTCGGAGCCTATTTCTTCAAAAAAATAGTCGAATCCATTCCACTAATACTAGCAATTATAAAAAGCAAAAGATCCAATTATTCGGAACAAAATTTGTAAATTAAATTTGACTACACGTTGACTACTATTAAATGTTTGGCAACTATTAATTATGGTCTTAGATAAATAACCAATTTGATTTTTTTTCTATACACGTGAACGATTTATTTGTTTTAAGTAAAATGAGAATACCAAATAAAATGTGTATTGGCAAATTTTGTTTAAAAATTTGCTTCAAAAATTGTGTTCAAAGAGTTCTTAAATTTCAAAATACGAATACTTGTTACACTAGCTGTATATTATTGCACATTGCAAAATAGAGTCATACTGTAAGTCATTTATATTTACCGATGAAATTTAATATATATATAAGGAAAACAAGCTTGATAACCACACATTCTTAAGTTTATTATTAAAATAGGAACTTCACACAATAAAATACAAAATTAAGAAATTTTGTTTAAAATAAATTAGTTCAATCTCGGATTGCAGTACATTCTGTTGTGATCATTTTAAAAGTGGTTCAACAAGACCTGAAAAGTAAATTAAGCAATAAATTGCATCAAAAGTTTGGATTTGTCTGTAGAGAAATTAAGGTAATATAAGTAAGCTTGATAAAGTAATATAAGCTATCCTTAACAATAAACTATAAATTAAAATTTTTTTCAATAAAACAAAAATATATAGACTAACTGGAGTAAATTATAACACAATAACTATTCAAAAAGTTGAGTCTAGTGATGATTCTTTCATCGATCTGATTATTTAATCGGCAAAAATCATATTCAAGTTCATATTTGAATAACATTTCAATATTCATTAATATTCATTCAATCATTCATATATTTTAATTTTCCTAGCAAAAATACTGTTACAGATTGCATAAAATCATTTGATTAAAAGAGCCCACAATAATTTAGAACATTTTTTACATTTGTTTATTAAAAGTTCAGTGACATGAAACAGGACTCGCATCCTAATCATTAGTAGATGGTAAATATAAACTATAATATCGATTTTGCATCTTACAGGATGAGTCAGTTGATGCGATTGATTTTAATGAATGATTGAATCCACGAAAGTTTTTTTTTTCCCCACACAGTATGGACGCATGCAATACGTACAGACCTCAAGGTTAACCAATCAGTTGGTCATCATAATCGATGTATTTATCCGCTTATTTAGCTAGATCTAGCTATCAGCTAGCTTATAAGCACTCGAAACCATATCGAATATAACATTCTAATCTAACACCTTAGTGCAATATTCTACCCCGTCTGAATTATACTAAAACTTTTCGAGTCTTTGAAAATGGCGCCAATTGTTGAATTTGAATCATGAATTTTTCTGTTAAAATACACTAAAAATTGAAGTGCTCTATCATTTGATCAATCCAAAAGCAAAGTAGAATTTAAGTCTTCCATAATTCAGTATGAAGATACAGAAAACAAAAACGAGTGCTAAAATTTAGCGTGCTCCGTGTAGCGATTCTGTGTAGTTTTTAAATATAAGGGAAAATTGATAAAAATTTTCATGCGATGTATTTCTAGCTACAATTTGGTTTTTGTTAATGAAGAACCTGAAACCAATTAGAAACGAGAAGGTTTAGTTTGGTTTGTTGCTCTACGGTCATTTTTTTAACCCCTTTAGGCTAATTAGACCGGGACTTAGTTTAAAGTGTATTCCGAACCACTAACGAACATACATGCTACCGTGCAATGCAAAATAATAACGCGAAAAACTTAATTATTCTTAACAAGAAGCATTATATTAAATTGGTTACTTAATTATAAATTTATAATTCAAGACTAAAAAAATTGAGATGTAGTATTCTATGCAGTATACATTGTAAGAGGGTTTCATAATCATACCACTTTGTTTTCACAGAACTCATCCGATTAAACTTAAGCCAGAGCTTATTAGTATCTAGATATTTCAAAGTATTTCACTTTAAAATATTTAAGCATTTTTAAATTTTTTTGTAACGATTGATTTTTACAATAAAATGAAGAACAAAGACTAATCTTCTGGGTTCAGAGATAAAATCCTTCCACCATTAATTTCGCGAAAGATTCAATGCAAAGTATTTAAACTGCTGATAAAAGACACGAAAAATCTCAAAATGAAGATCTAAAAATCAAAGCAAAGTTTATACACCATGAAGCAAGAGGCGTGCAATATTATACAAATTAGACTTACCAGGATAGTTTTCTAGCATATAGGCAGCGTCGATCGGATTTCCACGTTCATCACCAAAAAGAGGCGGTCCTTCATAGGTTCCCCACCATATCAGGAGGAAGCACAGTACAGCAATTACAAATGAACCATAACGCAACCATACAGCAAGATCAGTTTCATTCACCCTCCAAGCGGCGACAAGAAGCGCAAAGCAAAGTGCTGCAAGTATTATAGATAGAATTATCTGCCACAGAAAGTATCCAAAGTGTTCCTTCCATATAGGTGCTTGAATTCGCAGCCTGGTATAAAAAGATGCTTCCGGAATGCTCTGTAAAGATTTTGTACATTAAATTGTTAGGCATGGCTAGTGTCATATGTTAATAGTTTGTTATCTGCACATAACACATGCAATTGCAATACTTTTAAATAATTGCTACCTTAAACGTAACATTTGAAATAGCATTTTGCATTTGATTATTTCATTAATATTTTAATTATGCAAAAGTTGCATTACACATATTTTACAATAACAGTTAAGCTTGTGTGTAGTAAGTAAAATAAGAAATCTTTAGGTTCGCGAGCTTTATCAAAGAAAATTGTTACGTTGTCTGAAACGGCATTAAGAAAGAAATGTGTAAGAGATGGAAAATGTTTCTCGAATTCTAAAGACAGTTCTACCACATAGGTAAGTGGAAGTTTTATTGAACATTTTGCCGATTTAATTTTTTCTATTTTCACCCGTTTCTATGCACAGGAAAATAAAGAATCCGAGATAGCTGTAAAAACAATGATATTGCAATAAACTTGGTATGAATAGAAAGAAGACCAAAAGATTGCAAAAAATAAGAAAAAGAGGCAAGAAATAGAAAAAAAAAGAAACTTTGACTTTGCAAGAATTTTCTGTCGAGTAAAGATAGAACGTTTTGATAAATTATCAGTAAGCATTTCACATTCAGATCGTGTAACAAAAAGAAATCAATTGAATCAAGAAGATAATTTACGTTTGTATATTCTGTCAACCGCAATTAAGGATCAAATTTTACCAATTCTTAAGAATGGTCGACAAATTTCTCTGTTTTAATTATAGAAAGAACGAACTCCTCAGCAACATTGGCGGACAAGAGCATCGATATGCATAGCTCTGAGTTTTTCCATTAATAGGCGTTATCAACTAATATACATATTTCAAAGTTAACACAGGTTAATTTCTTGTGGTAATTATAGATGTATAATCGGTTTAAATTTCGATAAGTCCTCAAAGCAATGCGCTACAAGTTTCTAAAACGCAAATCTCACAAATCTTAAAAACTGTTTTAATAGTATATCATAAAAATGAATCACGAGTTTTAATTCACCTAAAACAAAAATCACCAATTTTGACATTACAAATAGAATAAAAAAGGATTAAAAAAGCCTCTCAAATTATTTTAAATACTCACCTGAACTTCATTCATTGCGTTATTCTCTACGACATCGTCTCTTGTCTCATTTTCGGCTTCAGACATTTGGTACCTGCCCACTACGACATTATCTCTTGCCACAATTTCGGTTTCAGCCGTTTGGTTACAGTAATTTATGACAATTTCTGTTGCTGCATTTTCGGTTTCAGTCGTTTGGTTATTGTCATTTACGACAACTTTTGCTGCTGTATTTTTGGCTTCAGACATTTTGTTATTGCCATCTACGACAACTTCTGTTGCTGCATTTTTGATTTCAGACGTTTTGTTATTACTCTCTACAACGTTTTCTTTGGCTGCATTTTCGGCTACAGACATTTGGTTACTGCCATTTACGACAATTTCTGTTGCTGCATTTTTGGCTTCAGAAGATTGGTTATTGTCATTTACAGCATTCTCTGTTTCTACATTTTTGGCTTCAGAAGATTGGTTATTGTCATTTACAGCATTCTCTGTTTCTACATTTTCGGCTTCAGAAGTTTGGTTACTGTCCTTTACGACATTCTCTGTTTCTACATTTTCGGCTTCAGAAGTTTGGTTACTGTCCTTTACGACATTCTCTGTTTCTACATTTTCGGCTTCAGAAGTTTGGTTACTGTCCTTTACGACATTCTCTGTTTCTACATTTTCGGCTTCAGAAGTTTGTTTACTGTCCTTTACGACATTATCTGTTTCTACATTTTCGGCTTCAGAAGTTTGTTTACTGTCATTTATAACATTCTCTGTTTCTACATTTTCGGCGTCAGAAGTTTGTTTACTGTCATTTATAACATTCTCTGTTTCTACATTTTCGGCTTCAGAAGTTTGTTTACTGTCATTTATAACATTCTCTGTTTCTACATTTTCGGCGTCAGAAGTTTGTTTACTGTCATTTATAACATTCTCTGTTTCTACATTTTCGGCGTCAGAAGTTTGTTTACTGTCATTTATAACATTCTCTGTTTCTACATTTTCGCCGTCAGACGTTTGTTTACTGTCATTTATAACATTCTCCGTTTCTACATTTTCGGCTTCAGAAGTTTGTTTACTGTCATTTATAACATTCTCCGTTTCTACATTTTCGGCTTCAGAAGTTTGTTTACTGTCATTTATAACATTCTCTGTTTCTACATTTTCGGCGTCAGAAGTTTGTTTACTGTCATTTATAACATTCTCTGTTTCTACATTTTCGGCTTCAGAAGTTTGATTACTGTCATTTATAACATTCTCTGTTTCTACATTTTCGGCTTCAGAAGTTTGATTACTGTCATTTACAACATTCTCGTTTGCTGCATTTTCGGATTCAGAAGTTTGATTACTGTCATTTACAACATTCTCGTTTGCTGCATTTTCGGATTCAGAAGTTTGGTAACCGTCATTTACAATATTCTCTTTTGCTGCATTTTCGGATTCAGAAGTTTGGTAACTGTCATTTACAATATTCTCTTTTGCTGCATTTTCGGCTACAGATTGTTGGTTATTGCCATCAGCGACATTTTCTTTTTCTACATTTTCGGCTTCAAACCGCTGGTTATTATCCTCTACGACAGTTTCTTTGGCTTCATTTCCGGCTTCAGACGTTTTGTTATTGTCATCTACGACATTTTTGGCTGAATTTTCGGCTTCAAACTGCGAGTTACTGCCCTCTACGACATTTTCTTTGTCTGCATTTTCGATTACAGACTGCGGGTTACTGTCATTTACGATATTCTCTGTTGCTGCATTTTGATCTACAGAAGTTTGGTTACTGTCATTTACGACATTCTCTGTTTCTGCATTTTCGGCTTCAAAAGTTTGGTAACTGTCATTTACGACATTCTCTGTTGCCACATTTTGATCTGCAGAAGTTTGGTTACTGTCATTTACGACATTCTGTGTTTTTGCTACATTTTCGGCTGCAGACTGTTGGTTATTGCCATCTAATACATTTTCTTCGGCTGCATTTTCGTCTACAGGCTGTTGGTTATTGCCATCTAATACATTTTCTTCGGCTGCATTTTCGTCTACAGGCTGTTGGTTATTGCCCTCTAATACATTTTCTTTGGCTGCATTTTCGTCTACAGGCTGTTGGTTATTGCCATCTAATACATTTTCTTTGGCTGAATTTTCGTCTACAGACTGTTGGTTATTGCCATCTAATACATTTTCTTTGGCTGAATTTTCGTCTACAGGTTGTTGGTTATTGCCATCTATGATATTTTCTTTTTCTATATTTTCGGCTTCAAGCTGCTGATTACTGCCCTCTACGACATTTTCTTTGTCTGCATTTTCTACAACAGACTGTGGGTTATTGTTATTTGCGACATTCTCCGTTGCTGCATTTTCGGCTTCAGACTTTTGGTTACTGTCCCTTACGATGTTATCTCTTACCAGAGTTTCAGCTTCATTTATTTTCTCTTCAGTCAAGACTTTATCGATTTTAGTCACTTCGGATTTAATCGTTTCGTCAGTTGTGACTGCAGTTGTTTCGCTAATATTTATATCGATGCTTTGGGAAGTGGGTGTTTCAGATTTATCCATCTCTATTTTTTCTGCTGTAGTTATTTCAGATTTATCTGTGTCAAAAGTTTCTGCACTAGGTGTTCCTGAACTACCTACTGCAATATTTTCAACGCCACTCACATCAGAAGTATCAGCCATAACAATTTAAAATATACGGAAACTGTAGTTGTTCAAACGCTCATTTACCTTCTTTATCAATTTATAATGTTGTTCAAAGCTGTTTTCAGTTCACTTCATGTGTCTTTTGACATTAAATTTATTTATTTCATCGATATTTTTTCAGATTTTCTGACAGGCATAGTGGTGAATAAATAAAATTGTAAAGTTTTTATGCTGTAATAACACTATCAAAGCTCTGTAGTCTTGCTAATTTTTTATTGCAGAATGCAACGATGAGATGGTGAAATAATAATTGCACCACCATTCTTTTAGACAGCAATTCAACTCATTTAGGATTTAGACAATATGAAGGAAACTGCAATCTAAAGAGCAATTCAACCAATTAAAACACCATATAATTGCTTTTAATTCTGAGTATTGTGATTTGAGATGATTTACACCTCTTCAATGGCGTGTGTGTAACAAATTCACCATCATCCATTATGCATTACTGGTGGCTGCCCACTGTGCTTAATCTGAACTGCATGTGTTGCATTACTATTTGAAACGAGGGGCCTGAATGGCCGAGTGGCTAGCGCTCTGGCGCTCGGTACCACAGGTTTCGGGTTCGAGTCCGGGTTTCGGGTTCGGGCGGTACCAGGGTTGTTTGTAGTGGTTTGCAATCCATTTTAAACCGTAGGTCCCGGTCTAACATGATCGTAGAGCTTTGCGGGGGTATTGTTACTCCACGTCCGTAGTTATCTTCAAGCTACATACACCTCCTGGGTAGTGCTAAGTGAGTAACATCGGTGCAGCGCTTGCCTTAAGGCATCCAAGACAATTGTCTAAGTGTTGTCCAGCTGCATTAGAACAAAAAAAAAAAAAGCTATTTGAAACGAAATATGATAAGAGGGCATTTGGCGTTTCGCCACTTCTTCCCTGAATCCAACGAAAAGATTTTCCATTTTACAGATTTATAGGCGTTGGGTATAAACTCAAGAACTTTCGGTTTGTTTCGTTTGCAGGATGTCGAAAAGGGCATTCTCAACTCAGAAAGCCAACGCGCTGTCTGTCAGGTATTTACGGCCCCTATCAATACGATAGATTTTATTGAGCATCTCCGGAGATTAGTTTCAGAATTGAAGGACTCTGTTCTAGATACGAATTCGATAAGCAAGTTATTTCAAAAGATCTGTTGCATCGATGGGGATGAGCACAATTAATCCGTATTAGGAAGTTTACTCCTTGGGGTTCAAGGAGGAAAGAGGATTATACGAATCCCCCAGATTCTATATTTGGGATTGTTTGTTCGAAGTTTCTAATGCACTAAAGTGGATGCTAGGCAGAGAGAGTTTTTTGGCCTTTACTATATAATGATAAATGTGCTAAATTTTTTCCATATTAGTGACCCATGACCTCAGGTTAATTGCATGGTATATGTTAAATGATATATAATTGCAGCTATAATGATATATAATTATATAATGATATATAATTGAGCTAGCCACTCGGCCATCAGGACAAATGGCCGAGTTTCTAGCTCTTTGGCAATCGGTACCACAGGTTTCGGGTTCGAATCCCGGCGGTGCCATGGATGTATGTAGTGGTTCGGAATCCAATTTAAGCCGTAGGTCGTCACAGAGCCCAATCAGTCTTCTTCTCACCCACATCATTCCCAAACTGTAAAGGGGCATCTCAGCTCTAGGCACAGTGATGTAGTTGTAGTACTAGTAGTAGTAGTAGTAGTAGTAGATATATAATTGAAGTTGTTGACTTTCCAAATGAATGATGGCCATTGAATGTATATGAAAAATTGAAAAAAAATATTTTTCCCATTTCATTTCTTTTACAGTAACTTAATTACAAGGTCATATTTTTAAATATTTGCCTTCTCAATTTTACGATCTTACCACAGTTGTAAATATATTGCCACTAATTCTTGGCATAGATTGTCCGTTATTCCAATTTGAATTATTCATCATCCAGATGTTCGACAATAAACTTAATTTTGAAATTATCTATTTTTACAAAATAATGAGTGTTCCTTTTAAATATCAATGTTATTTCTATACAAATTTTATTTCATTCAATAAAATCTGTCGAACAATTGTTCTGTTTCGAAATCTACTGATTTATAACTTTCAATGAGTGTATATATATATAATTATATGAAGAATTTTGTGCCTAGACGATATTTTAAAACGTATATTGTCATTGAAATGAAAATAACGAACATTGATTTATATCATAAAACACACTAAATTACAACCAATTCTTTAAGTAAATATTATATTCAGTTTCTCAAATTGAACTGTGATTCTATATTATTGATTTCAGGTGAAACTCTGATCTTTAATTTCGAAGACCCAATCCAATATTAAGAAATTCGAGTTGAATCCCCAGCTAGAGTGATTATGAAAATTACGAAATTGGAAGCAGGAGTGCAGTTTCTGGATTCGAACACATTACGACTTGTGTATTTTCCACCAGTTCTTGAACCTATATCTTTTACAGATGGTAATCTCTCACCACCATCCTAATTTCAGAATTAAATTTAAATTGGCTGAAATTTAACGACATTCTTGTTTTGATTCGAATTTCTTTTGTGTTTTAAATTAAATCAATGATTTAGTTTAAGTTAACAAATTTAGGGATTCGTTCTTATTTTAAGTTTTCATACGTGTTAAATTTTCAGCATTGGTTTGACAAAATAAATAACATATGGTAACAATATTTGGTATAGAAATTCTCGTATGAAGTCTGTCCTTTCATTTTATCATTCATTTAAACAAGTAATACACTGCGTGAAAAAAGTAGAAGGACATTAGATTATTTTTGATAAATGAATAATGACGCATTTTTTTAAACAATTAATTTATTCACAACGTTTTTACATGCAAATACCTGTATCTAGGCAAAACAAAAAAGTACACAATTAAAAAAAAAAGTATACTTAATAAAAAAATTGGTTTTGACGATCTCATGATCAGTGAAAAAAGTAGAAGGACACATCTAAAAAAGAGGTGTATTTTATAAATTAATATGGAATTCTTTTCACGTTGGCTCGAATTACTTCGAAGATCCTATTTGACATCGAACTGTATAAAGATTGAATTTTTGTTTGGCAAAAATTGTCCCATACAAAGTTTAATGATTACTGCAGTTCAGCTACAGATTCAAACTGCTTTCCACCCTCGTAAACATGACGTACAATCATTGCCCATATATTCTCTACAATGTTGAGATCAGGACTTTTAGCAGGCCAATGTAAAAGTCGAACATTGTTTGCTGCAAACCAATCTTTAACACCATTTGCAGTGTGAATTGATGCTCTATCTTGCTGAAAAATCCAGTCATCTCCTCCTAACTCAGTGCCATACGGGAGAAGATTTGAGTTTAGAGTCTGGATGTAGTCTGTATGGTTCTGTCTACCATTTAGAAAGACTAAACTTGTCCTGCCTCCATAGCCAACTGCTAACCATACCATTAAACCACCTCCTCCCATCTGTCGAGTAGAATAAGTTTCTTCTTCAATACCAAGACAGTGCCAATAGTACTGATAACCATCTGGACCATCCAAATTGAATTTTTTATCATCGGAAAATATAACTGAGGTCCATTCTGAGCTCAAGGACGTGTGGTCTTTAGCCCACTGCAGTCGGTTCTTCATGTGTCCTTCATTCCACTTCGGATGGTGCATCCGTTTTTTGAAGACGAACTTTTTTGAGCTTTTTATGTAGTTATAGACAGTTCATTTGGTTACATGTGTAATTCCTGATTGAAATTGCGCCTTGCCGACACTTCCACCAGTCTTTTTGAGTTCACGAATGATTTTTTGTTGGTCACGTTGGGTGAGTTTTTTTTGGTCTTCTTGTCTTCGTTTTTCTTCTGTCACTTTCAGGGTTTCTTATGAAGTTCGAAACAGTATTAGGACTTATTCGTAGCTGCCGTGCAATCTCTCTCACACCTTTGCCTTCATTTTTATAGGCAACTATGTGGCCCTTCTGAAACTTACTTAAGGGTATTCCTCTGGGCATCCTAAAACCAACAAAAACTATGAATTTCTAGCTAAATATTTTGTTCTTGTTAAAAAGGAATTAAAAGAGAAAAAACACTTGCCTATAAACTTTCCAACAGCTTCTAAATAGATTTTTTGGACGTGTCCTTCTACTTTTTTCACACATCCAAAGTTATTAAGTATTGCATTCCTAAGTTAAAATAGTGGTAAGTAAAAAAATCTCGTTTAACTTTCACTTAACGTAAATTAAAACTCTAACAAAACAACTCTCTACAAAAATCAGGTCAAAGGCAGTAAAATAAAAGCATATTGTACAAAAAAATGACTGTCCTTCTACTTTTTTCACACAGTGTATATATAAAAAAAAATTAAAGTCAATTCCTACTTTTTTTTCACTCTATTGCAGAAAGTCCTTTATAAATAATTTTCATTCATTTTTTTAAGTTTATCTGGCGCCATCTATGGGTAGATATATGCAATTTAAATCTAAAAAAAAAACTAAAATTAATGAATTAAATTTAATTACTGAATGAATATTTGAGAAAACTGTATTAGCATCAAGTGTCATCCACTACAAGAGCAAATACATTTTTTTAAACTTGATTGGATGAATAAAAAGTATTTTATGAACGATTGAAAATCTGAACAAGATATATATAGGGAGAGTGGAGCTAATAGAAGGAATTGAAAATAAAGAAAGTTAGGTATGTTAATTGATATGTAATGCAGAGCTTAAAGTTTGCATATATATCCCAATGCAATTTCTATATTGCTGAAAATGTAGTTGAGTTCTGTCTTATTGAAATTGTAATTTTCAAAATAATTAAAAAACCACAACTTGTAAGGCGATTCTTTTCAAAGATTTACTGTAGAACGTCTTCTAGTGAATTCTAAGCCATTTTAATGTTTTATGAAATTAGTAAAGATTCACCAGTTTTAGTTAATCACTTTAATTAGTAGAATGGCCAAATGACGAGTTTTACTAAGCCGTTTCGTACGACTCATTCTTACCCCTTACTTGTTTATCGGACTTTTCAAAGAGCTGTAAAATATCTTAACTGTAGAAAGTTTAACTGAGAGAGATAATTAGAGAGTTGTGTTTAAAAGTTCATGAACTAGCGTTTTTAATGAAACTTTTGTACTTAAATTCTAAGAGTAGATGCAGGAATAAAATGAAATAAAACTTAAACTTAATTGAAGGAACTATTATTAATGCTCATTAATACTTCATTATTACTGTGAATTAATTGATAGAATTTAAAAGGCAAATGACTTCAATAAATATTTTTATTACTCACAGTTTTTATTGAACGCAATTTTTTTTCATCAATTTTAATTTTCTTATGGTTGTGAAATCATAGCCACTCCATCAGAACACGAAGAGAAGTGAGTAAAGGAAATTCATTTATAAAACATCATTACAGTAATTTCAAAAAATATTCTGCATTGGCGCAACAGCCCTAATGCTACTAGTACCCTACACAACATCACTGTGCCCAGAGCTGAGGTGCCCCTATACAGTTTGGGAATGATGTGGAAAGAGAAATCTGACTGGGCCCTGTGAAGCTCTACAGTCATATTAAACCGGGACCTACGGTTTAAAGTGGATTTCAAACCACTACAAATATCCATGGCACCGCCCGACTCGAACCCCCACGAACCAACAGCCCTATGAGGTGACAAGGCCGTCTGTCTACTAGGAGATTTCGCCTACTTGGAGACGTTTTCTTTTTACATGGCAAGGTTGCCAGCCATTCACCCTACAGTCATATCAGACCGGGATCTACTGTTTAAAATGGATTCCGAACCACTGCAAACATCCATGGCATCGCCGGGATTCGAAAGAGAAACTGGGGCACCGAGCGCCAGAGCGCTAGTCACTCGGCCATCAGGCCCCTGTAAAATATTAGACACGCTAAAAAATTATAATAAAAATAAAGCACTGTATTCTATTTAGCATTTAACCCTATATATTATAAATTGTGAACTATTAAACAATGCGTTGAAATACTTGTAAAGAAACAAGTAATATACAAAAAAAAAAAAAAAAAAAAAAAATTAAAGTCAATTCCTATTTTTTTTTACTCTATTGCAGAAAGTCCTTTATAAATAATTTTCATTCATTTTTTTAAGTTTATCTGACGCCATCTATTAGTAGATATATGCACCTTAAATCTAAAAAAAAACTGAAATTAATTAATTAAATTTAATTACTGAATTAATATTTGAAAAAACTGTATTAACATCAAGTGTCGTCCACTACAAGTTAAAAAAAAAATATATATTTGAACTTGAGTGGATGAATAAAAAGTATTTTATGAACGATTGCAAATTTGAACAAGATATATATAGTGAGAGTGTGAGCTAATAGAAGGAATTGAAAAAGAAAAATGAATTCCATCAAAAATGGAGCCTTATAATTAATTAAACATATCATTTTGAAATATCTGTTTATTGAAATATTATATAGATGAAAAATATGCGTAAACGATTTAAAATACTAGAACTCAAATTTTTCTGCCTAGTCCTCTACTTTCCAAAAAATTGTAGCAACTTATTTGAGATCTCCATAGGAAAAATAAGTTCAAGAAATATTAACATAAGACGCAAAATGTCGAGCTATTGCATTATAATATTTATTCATTTGATGAGAAAAATTTAAACTGTACTAATATTTTCGAAGATTAATGAATCGTAGATTTAAAAACCTGTAGAAGATCTACAAATGCTTAACGATCACAAACTTGAATGTTTAGAAATGTGCTTTTATCACAATTTTTAGAGTTGGTGATGGATAAATTTCCATTTTTCTATGTGTTCAGCCTTTCTTGAAATCCAAAGAGATAATTGAAGCCTGAAATACTAAACATTGGAGTTAAGAATATTTTCTATTGTTTGCAAAATTAACTTCTTGCTGAAGGATTAAGAGATTTAAAAATTTTGAAAACAATCATATCCTCTGACACAGTCGTGCAACAGAGGAAATTGGATAAATCCTAGTATAGTCTTTGTTGGAAAAAATTTCTGCAGATTAATAAAACGAAAATAAGATAATTAAGAAGCTTGGAAAACATTCTCAAATTTTAGATACAATAACTGCTTCTGCACTTTAAAAATTTTTTTAAAGATATTCCTGTCACGTTAGGCATTAAAGGTCCCTATTTTTTAAAATAAAAAAGGAAAGTATGTACACATGATGGCCATAATAACCATGATAATGATGGCCATGATGGCTTAAACTGATGCAACTCGAATACGGCACACATTGACGTAACTACAGGAAAAGCATTGAATGCGGTGAGGAAACTAATAAAAGGAGGATTATCGGAAATCGCCTATCGTCGAAATTGTGGCTATTTGCAAAGATTCATAATGGGTTTTGCAAAAGCAAAATTGAGATTACTTCTTATTGGGGATTAATATTTCCGTTCAATCTAGTACATACCATTTTCTTGGTGAACCACGATTTTGCAATTTGAGTAAAGCTTTCTTTACAGTAGCAGTTAATACTGGCTATAATATATACTTTCTCTCAAAACTATTCTTTTCCTATCAAATATTTCTTTTAAGGTAGATGAAGATAATTTTATTTTTAATGCTAGGAAACTTATGCATTTACACCTTAACTTTTATTCAATTCCTTCTATTAGCTCACACTCTCCCTATATATATCTTGTTCAAATTTTCAATCGTTAATAAAAATACTTTTTATTCATCCACTCAAGTTCAAATACATCTTTTTTAACTTGTAGTGGATGACACTTTATGTTAATACATTTTTTTCAAATATTAATTCATTCATTAAATTTAATTAATTAATTTTAGTTTTTTTTTCATTTAAGTTGCATGTATCTAAAAATAGATGGCGCCAGAGAATCTTAAAAAAATGAATGAAAATTATTTATAAAGGACTTTCTGCAATAAAGTGGAAAAAAAGAAGGAATTTACCTAGTTTTTTTTTTATATTACTTGTTCTATAGCATAAGATGAGATTATTGGTCTCAGAATGATATTTCTGGTTTGTATATTAGAAGTCAATTTCAAAAAATAATAAAAATGTTAGAGTCAAAATTGAAATTGTTTTATTTCTTCCTAAAAATAGCCTTGCTTTTAAAGTTAGCAATGAACCAAACACAAGTCTTTTGTTAATAATTTGTGACAATATTAACATGCATGATGTAAGTACCCCATCAAGCCCTATGCAATTTTCAGGTCATGTACTGGCTATTAAAAAACTCCCCACTTTTCAGTTTTGAATATTAATATATATTAAGATAATCATCCCGAATTTTTAATATTTCAGGTTTTTCATGCAATTCTTGTATTTGTTTATAAGTATAATTTCGTCCCAAAACATTTCATGTGTCTGATTATCTAATAATCAGACACATGAAAATAAAAATAAGAATATTATCTAATAATATTCATGTGTCTGATATTTTGGATGGAAAATGGTGTCATGCAGGTTTGGTTTGACGCTATACTGTCATTTTGTGTACACTTGGGGTAATTAGACCAGGATCCACAATTTAACGTGGATTCCGAACCACTAACAAACATCTATGCCCCTGCCAGGATTCGAACTTGAAGCCAGTGCCAAAGACCAGAGTGCTAGCCAATACATTTTCAATCTGTAAAATTTTTCATCATGAGCCGTTAGAAGCAGATCTAAATTTTTATGGATTGACTGCAATAATATTGATTTTACAATGTTATTCAAGACGACTAATTGCAGAACTTTACACAAACAGAGCGTAACAGACGAAGATTTCGAGAAAATCCCTGGATAATGTTAAGACTGTTGAATCAATAATAAAAAATAAATTTAGATGGAAATTAATTAACATGCAAAAAAAAAAAAAAAAATTATACTATAATAGAAATTAAAACTGAAAGAAAAGTTAAATAATTTCGTTGTTTAGAAATAGTAACTAAAAGAATGGTGAAACATATTTTAAGCAATATTCATTTTCACATGACGTTGAATCTTTCTATGGAGAAACGAGCAAATATAATACACTTCTGCTAACTATTCTGCTAACTTCTGCTAACTATTCTGCTAACTTCTGCTAACTATTCTGCTAACAAAACCCAATTCTTCATTTTCACGTTTTATGTGTGTTTTCAAACATCAAGTACTTTGACTTGAGCCATCCCTCACTAGAACGGCAGTCATATAGCAGATTCAGACCCAAGGTGACCCAGCACATGAATATTCATTCCGCAAACAAAATTTAATGCAAGTTCTTTGCTCAATTAATTCAGACGTTTCAAAAACCACCGGAATCGCTTTTAGCGTCTCAAAAAGACGAGCGTCACTCAAACACCAATGAATATTTTGACGTCAAATTTCCCACAGATGCCAAAGACAGTGCCAGCAACCTAAAAAAAAAAAAAAAAAAAAAAAAAAAAAAAATGAAATTCCATATGCCCGGTAAATTTAAATTGAAAATTGGTTTTACTTCTTGGGCACAGTAATACTACGTAGAAAGGCTGCTACATTGATTCAATGTTATGCTCTTACAAATTTGAGCCATCATCCCCATTGGTGGAATCTTTTTTTTCTTTCTAATGCAGCTGGCAAACACAGACAGCTTGGTCTTGGATGCCTTAAGGCAAGCGCTGCACAGACGTACTCACTTTGCATTACCCAGGGGGCGCGTGTAACTTGAAGATAAGCCACGGAAGCAGAGTCACAATGCCCCCGTAACGCTCTACGATCCTATTAGACCGGGACCTTCTTTTTAAAGTGGATTCCGAACCACTACAAACACCCATGGCACCGCCGGGACTCGAACCCGAAACCTGTGGTACCGAGCGCCAGAGCTCTAGCCACTCGGTCATTCAGGTCCTATTGGTGGAATCTATAATTTCTAATACTTTTCCCTTTTTGTTTAATCCCTATAAAAAAAAGGATCTCGGCTTTTGGATGCATCATGTCTATAAATGTACGATATTAAGTTCGAAATCACTTGTCATGATTAGAATTCAACTACCTCAAATCGAAAACCTGAATCTGATCAATCCGGTTCTTTCTCTAGTTTTATATAAATATACAGTTTCAATCCAGTAAAAACTACTATTCTCACATACGCTGGCCCTGTCTGGTCCTATGAAACTAAATCTAATTTAAAAACACTTGAAACGTTACAAAATATCACTATACTCCAAATTACCTCTGCTAAATGGTTTATGCGTAATTCTGATATCTATACAGCTATTAATATTCCTTCCTTAAAAGATTATCTTAAATACATCTCTGTTAAATTTTTTGACACGCTTGTTAATCATGAAAATACTACAGTCCAGGAAATTGATTCTTACTTTCCCAATAATGATTTAAAACGTCCGTGCAAAATTTTAGTTTAATTTCTATTTCTATTTTTATTTGTTTATGATTGTCAGTTAAATTTTTTTATTATATTTATAAATATATTTTGGGCAATTTTCATTGTTTCAACTGTATTTACCCTGTAATATCGGAGATGGAGCCCCTAGGGGCTAAATAGCTTCAAAAGGAATACATCAATCAAGTAAAATCTACTTCAAGATCCTTTTTAATTTACTCTTTTCACTATCCATTCAATCAATTAAGTAAAAAAATACGTTCTATTTTTGATTTTAACATATAAATTTCTATTATAGACGATCGAAATTTCTTTTAAGTGTAGTTTATCTCTGTTAATTAGAATTGTAAAAAATGCCTGAAGGGAATTATGACCAGATGAATGAGGTAATGTTGGTCTCTAATGCTTGAAATTTTATTTCGATTGATTTCAAGTTATATAAACAATTCAATGTAAAATTTCAAACTATTTTATTCTAAGGTAAAATAATCTAGTTATTTTTAACTACAATTTCTTTTCAAAATTTTAATCTGGGAGATATTGTCGAAATTGTTCTAATGTCCTGGAAGTGCCCTAATTTGTATGCTATTTTTATTATACAATTTTCAATATACTAATCGTTCCTTATATCGCCACAGCCAAAAAAACAGCAAAAAATGCGATATACTTAAAAGCGCCGATATAATTGACGATTGTACTAAAACTTTAATGGTGATAATGCAGATTTTAAAATTTTGCATGTTATATTCAATGTCGTAATCAAATCTTTTCTAGTGAAAAATTTGAAAGGAGGGGTTGTTGTTGTTCTAATCGACAAAGTTGCAAATAAAGTATTAGTACTTAACAGATGCCAATAGTTTCTATTTCATTTAATATTAAAAATGAACCATTTTTAACGTTTGTTATGACCCTATTTGAAAACTTCTGTAGCTTTTTTTCTTTTTACTTAGGAACTGTTTTTTCTAAAGTTTCAATTAAAGCATAAATTGTATTTATTATGGTTATGAATCTTTGAAATTTCAATTGTAAGCAATGTATGCTTTTGCATTTTTTTTTCCAATGCAGCTGGCAAACAGACATGGACATCTTGGATGCCTTGAGGCAAGCGCTGTACATACGTTACTCGCTTTGCATTACCCAGGGGGCGCATGTAACTTGAAGATAAGCCACGGACGCGGAGTCACAATGCCCCCGCAACGCTCTACGATCCTATTAGACCGGGACCTACGGTTTAAAGTGGATTCCGAACCACTACACTTATCAATGGCACCGCCGGGACTCGAACCCGAAACCTGTGGTACCGAGCGCCAGAACGCTAGCCACTCGCCATTCAGCCCCTGCTTTTGCACTATATCTGCAGTAATTTTCACATTTGATATATGCAAATAAAAAACTGATATATGATGATATATAAAAAAAAAAAAAAATAGAAACTGACATATGCAAATGCACTTTAAGATGCCTAAAGTATCTATGTATACAAGGGATATGGAATTAACCATAAATTACGTTTGAGGTGGTGCGATGAACAAGTCTCCATTTCTAAAAATATCAATGCACTGGCAATCACGAATCGTCAAATTATAATCGTAAGGAGGGAATAATCCCCCTCCCAACCAGTTTGTATGTTAAAGTCGTACGTATAAATAAACATAATTCAGTATATAAAATTAAAGATAATCTTAAAGTTTCGATTTTTTTTTTGAAATATGTAATATGTATTACAGTAATCTTTAAGCAAAATAAAAATCGCATAATATAAATCTTTCTGATTTAAAGAACAAATTAATCAAAATAACTTTAATCTACGGATGTTTTTCTTTTTTTTTCAATTGGTTTTCTCTGAACTGACGAGCATTCGGAGAAACCATGAAATAGACTTTGAGTTTTTTTTTTTCTCATTTAGTAATCTCGGTACCACAGGTTTCAGGTTCGAGTTCCAGCTGTGCTATGTGGTGGTGGTTCGAAATCCACTTTAAACAGTAGGTCCCGGTCTGTTTAGCCTAAAGTGTGCACAAGATGACCGTAGAGCGACAAAACAAACCAAACCCAAATCATTCTAATACTAAAGTTTTAATAAATAACGGTGTGAATGTTTACTCTATTTTCGAATGCGATTTAGATGCAAATAGCCAATTAACAGAGACTAATTAAAGTAAGGTGCATTAAATCTATTATTCACATTGGGCATCAGAAAAGACAAACACATTCAATACAACCTCAAGTGGAAACGAAATCAATGGCATTGGGTAAATCAGCTATTTATGTTGAACAGTATTCTAGTACGAAAAATCTGTAACGTTACGCCTGGAGTTTGCTCAGAAAATCGTAACTTCAAATTATCTGGCCAATTTTACGTTATAAATGCTAGTAGTACGTAATGTGTGTGCGTTTAGTAACGCGTGTGTCATCTGATATTATATAGGTATAAATATTTTTTGATGTCATAATTCCAAATCCTCTGCTCATACAAATAATAATACATAAACCCTGTAGGCCAACCTATACCTTTATCGTCTCCTATCATGTGAATTTGAATGGTGGGTTACTGCAATACAGCTATCATTTTGTGAACATATCGCACAAGTTACTGTAGTACGCGAGTTTTCCAGCAGTCGTTTTCATGGGACTTCAATTCTTGTTTTCACCGACCATTTGCCTGTACCTATCAGTTTATAGAGGTATTAGCGAGCACATATCTCAACCATCTAGACGAGATCAGTTTACAGGTCCGTATGGTACTCGTGTCATTTGTACAGTCAGTAACTCATTATCTACATGATTACGTATAATTGTCCGGTGATTAAGTTAATGTTACATTTGTGATTGAATGTTACATTTGTGAATTGTGAATGTTGCATTTGTGAATTAAAACTAAATTGAATTTCTAACTAGATGACATTTTCTTGGAGACTATTTTCCCCACATAGAAGTTTATGAACTTGTACAAAGATAAATAGCTGTTCGGATTTTGACTTCAATTATGAAAACGTAGTTAAGAAAAACATCTCTGGAATACGAATATTAAAAATTTAAATGATATGACAAAAATTTACAAATTTTGCATTCAACATAAAATAAGGAGGTAGACGATCCTTGTTTTGCAAGGAGCCTCGAAAGCAAATAGCAGCTCATGGTGTAAATCGTCTATCGAATTGTAGCTAGTTGCCATTTTGTTTCAAGGGAATTTAAAAGCCAATAACTGTATATTGGTAGATTAGCGGCTTGCACCGTGTAAAACAACCATAACTTTCAAATGTTAATTAAAGCTCCATGATTATAAACCTGCTCAACCTTGCCCGCTTTTATTCAAACTGAAGAGGTCTGATGGTCAATTGGCTGGCGCTCTGGCCTTTGTTATCACAGGCTTTAAGTGCGAATCCTGGCGGTGCCATAGATGGATGGATGTTTGTTAGTGGTTCGGAATCAAAGTTAAACAGTAGATCCCGGTCTAATTAGCATGAAGTGTGCAAAAAATGTGCCAAACCAATCTATCCAAGATTCCTTTTAATATATATTTTTTTTACCGATTAGGATTCTGCCAAAAAATCGACAAGCGATGTGAAGTCTTCAGAAAGAACAAATGTGAATCCATTGGCACAGTCCACTGATGAACTACTTGAATCTAGCTCGTATGCCAATGAATGTTACCATCGTATGTGTATTGGCCAAATTATAGCTCTTATATTTGTGTGCATGTTAGCCTTTATACTAGTGCAAATATTTAATGCTGATGCGAATTATGGTTATACTTTTCTTGGAACTGGCGTCTTTTGCATCATGATGACATTTTTGACCAAAAGGGGTGCATTCGTCAAAGGATTCACACCACACAATGTTACTCGGCGTTCGACATGTGAAAATCGAACAGGTAATTTTCTTTTTTGTTTCAATAAATTCGTAAAATTGTACAGCATAATCAATTTTTTGTAGTTCATTTTTGTGTATATTTTTATGTATACGTAATGGCATGGTTTGATGCAAATTTAAATCATAATCGAAATTGCCTATAGTAATCATAGAGGAATTGTAATGAGGAACACGTTTGGGTGTCTACGAGTAGAATGGATTAATTCATAATTGATCTTTAATAAAATTAGATTGAAATGATAATGGTGTGCAATGGTAATGATAAATTTGCATTTGTCTACAAGCTAAATATTCAATATAAGCGAGAAGATCTAAAAGATTTCATACAATGTATTTAAATAACTATTGGTATAGAAATGCCAACTACGCAAATCTAGTTAAAAATTTAATTCAATAAAAACTACAAACAACTGAAAATAATGTTAAAGTTTATTTAAATATATTGGCTAATCTTGGTATTTTTCACATCATAGAAATTATTTTTCCAGATTATAACTTCATGGTTGACATTTTTACTATCCATAAATAAGCTGATATAAAATAAACATACTAATGGATGAATTGCAACCCCCTAAAAGTTTGTTAAATTAGAAAAAAAAAGAATGTTGTCATTTTACTAATAATGCCCCTGTTCAACCTAGATTGTACCCACCAAAAAGTCGCGCGGCTTGGTGGCCAGCTCTCTGGCCTTTGGTATCACGGGCTTCAGGTTCGAATCCCGGTGGTAGCATGGATGTTTGTCAGTTGTTCAGAATCCACTTTAAACTGTAAGTCCCGGTCTAATTAGCATAAAGTGTGCACAAAATGACAGTAGAGCGACAAACCAAACCCAAACCCAAATCCAAGAAGTCGCCTTCGTTGCAACGCCGGAGTATTTTGTCAATTTAGGTTACTGTAGTTCAATTCAAGGAATTCCCATTCCCTACTTCAGGTGTTCGAAATTTAATAATTGTAAGGGTAAATGCTCTTAAAACAGATCTTAAAGTAGCTTAAAAATAGTTTTAAGCATTTTGCTAACAAGACATCGTAAATGCTTATATATGAAAGAGTATTTAATGTGTAATTTAACGAATTAGTTTATTAAATTAGTATGAAACTTTTGTCAATTATATCTATATTGAATTTTATTAAAAGTAACAACTAGCGGTTTATTGGTTATAAAACTTGTATTTTCGAGAGAAAAAAAATTGAACTGATGTATATTTAACAAGCATGATCCATTACAGTTTACGGAACTACTTCGATATCGCAAGGAATGAACAACATGGGATTCGAGTCTCCAGTACAAGAACAGCCACAGAGAGTAATGGAATCTTCACTATCATTTCAACCAACTCCAGGTTGTTCTAAGAATTCAATATGTTAAAAATGGCAGTGCCAGATACAAATGAGAAGTTAAATGCACATCATTATCGTCAGCGAAAATTGTGAAACATTGATTGCTGTGTAATACTAAATCTGTTAGTTCAAATATTAACAGACTCGGCAAAGAAATTTTGCTTTCGTGTTTTTAGTTTTTATAATGTTCTTTAAATTCTAATTTTATTTAAAATCATTGTAACTTTTGAAAAATGTTGTTTAAATTGTTTAATAAAATTTGTCTTATCTCGTATGAAATGTTAATTATAATTACTACTATAACGATATTAAGTAGCAACGCAAGGAATATGGATGCTACTAAAATAAGTTTGAAGTATAATTTGTATTCCAATTATATTTTACAAAGCCTATATCAATATTTTTTTCATTCATTGTTATAAGAAGAAATGTCTCGGATCTCCATAGGATTATATTTTAACTACTTAAATACAGTGGACCACAAAATTGAGTATACACCTTAGAAACTTAGAGACTTTTTGCAATTACAAATTAAATATTGCTTTAAGATGATTGATTTTTTTACCTTATATACTTTAGTCTATGCTTTACCGTACTATACTTATAAAATTGTTACGTTTATTTATTTTTTACGAAAAAAAAAATAACATATCTGAGACGAGAGGAAAAACACCACAAAAATAAGTATACACCTTCATTAATTTCCTTTTAACGTACAAATTAATATTTTGTTGCATAACCTTTTGCTTGAATTACAGCTTGTAATCTTCTGGACATAGATTCTACTAGTGTTTTAGTGGTTTAAACAGAAATTTTAGCCCATTCTTCTCAGAACCTTCTTGAGAACTTCCTTGCTTGTGATTTCATGCTCATGTACAGCTTTCTCTAATTGCGACCACAAAATTTCGATGACGTTTAGGTCTGGAGACAGTGTAGGAGTGTATAATTGCTTCTTGCAATGGTACAGTAAGTATAACTGCACAACCTTCGCTGTATGCTTGGGGTCGTTGTCCTGCTGGAATATGAAGCTTGACCCAAGCCCCAACTTACTGGCACTTTTTTCAAGTTATCATTTAAAATCCCCAAATATACATGTTTGTCCATAATACCATCAATAAAAGCAAGCTCTCCAACTCCTCCAGCCGACATACAACCCCAAACGAGGATAGATCCACCTCCGAACTTGACTGTCTTAATGGTGTTTTTAGGTGCCAGTGCTTTCCCAGCTTCTCTCCATATTTTAAATCGTCCATCGCTTCCGTAAAGATTAAACTTACTTTCATCAGAAAATATTAGTGTTCCAGAAAGAAATAGGCTTTAAACGATGTTCTTTGGCGAAAATCACTCTTTTGTCTATTCACATACTTGATGAGTGGCTTTCGTATTGGTGTACGGCCATGAAACCCATATTGGTGAAGGGTACGTCGAATTGTTTGAACTGAGATCTTTTTCCCGATTGTAGAGGACATCGATAAAACTAGTTTAGAGGCACTCACTGTCGGATCTTTCTTTACTGAATGAATGATCTTCCTCTTGTTGTAGTACTCAGTATTTCTTTACGTCCTCTTCCAGGAATATTGGCCACAGATCCAGTTTTATTATACTTCTGTAGTATTTTTTTTGACACAACCATGAGTTACACCAATCAACGAAGCGATTTGCCCTCTTTCTACCATTTTACAACCAATAAACGCTCAGATTCGGTAGTTTCTCTACGAGAGCTCATTTTACGATTTTTAATGAGAAAAAATGCTATTTAAAAGCGTTGAAGTGCAATAGCGCGTGTTATAAGCAGCAGCTACTCCTGAAACTCTTTAAAGAAAATTTGAAACCAAAATAAGTGGTGGCATAATTTACAAATATAAGTGTATACTCAATTTTGTGGCATGGTTTTCTTCGAATCGCTTAACTTTTTTCGTATTAAATAAGTTAACTATAGAATTGTGTTATTATAGGAGGGTAAAGCAGAGGTTAAAGTATCTAGGATAAAAAAATTTATCTATTTAAATCAATATTTAATTTGTAATTGGAAGAAGTCTAAAAGTTTTAGAGGTGTGTACTCAATTTTGTGGCTCACTGTAACTACAAAGATCACAAGGGTTATCACATAAAATTATTAACACGAATGGCGTCAAAAATACATTAATAAACCCTGAAGGAAAAACTTTTCAAAAAAATGTCAAATATTCGGTTGATGGCACTTTCTGACTTTTTTGTAATCGAATTTTGCAGATTTCAACAACATAATTTATAAAATACACAATAAGAGCTTATTTACAAAAAAAAGTGCTTGCATTTAAGGCAAGTTTTTAAAATAGATGCAAATTAATGAGAAATGTATCTATACATTTGACAGTAAAATTGAACTTAAAATTTTAAGTACTAAACACGAGAAAGGTTTGTGAATCTTCGTTCTAATCTTCCGTTGGGTAACATTCAGTTACTAGAACTTCCCAATTCTACTGCTTCAGCTACTTAGAAAGCAACAAATTTATTCTTTTATTAATTATCATCAACATTTCACTTTTAAATTATAGTCATGAGTATAATTGCTAGTAGTTAATTCAATAAATTAGAATTCATTTTGTGAAAAAATGTTATACAAACATTATGAACAAACCTCACTAGGAAAATTCCTGAATATCTTCCGACATAAAACGTGCCCTACTTTTCGGGAAAAGTAGTGCTCATAACTTTACTGTATATATTTATTTTTAACCCTTTTTATCCGAATTTGAAATAGTTTCACTAACCATTAACTGACGTAAACGGTGCACATTTTCTTAAAATCTATTGATTGGCATATCAAAAACAATTCAATTTCATTTGTATTATTTTATAACTCGTAATTTCGGCTTGAAGAGATTTAAATCACTCGCCTTCTTCAGTAATAAGTTAGCAATTTGGACTTCTCCTTGACAAGCACTAATAGACAATTTGTGTTCAAATTTACAGAACAGGCAGTAAAGCCTACACGAGTAGGTATAGTATTATATCATATGTAAATACTCGTTTTGGAAGAACGATTCTTGTGAACTCGTGATTCATATCACGACTAATCGTTCATTGAATGATCGACAGAGTTAAACGATGAATAAGCGCGCAGCATCATTAACACTAGCACAAATTATCTCGCTAATAAAGGATATTCGTGGGATATATTATTACGCTTACAAAAATGCTTGAAATCTATACAAGTGTTGCGAGAAAAGTTCTATGAAATCTTTTAAATTGTGAGGAACATGTATAAACAAGAGAAACAATGCAAGGAGCATGAGAACATTAAATTAATGCTTCATCATTGCCTTTGTCTAAATTCATAGAAGTGGCCAAAAATATTTAGTGAAATTTCTGCTGTTTACCGAAAACAAATTTGTAGCATCGGAACAGAAAGCCTTATTTCATTATACTAATCTCTACTAGCTATATGGAAGATAATTTGATACAATCTTTTAGAGAAGTAAGTTACCAAAAAGGAAATTTAAGGATTAAACAGAAGAAATCCAAGTTAAGATTTGTAACGAGGAATCGAGAAGAGAGAAAATTTGTTTAAAACTTTTAAATGTCAAGTTTTAATAATCTGATTTAGAATAAAATACACATGATATAAACAGCAACTATTAATTTAATTGTTCATGCAACATCTATACTAAGTTCTGCTTCATGTATTCCTGCTGTAATTGAAGTTAATTACTGTATTATAAAAACAAGTCCTTTAATTGAAAGAGCATCACAAACATCTTTAAAAATTGTAATAAAGTCGAATTTGTCTATTGAGTAAATGTTTACAATGTGTGATCAGTATACTAGTTACTGCAATTAACGAATTTAATTGTTCCCTACATTGTTTTCTGCCCATAACTTTTGTCAATGTCTGTCTTTAAATGAAACTTACAAAAATATCTCGAGGATCTTTATAAAGATTGTGGTAATTCCTAATTTCCAGATTTATTCTAAAATACGAGTCTATCCGCATTTTACACATGTTATTTTCATCCGCCCTCCCGTTTTAGACATCCCACATTTTATCAAGACTTCTTGAATGTCGAGTGGAAGAAATTGAAATCAAGATCGAAAAAAAAAAATATTCACGCTTCATTAAATTCATTTCGTTCAAGCACATTAGGACAAAAAAAAAAAAGTATTTCAAACTTGAATTTTAAAAAGATAAAATTAAGAAACGTAACAAGCAGTTTAAGTTTTTAATAGCCAAATTTATTCAATAACGTTACATAATTTCTCCAATAAAATTGGAAACGTTGAAAAATTCATTTAAAATAGTATTGCAACATTACACGTTTAGTAGAAGAATAGAACATAAAATGCAGTAGAATTAAAATTACAAGATACACCATAAAACACACGACTTCACAATGCATTCATTTGCTTTAGTCCTTAAAAAATGAGTGTCCATCTGAAAAAGAAATCTATTTTAATTATGCAGGAGAGAAAGACAAATTATGGCATTAAGTATCAATACAAATTTGCATCCTAATTGTTATACAAAAAGATGGGATAAATATAGTTAAAAATATCAGATTAATTAAAATAGTTTAGATCACAATGTTATATTTTAATTTTCATTTCCTTGTAGTACAAGAAATAATTTACTAAATTAACATTACAGAGCTGGCCAGGTTAGATTTTCGAAAGCCTCTTCTTAAAATAGAAATTATAAGTTTTATCAACTTCTAATATTTAAATTCTTTTTATAATAAAAAAAGTTAAAGTTATAGAATTAAGGTACTAACTTGAAGTTTCCTTAAAATTTGAATTCTTTTGAAATAGATTCAAAAGAAAACTTTCATGAAAATTAGATTTAGAGGCAGTTGAAATCAAGCGGGATGATAAAAATACTTTTGCGTTTAGTGGAAAAATATTTTACATGACTTTCATTTCTAATATAAAAAGGAAATTTAACTAAAATTCTCCTTCATTCATTTTAATGCACATGTTAACAAAACAAAGAATTCTTTAAAAAGGTTTCCTGGGGAAAAAAAAAAAAGGGTTTTCTTATCTGTACAAAAAGGTGCTTATCAGCCTGTGTAAATATTTGGTTGATTAGTGTTTTATGGCTCAAAATCCAGATCTAGTTACGTTCCTTTCTGAATAAAATCTGTAAACTAAAATGCTTATTTACCTAATGCCATTGATTTCGTTTCCACTTGGTTGTATTGAATGCTTTTCTTCTCTGATGCGCGATGTGAATAGATTTAATGCACCTTGCTTTAATTACCGTCTCGGTTAATTGGCTATTTTCATCTAAATCTCATTTTAAAATAGAGTAAACATTCACCACCGTTATTTATTAGAGCTTTAGTATTAGAATCATTTGGGTTTGATTTGGTTTGTCACTCTACGACCGTATTATGCACACGAGGGTTAAACAGACCCGGACCTACAATTTAAAGTGGATTCCGAACCACTAACAAACATCCATGCCACCGTCAGGATTCGAACCTGGAGCCTATGGCATCAAAAGCCAGAGCGTTAGCCACTCGGCCATCAGGAGGAATAATTTGGGAGTCGAAAGAAATTGCAGGGACCTTTAAATTTAAAATTTGTTGTCTAAATTAGCAACAAACATTAACATCCCGTATAATTATTAAAATATATACTCTGATAATAATAAAATAAAATATATATAACTGATAAAGTCTTATTTTGGCTGTCGTCATGGCGAACAAAGATAAAAGACGACAGAATCTCGTCAGAATCGAGCAAAACAAGCATCTTGCTTCGGCGACTAGAATACTAATACCAGTTACAGTAAGATTTCAAGTCTCTAGGGAACAAAATCGCTAAAATAGCAGATGAAATTCGTAATATGGAACGCGAATTTAACGTGTGATAAGATGATAGAGTTTTTGCATGCCGTATTTTGGACGTCCGTTATTTTTTCTCCCTAGCGCGCATGCTCATAGGAAATTGCGCATGCGTATCTGTAATGTTTCCTATGAGCATGCGCGCTAGGGAGAAAAATAACGGACGTCCAAAATACGGCATGCAAGAACTCGCTAATATAACATTAAATTGTTCTGGCTCTATAAAAATATTACCAAGAAGCTCTAACAATTATTTTCTGCTGGATAAAGAATTTATACCATCAGTTTCATATATATTATCAGTTGGGGGGCTTCAATAGGTCAACCCTTGTCCTTACGATATGGCCCCTATGTCAGCTAATCACGTTGTTTTGCTTATCGTGAAGCTGTCCCTGTCTGAGTTTATTCTTGACCGTGATGTTGCAAAGCCAAAGTTACAGATGCACATGTTTATTGCACTACACGAATAAGTTAAGCATTCAGATATAGGTTTACATTTTTTAGCTTTGTCGTATATTTGGGAATTAAATCAAATCCTTGAATAATTTAAATTTTAAAACTGAATGCAAGAATTAAACGAATATATTCATTCGCAGTTTTTTTTTTCTTTTACGCCTGCCGACTATAAACGAAAAAATTAACGTATGTAATTGCAAACCTGGCCGACATTCTTCTTAAAGATTTAAGAATATGACAACCAGGCTTGCGTCGTTGAGTTTACCTTACATTTTGCGACTTGATAAAACATAAGGGACAAGATTAACGATAGAAGACAATTTATAAGGCTTCCAATAAGAGTCTACATTAAGAATAAATTTGAGGTTCTCATTTTATTACTTACCTACAAATCGTATATAATAAATCCATAATTGCCAAAGTACTCCGGGTATCGAGGTTTTCCCTTTTTGCTGGCAAGAAAAGGTGGACCTTGTGTCATCCAAATCCAAAACATTAGAAAACTTAATATTAAACTGATATTTCCCGTGATATGAACTACATGCATTATTACTGGATATGGATAGCACACACACAAAATGTTTAAAACGATCATCACACACCAAACAATGACTAAAATACACAGTGTCTGTTTAAAGACTTTTAAATGTTCTTTCCAAACTTCCGCCTGAATCAGAAGTCTTTCCTTAAAAGTTGCGTCAACATCGTTTAATCTCATACGTCTTCTTGGTTCGGTTCCAAATTCCTGCAAGAAAATTAATTAAAAAGCGAGAAATTTGTATCAATTTACTACTGTGTCCAACAAGTAAGACCAATTTTCAATTTAAAATTCCCGGGGCGTATGGAATTAAAATTTTTTCTTTCTTTTTTAGGTTGCTGGCACTGCCTTTGACATGTGTGAAATTTGACGTCAAAATATTCATTAGTGTTCGAGTTACGCTTTGCGAGACGCCAAAAGGGATAACGGCGATTTTTAAAATGTCCAAATTAATTGAGGGGAAAAAAAAAACAGCTTTTGCGGAAAAGTATAGAATGAAATGTTTAAAAATGGTATAAACAGTTCAAAGAAGGCAGAGAACGCGTTGAAGACTAAGAGCCCTCTGCTCGACCATCAACCTCAACCGAAGAAGCAAACGTCCAAAAAAATTAAAGATTTGGTGCTTGCGAACCGTTGATTTATAATTAGAGACCATGCTGCTGATGTTGGAATTTCAAAAGGATCGGTCAGTTCCATTTTGGGCCTCAAACTAGTCAAATGTCGATTAGTACCGAAAACACTGAATGTGCCAGCTCACACTGCATTGTTTCTTCGTCATTTATTTCACCAAAAATGAAATCCATATCATTCCACAACCACCGTATGACTTCTGGTTATTCCCTAAACTCAAAAGTCCTCTCCGAGGTCACAATTTTGAGTAGATTGAAGAGATTCAACGTGAATCGGCCCGCGCTTTGAAGGCCATCCCTGCCGATGACTTTTTAGCATGTATTGAGGATTCGAAAAAAAGTTGGCATAAATGCATTTTGTCCGAAGGGTTTACTTTGAAGGCGATGAAATAAATTCGGAAGAATAACGCGTTTTTGAAAATAAAATTATTGGTCTTGCTTTTTAGGTACAGTAGTATATGCACAAACAGTTACTCAATTTAGTTCGAAAAAGTTTTACTATGCAATTCCAGTAAAGATATTTAACAAATTCGAGAAGGATTGAGGAAGGAGCATTAAGCGAAAGAACTGCAAACAAGTTCGATTATTTTTTTTAGTATAACATAATGAGCAGTAGAAACATTTTTACAAACAATAGAAATTTAGGCGATTTTTAAATTCAACGATTATCCCATCCAAATAAAAGTGTGCTTTGGTACATTGAGTTCAGAAATTTTGTATGAAAATAGCAAGTTTATATTGCAATAAGAAGTTTCACATACATACTAGGTTACTGTATTGCAAGTATTGTTATATTCCTTTAAGAACACTTAAGATTCAGGTGTCACACACACTTGAAAAATTTCGCAAAGAATAAAAAATTTTAAATTTAAATCAACGTTAAGAATTTTAATATTGCAAAAGATATTTACGAGATAAAAATATAAATTAAAAAAAAAGTTACCAAATTTAATTTTTTTTTGCCCCAAATATTACTATACTAGTTTAAAGTAATCACATTTATTTTGCAAAATGTTTTCCCAAATCCGGAAAAATATTTTAACCATGCAAAAAGATTAAAGTGGAAAAAAAAAAAAACAGTCTTCTTGACAATTTTCACTAGAAAAATTATTTTTTTTTAAGTTGTAAACTATTTAATAAAAAAAGTATGGCTGTTATTTAATATCTTTAGTGCCACGAGCTTCTATTCGTTTAAAAATAAATCCTTTTATTAACACTGCTGATATTATTGTTCTTTTTGAATATTTATGATGCTAATGCAGTTGAAGTCGAGTTGGATATGTAACGTCAATGCATATTTTAAATAGTAAATTTTCGAATGGCTGTTTTATAAATAAAGTATTTCTTATCTAATTATAAATGCATACAGAGATTTAAGATACAGAACGATTTTCATGATACAATAAATGAGATTTGTGTTTAATCCATTTCAAATCATTATTATGCTAAAAGAAAGATTTACACGATTAAAAACAAATACTTACATGTACAGTTTCATCAATCAGGGATGCTGTAGACATTTTTTTTTGTAAGTTCTGCTAAATTGACTTATCAAAAATGTATTCTGAATGCAATCTGGAAACTGACTTTATTTCTCCAAATTTTGTACTTTAACAAAAAAAATTATTTCACTTCATAATCATAATAAAGATACAAAAAATTACTAAGCTATTGGCATTTTTGCAATTATAATTCATTTATTTTTTTATTTGAATCGTTAAAAACTCCAAATGTAGCGCGAGAAATCAGCCTTACTGAAAAAAAAATTAATCATATCTGGTTTGGGATTCGAATCTGGTCAATAGCTTTTTGAGAATTTTACACTTTTATTTATTTAAAAAATAAGAAAATACTTCTCGAAAGTAAATTATAATAAGAATATCAAGAGTATACAACATAAAAATACATAAATTATTTATCATTAGTAATTATAAATTATGCTATATGAATTAATTGTTCAATTTAGTATATTCGTTCTCTTTGAAAAAATTTCTTTTAAATTTTACAGTATCATTTATCACTCTTTGGCAGCTAAATGCTTTTGAATTATCAACATTTTATTTGAGATCTGTGATTATTTAAAGTGTGAAGGCTCCGGGAGTGATGTTGAACCACCTCATGGTGATTCCACTGCAACCTGTGTCCAAAAGAACAGCTATTTCGATTCGACAGAACTGTAGCAGATTCAGCGTTATCAGGATTCTTCTATATTTTATTTCTTCTCGATTGGCGCAACAGCCCCGTAGTAAGGCAAGGCCGTCTGCCTACAGGCAGGTTTCGAGACAGGAGATATTTTTCTTTTTACGGGGTAGGGTGGTCAGCTCTGCACCCAAAGATCTTACAGTCATAGCAGACCGTGACCTACGATTTAAAGTGGATTTCGAAGCACTGCAAACACCTATGGTAAAGCCAGGACTCGAACCCAAAACTTATGGTATCTAGCACCAGAGCGCTAGTCTTCAGGCTCCACGTTATATTTCATGAGATTGGTTTGGTTTGGTTTGTCGCTCTACGGTCATTTTGTGCACACTTTAGGCTAATTAGACCGGGTCTTACAGTTTAATGTGGATTTCGAACCACTAACAAACATCCATTCCACCGCTAGAATTCGAACCTGAAGACTGTGGTACCAAAGGCCAGAGCGCTAGCCAATTGGCCATCAGGCCGCCTATATTTCACTAGTTGAATAAAAAGAAGAGTGCAATACTTTCCCATCATTAAGAACTTTGAACAGAACTGCATCAAATTTGCAAAACAAACCCTGAAGTCAAAAGACCCTAAAAAATCCTGAAAAACTCTAATTAGGCACTGTCAGAATCTATAAAGTCTACTTATTTTAGAAAGCAGTGATTGTAACTCCTGCCACCAACAGAAACAAGCATCTGTTTCATTACACTTTAGTCCTAGAATAGGGCACATTATCATAATTGCTATTATACACAAGAATCTACTTGGGTGTCACTAAAGTCTCAGAATGGAATATGTATCCGGTAATTAGCAAAGAATATTATCACAAGTAAATCTTCGTCAAGCTGACAAAATATACATACACAAGCTGAAATCTCGTGTCTTAAGGTCAAGAAACCAAGTTCTAGACCTCTGGGACACAAGTTGTAACATCTTGAACTTGTGGTGAGACTTTAAACCTGGGGCCTGAATGGCTGAGTGGCTAGCGCTCTGGTGCTGGGTACCACAAGTTTACGGATTCGAGTCCCGGTGGTGCCATGGATGTTTGTAGTGGTTTGAAATCCTTTTAAACAGTAGGTCCTGGTCTAACAGGATCGTAGAGCGTTGCGGAGGTACTCCGCGTCCGTAGTTTATCTTCAAGCTACGCGCACCTCCTGCGTAGGGCTAAGTGAGTAACGTCGGTGCAGCGTCAGCCTTAAGGCATCCAAGATAATTGTCTCAGCGTTTGCCAGCTGCATTAGAACAATTTTAAACCTTTTGATACGTATGTCTGAGTGATTGGGTCTGTGTCTAATGTGAATCTCTTCTGGCATTCCAACTGCATTTCAAAAAAATTAGACAGATCGAAAAAGAAACAGCCGAGCGAAACCAATTCTTTTAAACTAAATAAAATCAACTCAACTTATGATTATTACTTTGCTCCTGCTATATTAGTTGCGTTTTCGAGAAGTAAAAATCAGTTTGCAATTTTCATCTGGAATTAATCTGAGCTTGAGGTATTTTGAAATCTTTATTTTTCGTAATATTTTGTTTGTAGTTGTAGTTGTGGTCATAAAATGAGAATCTTTTATTGGAAATATGCTGTTGTGTTATATAGAAGGTTATTAAATTAAATATTAAATGAAATTTAATTTGAGTTTCGTTTAATGGTTCGATATGCTGCTTATAGCGATTTTGCTTACTTAATGGAGAATTTTAAAACTATTCTTAATCGATCATTGTGTTAAAATATAAATTTAGAAAAAAAGTTGACTATTCTAATGAATTGTAGGAAATTTTCTATTTGTTACGTTTATTAATGGTATGTGAACTAACTTATTGAAAGAAGAAAACTCTGAACAAATAATGTACTAGCATATATTTAAACTTGAGAATCTAAATTATTATGCTTAAAAAGTAATCTTGCTGTTCAAAAATAACCTAATTTTACGGAGATTAAATGTGGCTCATTAATACAATATATAATGTAGATTTCCTTAATTTTAGAAAATGCTTTAGCTCTTATTTTGCTTCAAAAAAGTCTTTGTTTATGATGCTAGTATAACCTGTTAGTTGAAATTAATGCTGTACAAATTGGTTGTAAAATATTTCGTTACAATGTTCTTGTGGTGATTCGTGTTTTTCAATTCGATTTGTTACAAACTAAGAATTAAATGGTAATGAATCGTATGAGTTGCATGTTATAATGCTTTGAAAAAGTTGGGGTATGACTAGTTGATATAATTGATAATTATTAGATGTACAAAATTCAAAATTTATTACTCTTCAACATTAAACGAGAAACCTTTTCTCCTATAATTTAAAGTAAATAAATTTCTCTCTGAATGTGCATACATAAAATATATTTAGTGTTAAAATAATTTAAAAACTTGTAGCATTTCTTGTAAATAAGTGAAACTTGTTGAAGAAAATTAAATGACAATGTTAATCCAAATTTGAGACTTTAAATTTAAAATCTATATTTAATCTTAATCCTTTCAATGTTTAATATAATTTCAACTTTAAATTATGCATAACTTTTCAACTAAATTTTTTGAAAATACAATTGTAAATGCATCTTGCATCATAAATGTTTCAATATTTTATCTCGAGTATTTTTTTTATTTTAATCTAATATAAATGTCAATTTAACTCCGTTATTTATATATTATATACTAAGATGAGCAGAGTTTCATTGAAATATTTTTTGATTTGGGGAATTTAATTGAAAAAAATTTCACCGACAAGTGCAAAGAAAGAGATAAAAAAATATGTCCAACCTTTTGTAGTTCAAGACGACAGAATACCTAATTTCTAAAATTCTTTGGAATCAAATTTGGGCTTAATAGTTAAATGCAATTTTTGCATTCATTTACAATATTTTCGAAATTTCAGACTAAAATTTGGAAGTCTTGCAATGCTACAAATTCGAGTCGAATGTAATGCAAGTATTTGTTCAGCAGAAAATAGTGGGACAAAGTTACGAAAAGTAAAGTAAAATCGCCTAGTAGCAAATACTTACAATTATGTCTACATTACATACAGATTCTTTACAAAATATCAAAGATTTATAAATCTTTTTTATTTTTTACTATGTCTCTATATTTGTAGGCTTCTGACAAGTTGTAAATTTTGTTAAATTTAATTCATCTTGTACTTTCAATCTTATTTAATTGTATTTTATAAATGAATAAAATTTATTTATATGTTAAAGTGCAACCAACTACATGAACGGTTGCAATTTGGACACGAAGCGATTCGCTTTATAACTTCAATTTCACACCTAAAAACAAACTATTTGTCAATTGTATATTGCTTAACAAGCGTTTTTACAATGCGTTGCATCCCTTACTAGTTTCTGCCAAAACTGGACCCAAAACTTTTCTAATGCTTTAAGATTTAATGAACATTTTATAAATGTTATATTCACTGTTTAATATTACTGCATTAAAATACCAAGTAATAACTTTGTCATTCAGTACTTTATAGGAACCTGAAGCTTGTGAGCAAACATTACCAGATTTACGAATTCCTTCCTTTAGGAAGGAATTCGTAAATCTGGTAATTTAGTGCAGTAATATTAAACAGTAAATATAACATTTATATTTACTGCGAATTTGATTTCGGTGATATTTTCTCAATTCTATATAAAACTTGTTTCAGTAAAATTTTGGATTTTACTTTTAGGTAATTTTGTAAGTTGTGTAACGAAAGTAAATTTAAGAAAATTATAGACTGCTATTTTGTTGAGATTCAATTGGAAGGACAAATGCTTATGTTTATTGCAACTTATGTGGATGTTGAGGAATAAACACATATTTTAAATATCCACCTTTAATTATGTCTTTTTTTTTCTAGCATTTATATTAATTTTTCTTGGAAATTTAATTTCGAAATTCTTTTCTTCCAGGTTTGGTAATAAAAAGAAACATGTGTTGTGGATTTTTTGGACTATTCGACAGATGTAGGGATGCTATTACTATACGCTATGCAAATAAAAAGGGCAATTTTGTAACATTATGGATACTGCGTATTATTTTGCTCTTTGGTGCTGGTACTTGTGCTGGCTCGGTTTCTTATATGCCTCACGAAATTTTAGTGGTATATTTTGGTTGTTACGCAATATCGCTGGCATTCTTATTTTTGTTCACTTTCGTGGTTAAACGAGGCGTTTTGCTAAGATTTGCAGCTTTTCCAGATAGTACAGACCAGAGCACACCAGGTTATTCAAATGCATTTAGTGACTCATCAACAAGCCTTTTGGGACATTATAATCGTTACCCGGTATATACATTACCAGACAATCCGGTAAGTCTTCAAAACATAACGGAACCCAGACCGCAAGAACAGTCGCATGTTAACGAAAGTATAATGGATCCAACACCAGGTAAAAAGTTATTTAAATTGTCAAAATGTGTGCAAAAAGTTTATAAAATATCAAACAGTGAAGTGCAACTAATCCTCAAAGTTGATGCTTAATATCTCTTAATGATAAATCTACCCTAAACAGGAAAAAATAAAATGAAACTTTTTCGTGAAGATGGATGCATTGGGCAATGTAAATCTCGATTCCTTTTAAGATGACCAATTCTTAAGGAATTTATGAATTTCTTTTAAGGATTGTTACAATTCTTTCAATACTATCTAATGAGCGAGACAATTTCACTTTTTATTATAAAAAATTTAAGGACATTACTAAAGTTTTTTAATTTCGATTTTGGAGCATATTTTGACTCGCTCAAGATTGAATTGTTCAGTCACTGTAACTTTTATTTTTTATTTTACCAGAGAACTGGTTCTATTCAATGCGTTACTTGCAAAGTTCAACTTTATTGTTTGTAAATTCTTTCGTTAAATTTTTAATGAAAATAAAATTTTATAGCGTCACTTAAAATACACTTGTTAAAATGCCACTAAAGGTTATTGAGAAACTATTGCCATATGCCACAATATTCTTTTTAAAGGGGATCAGAGGATAGAATTTAGAGCCATTGTTAATGTCTACATTATGAAACGGTACGAGTTCAGGGTGTTAATTGTCGTCAAGGGGAAAAAATGAATGAAATGGAATACCGCATTACAAAACGTAATTAGTTCTGTAAAATTGCAACAATCACAATGAATAAAAATATGTTTACACCTGCAAATTATTTTTCAAATACCGAAAACTGTTTTGAGGAAATTATTTGAGCTGTTACTTAACACGTATAAAAGCGCATTTTTTCTCCAAAAGGTGGCAATACTAATTTTTAAAACTAAAATTATTTAATGATGTCCACAATATTTGCCCATAGTGTTTCGTTTCTTACACTCGTAACATTATGGAAATGCAAGTCGCATGTTTCAGAAGTAATATACAAGATCGTTAAAGTAGTTATTGGGACTGTTTTAGATGACATATCTTCAGAAAAGGATTAATTTTGCATTGCTTTAAGAAAAATCTTAACTTTCTATGTTTGTTAAGTTCTAATGTTTCGTTAACTTTACCTGTGTTTATAACAAGTTTAAATTTTATGTTATAAAGAGAAATTAATGCTCTTTTAACGTTAATATTGCATATTTAATATTCGAAATACCACAAAAAATCGTGTAATGCAAATATTTGAAGTGTCGACAACTTTTTTGTTCAGTTGATAACTTGTTTATATTTTACTAGGTTTTTAATAATTTATATCTTTTGATAAAAAAAAGATTTTAAAGGCATTTACTATTAAGTATAAATATACACAAGAACTATATTAATTTCACAACAATGTTTAACTTGATGGGGAAGTTAATATGCTGAAATACCAAAAAATTGCTTCATTAGATCTACTCACGACACGCTCTTGGTAATTTTAAGTAGACATGGCTGGGATAATCATTTTTATACTTTCTCTATTGAAAATTAGACTAATGTTATGAAGAGATTTCGAGTAATTTTAATATTATATATGAGATATTAAATTAAAATTAATTTGTAGACATCGTATATTTTTAAATATTGTCGATAAAATTGCGTCCATTTTACACTACATTCATTCTACTGTAATTCATTCTGAGAAAATATTAAAAAAAAAAAATAAACGGTGAAAGATGATCACTTTATATTCTTGCAGTTTTTATGATTAATTTACTTTTAAAAAAAAACAAAAAACAAAAATTATAACGGAGTAATTTATGATTTGTTTATACAGCTTTGCAGGAACGTAAGGAAACGTTGACAGTCCGTGCTGAAGTTCATAATTTGGAAGAGTTTTCTCCACTTAATCGAAGGAAAGTGTACACCGCCGACTCTTCCAGTATAGGATCAAGTAGTGACGGGGATTCGCCTTCAACATCAAAAACTCCCACCGCACCTGCTGTCCGCAGAGAAGAAGCAGATTTGCCAGACAGGACGTCAAGTTCTGGGTCCCTCCATAGCAGTGATATAGTTTCGAGATCGAGCTCCGAACATAAAAACAAAACTCGAGAGAGTAGATTAAATCTCCAAGAAAAGGAATCTCCTTTCATAACGGGTTCGAATATGGAATCGCGCTCGGAAAATATGTTAATTTCTACCTCGAGCTTTGCGACTGCTGAAATGGGATCAATTCTGGAATATTCCTCTGAAGCTTATAATTCACCAGCATATGCTAGTTTCAGTGGTTCAAGTACAGAATCAAATGCTGAAACTGAAAATCCAGAAAATCCTCAGAAGCGGCTCAAATAAGGTATCTAACTCGAATGCTTCAGGAACTTTTAGACATTGCAACAACTGCAGATAATGATTTTAATGTAGAATAAATTCCTGAAGCAGAAAATGTTGCAACATCCAGTTCAAACACTGCAGAAACTGACAATACTGAGACATTTAATTCAAATGATGCAGCGAGTCTAGAAAGTGGTTCAAAAGCTGAATGGAAGTTCTGCAGCTGAAAATCAAAACTCTAGCTCAAACATTTAAGTAACAAACTTTCTTCTGAATCAAACTTTTATTCTGCGGAAATATCCATTAAACTGCAATAATGTTTACACTGAAATTTTCTTAATGAAATAATTAATCTTCATACTTAATCATATTTTTTGAAGAAAAGCTGATTTTATTTGACTGTTAAAAACATTGAGACTGGAGGCAATGAATGCTCTTGAATGTTTTTACAAAAACTGTTTCCTTAATACACCATTCTTTAACTTTTTCTATGGCTGTAAATGTGAGTTTTTGACGACTTTAACAAGTTAAAATTACTGTACTTTTTAGAAATGTTTTGCTTCTCCTTTGTTTAGATTTTTCTTCATAGACATCTTGTGTTTGCTCAATAAATATTTTATATTCTTTTTCTTCTGACGAATCTTTCTTAAAGAAATTGAAATTTAGTTATTCACAAATTAAATGAAACTTCTGCACAATTTTTGATTAAGCTTATTTGATTTTACAAATGAAAATATTATCTGTCAAACATGGAAACAATTCTAATTCTATTTGTAAACAGATATTATAATATATTGATTGAAAATACTACCAAAAGAAATTTAAAAATGGCTTAATGCTATTTGATACAATGGAACTTTACAAATATTTCAATGGTAAACCTTTTTATACTTTTAAATAACCGGACTAAGATAGTAGTATCAAATCCAAAGTTCCTTTGAAATTAAGTACTATTAACTTGGATACTCACTCTGAAGATTTCAATACTCGCCATTAAAAAAAAATTCAACAGTATAATATTGATTTTATTCTTTTTATGCATTTCTTTTTCTCGGGGCAAATATAGTTCTTCATAAAGAATTTAAACATTTTGAAACGTTTGTAAAAGATTAAATTTGGATTTTTTTCAAAAATTATAGAACACACTGAACTTTAATAAACATTTGGATTAAAACGTACTCTATGATCTTTCCGGTAATAAATTCAAATCATACGCATATTTTACTTGAATTTCATGTTTTAATTAGTATACTATATTGTCAGTCCTGACTTGCGTGTGTGAAAAGTAATGCATTTTTGTATAGATATTAACTTCCTCCCTGGTATTGCAGCCCATGCTAGGCCAAGGACTTTTGCCTACTGGCAGATTTCGACATAGGAGATGGTTTCTTTTTACGGGATAGAATTGCCAGTCCTACGCTCTAAAAACTAGTATGGAAGAAGGCATGTCGTGTGGGCTACACTGATTAATTTAGCACTACTCAGGGGGCACGTGTATCTTGAAGATATGCTACGGACGCGGGGAACACTACTTCCACAACTTTCTAAGATCATATGAGGGGATTCAGAGCCACTACAAGCGTCCGTAACACTGCCTGGACTCGAACCCGAAACCTGTGATACAGAGCTCCAGTGATAGAAGAAACAAATTTTTGGATCTCGGAGTGGAATACATTTTAAACAGCTGTTCAAGCTTGAACTAATAAAAGAAATTTCGACAGCTGTTTAGAGTTGCTGAAGTTAATACGCCACAAATCTAGAAAATGTTATATGCTTATAAATTAAATAATTCAGCTCCACTCTAAAAATCTCAGATTGAGTCGTGGCCTGGTTGCCAAGTGGCCAGCGCTCTGGCCTTTGGTATCGCAGGCTTCAGTTTCGAATCCTTGCTGTGGCAAAGATGGTTCAGAATCCATGTGAAACTGTAGGTCCACGGTCTATTTAGTCCTCGTATGCCCAAGATAACCATAGAGCGACAACCAAACATAGATTGAGTGCTTTCTTAATCAGTCGTTAGTATTTCTGTTGAGGCAATGTAATTGTCAGTTAAAGCATTCACGTAGCTGTTAATTTAACTACTTTGATTATAATAAGCAGTTGACTCTAAGTGACTAAGTGAAGAAACAAATTAACGGGTACTTTTAGCAGTGGTATTCACCCTGGATGCAATGGAAGTGGGTGATAAGCATAAACTCTTTTTTTTTTTTTTTTTGTCAACGTAGTTGAATTCAACTTTTTTTTTTTAACGAAAGGTGTTTAGCAGTTGATTTCAGTGGTTATTTAAAAGTGCTTCACGACTTCAATGCTAGATGGAGTTTAAAGATAATCGATTCAATTCTTCGGATAACAAGGGCTTGATATTAACAGTTGATTTTAAAGCCTGTTACAAAACTTAACTCTTTTGACTGAGGAAACTTGATTAGAATTTTTAGCAATAGTGTTTAGAGGAATCTTAATGTCTCATCTGGAATGCATCACAAATGACTGTGTCATGAATAAGGGCAATTTGATTTTTATTATCTTTGGGAGGTTACTTCTAGGCTTAATTCCATATAACTAAACTTCAAAATTTTCTTTTTCAATAAAAATTAATTAGTTAAGTATTTAATTTGAAAAAAGCTGCTAAAATAATTTGAGTTAGAAATGATCAAACTGTTCAATCACCGATCTTTCCCTTTGATTATAGATATTTAAATACTACAATTTGGGAGTAAGAGTACATTTCTATTGGTGACGCGACGTCATCTTCGACGAATCAGATTAACGATCGAGAATGATTGACAGTTTTATCATTTTCGATAACTAAACTGATTTGTCAAAATGGACGTCATATTAACGTCGCATTGCCAATGAAAATGCATCCTAAATTGATTCTACGTTGTACCAAAAAAGTAGCGAATTGTTTCTGCAATAAAATCTAAGTTGTTTCCTATGAAATCGTAAAATTAACTTCTTTTTCTTCAACATTTATAACATTTATTTCATAATCTAATTCATTTAGTTGATTGCAAATAGTTTGTTATATTTAATAATAATAATTTGAACATAAAAGGAGGAATATTGATTTTTTTTTGTTTTTTGAAATTTTAAATGATATTAATTCCACATATTAATTACTTTTAACTAATCTATTTTCACATAATTTAAGGACTTATTATAGTATAGATTCCCTCTTAAATGAGTTTGTACAACTGCATAGTATGATTATCTAACATATAATATCTCATATAATACGCCAATTAATGAAACAAAATAATTCTTGCATTTGAAAATTTAATTTGTTTTTAAACTCAGCAAAATTTTCTTTTCTTTTTTAAATTACTAAACAATTTTTATTCTAAATGAGATGCATAATATATCCAGATAACAAATATCCTACAGAATAAATTTATAACTGGATACGATTTAGCATGGGAAATGACCCAATTCCACCAAAACCAATATGTCGGAATGTAATTTTAGACAAATCATAGTCCTTCACTATGAAGATTATAAAAGTACTTTTCGATTTTTCAATTCATTGCGAAAACGTAAGAAATTTGTGAAATCATTATTATTTTGTGCCTAATTTTCTGAGTTTAAAAAGATTCACATTGTAAAAGGCTGGAGCTGATTGGTGAGCAGCCCTTCAGACATCAGAATAAAGAATCAGTTTGTATCAAGGCAAAGCCAAGTGATGCAAAACTGGGTAGATATATTTAGGTAGGAAACGACATCTGGTCCTTCCCCCTGATTCAACAACTAGAGTTGTCTATTCCAAATGCAGCAGCCCTTTATGTAACTCGCTAAATATGCTATGTATCTGCCGTTTTAATAGCGAATGAGCTTTTATAAAAAAACATGGCATTCGAAAACAACATCATAACATTAATACACATGAATTGCTTTTGTACTATCTGGGCATATATTTCACTTATTTTTAAAATACTGCCAGTACTATTTGAAAAACAAAATATAAAATAAAAACTGGTATGGCAATAATAATTCTAAGTGTATATAAATATATATGAATGTTGTTTTAAATTATTGGTGTTATACGAGAAAAATTCTCATACAACGTGATTTCCTACAAGGCGAATTCACATACTGCATAATGTATGAAATGAATTATTTATACGCCTACTTTACTTTGAGATATGATTCTTTAAAATATCGTAGATTCGTCATAGAAATGCTTTATCCATATAGTACTTTACGTACTAATAATGCTAGTGGATGGATGTTGAAGATTATTGGAGCTCACTGTCCTCGTCAGGGACCTAATCTCCGGTGGTGACAAACATAAAATAATGAAAACATTTGCAATGTACAGAAGTTAAAGGGAGTTAGTGAGAATTAAAAATAAAGTATAAAAATTCAAAAACTGAATTTATGTAGGAGGTTCGAGCAGAATATTCTTGGGTGTTTTAAAATTAGAGCGCGGTTCATACTGTTCGATCTCTTGAATGGTCAGATATTGGAGAGTGTCAGTATTATTGAAGAATATTTCTGAAAGCTGTTTCCAGTATTTTTTGAGAGGTATCAGGGAGATGGATCTTTGAATATCATCTTTTCTCATGAACTAGTTGGCCTTCGTTATTTGTTTAATGCTACCAAGATTGTAGTAGTATAGTTAGCTGCCTAGGCATAATGCTAATACTTATAGACACGTATAAGATTCCAGTGTAAGTCCTCCAGATCCAAAACTCTGAAAAGCTAATTATAAAAGAGCTGCATTCCATTCCTAATTCTTGGACTTTGAAAAATGCATCTTTAATAAAATTTGCTTTCTATTCTAAATATTTGTAATTCCGTTTTTACTTCTTAAAATTACAGTCGCAGGAAATATTGCTACTGGATTATTCTGGTAAATAACCCATTACATTATTTGCTCTGCCTATCAAATGCGGTTAAGAATATAACTATGCTGAAGATCTAAGAATTAAAATTTTTACAAAAATTTCTTTCCCCAGAACATAAAATTTCTAAATAGCAAATATAAAAATATCCAATATTGGTAGTTCATATGAATTCTGGACCAAGGAATCTGGATTAGTGTCTATGCATTAGAAAAACATTAGTGTCTGTGTCGGGTATAGTTATGATTAGCTCAGAAAGGAAGAAGTGAGAAGAAAGCATAGTCTTCAGGTTTCACCGCCAATGGTACTATTTTAAAATTATGATTTCAATAATGGGGTGAGGTAAGCATGATTTTTGTGTTCCTGATTGACATTGAATGATGGCAGTACCCTTTATTTTAAATTTTAGCGACAACCTCAAGTCAAATAACTCATATCAAGTGTCCGGAATGTGAAAATAGTTATATACTTGTATGAAAAAGTGTAAGAAAAATGTTTATAGAAATCAAAATTGACAAAATTTAATATAACTTATTGACAAGTCTTGAATCGAAGAGGTATATGGGGATGCGAAGCAACAAGGACTATAACCCCCTTATTGACTAGTCATTCAGTTGGAACAGCTTGTTGTCAAATGAGCTTGGAGAAATGCAAGGTTCAATACGGGTGATTTGCTTCATCGAACCCAAAACGTTGGCACAACAATTTTGAGAGAATACCCCGTGAATGGCATAGGCAGAGGATTCATACTCTTTTTCTTCGAGCCGACCGGAGTTTCTTGCCTTATATAGGATGTCCCGAAATTCACTCAAGAAGTAATGCTTTTTATAAAGGGTAAAAGAGAATTAATAAAAAGCAATTTGGTATACTCAATTTTCCCTTCTCCCCAAATACCAAGCAAAAAGGTACATTTTAAATGGAAATCAGTTCTTACCAAATAATACAGACTATTTAGTATGTTTAAGAATTGAATCTTGCATGAATTTTGGTGTACCCTATACATGCATCTATATTCGGTATTCACACGAAGTAAAGCTTTGGGTTTCCAAATAAGATTGCAGAGTTCGAAATCAAACAAATAAAACTGAACTAAAAACTCTAATGTTTATGCCGAGGATAGTACAATAAATTCATAAGCTGGAAATATCTTTCGTTGAACTCGAGGTTTGGTTTGACTCTCTGCGATCCTCTTTTTACACACTTTAGGCTAATTAGTCAGGGACTTTCAGTTTAACGTGGATTCCGAACCACTAACAAACATCCATGCCACCGCCAGGATTCGAATCTGAAGCCTGTGGTACTAAAGGTCAGAGCACTAACCAGAACACTAATTGGCCATCAGGTCGTTTGAATTCGAGGAGAAAGGAAGAAAAGTGGGAACCTTTCAGGTGCCATTTCTGGAGGTGTTCATCTAAAATTGTACTGGTAAAAAGTGGATAAATTGTAAGAGGTTTTAAGAGGGAAACCTTGAATAACTCTGAATCCGCTACATAACAATCATTCTCGTGGCAAATAATTTATCTTCAGCATTTGAAAATAAGAACTATTTTATTGAAGTTAATGATGCCATAATGACATAGTGGTTCTGGTTGATAATAGATTATATTAACTGATAAATTCACAAAGTGAAGGAAAAAAATACTGCAAACAATGTATTTAGAAAATATACAAATGGAAATGGCAACATTATGCTTATACACAAAATGTTTGAAATAATCATAGAAATTTCTTCAGCATCAGCAAACATAAATCTCGAAGTTCCGATGTAAGACAAAACAAGAAATTTCTTGTGCAGAAGTGTTATTTTAAATAGTTTTTTTTTTCTTTCTTGGACGAAACCCCTCTGTGAATATTTAATATCGTTAAAATGTCTACTAATAGATCTGTTTTTTCGGTAAGATATTTTAATTTAACTCTTACTGTTAAAATTAAAATCATAAGTTAGAATTTGTATTGAATTAGAATCATAAGTTAGAATTTGTATTGAGTTAGAATCATAAGTTAGAATTTGTATTGAGTTAGAATCATAAGTTAGAATTTGTATTGAGTTAGAATCATAAGTTAGAATTTGTATTGAGTTAGAATCATAAGTTAGAATTTGTATTGAGTTAGAATCATAAGTTAGAATTTGTATTGAGTTAGAATCATAAGTTAGAATTTGTATTGAGTTAGAATCATAAGTTAGAATTTGTATTGAGTTAGAATCATAAGTTAGAATTTGTATTGAGTTAGAATCATAAGTTAGAATTTGTATTGAGTTAGAATCATAAGTTAGAATTTGTATTGAGTTAGAATCATAAGTTAGAATTTGTATTGAGTTAGAATCATAAGTTAGAATTTGTATTGAGTTAGAATCATAAGTTAGAATTTGTATTGAGTTAGAATCATAAGTTAGAATTTGTATTGAGTTAGAATCATAAGTTAGAATTTGTATTGAGTTAGAATCATAAGTTAGAATTTGTATTGAGTTAGAATCATAAGTTAGAATTTGTATTGAGTTAGAATCATAAGTTAGAATTTGTATTGAGTTAGAATCATAAGTTAGAATTTGTATTGAGTTAGAATCATAAGTTAGAATTTGTATTGAGTTAGAATCATAAATTATCCAATATCTTCCCTGAAGTTCTTTCTGGATTATAAATTATAATTTAAATGGAATTTTCTGTTTCAGATTCTGTTGAATAAGTTCTCGCGTGAAGATGTCGTCCCTCAAACATCATCCAGCGATGCTTATAAAAGCCAACTCATTCTTGGTTTGATCCTAATCGGCGAGTTGGTAGGGATAGGAATCATCTTGTTGTTAATATATTATGTTGATCATGGTAAACTGTTCTGCATTTTAATCACAATAGTAGTTTTAATGTTATTTTGTATTTCTATTTTATCCATACCGATAGGCATTATCGTATGTGAATCTCGTAGAAAAAGAAACAAACACTTTTGCACTCGTAGCAATTCCATTGCACATTTTAAATACATGCTAGGCAGGATGACAAGCATTAATGCTACAAACGGAAATGGACAAATGGAATTGGATGAAATGGTAACAGCTAGAGGTATGCTATAAATATCAAGTTTTCCTACTAAATGTATACAGTTTCTTTCGTTTTTCGCATAAAAAATACATAAATATTTGTTATATAGTGTAATTAGTTTATTTTTTTTAATGTGACGTTCAAAAGTTTTATACTTAAATACTATACTATTACTATTTATACTTAATCATAGACGTAGACATAAGTTTTATTCCAATAATCAGTATTTTAACTTCATTTGTTTTGAATGAGGTAATTATAAAAGGGGTTTGATGGCTGAGTGACTCGCTGAGCGCTCGGTGTTACAGATTTCAGGTTCGAATCCCGGCGATGTAATTGATCTTCGTAGTGGTTCGGAATCTACTTTAAACTGTAGGTCCCGGTCTAATGTGATTGTAGAGCGTTAAACATGAGGCTGATAACCTTACCCCAGAAAAAGAAAATTCATGTCTCGCAATCAGTAAAAAGATGCAAGTTTTTTTTTTGTAGAGAAACTAGCAAAAAGCTTGGAAAACTTAATGACTAATGTAAAATAAAATGATTACTTAATTTAAGGGTACCTACATATCTATGGCTAAAAAGATTTTGAATCTGCAATGAAAAATGGATTATCATGGCTTTATGTACACTAATGTTCTGAGAATAAAAAACAATATCCTATTAGTTATAAAGAGCGTACTAAAACACTCTATATAATAATACTCTTATATAAGAGTTAAAAATATTTTTCTTTGAATATAGTATATTTATGGTTCATTGCAATGTTTTGAATTATGCTAATTAGTATCCTCAATAATAATCAGCACTGAATGTTTTTAAAATGAGATTTTTTGTATCTTTAGCTTGAAAAAGCTAAGTCGTAAGATGTCACTATCTTTTTAATTCTTTCGTGACGGAAAAATGTGTTATAATTAGATTTCCTTCTATTCTTAAAATTGTGCCCTAAAAGTAAGACCAATTATTTTTTTTTCAAAACTCTTTATTTGTTCTTCCAAATTTATTTCATCGCCTTTAAAGTAATCCCCACCTGACACAATGCACTTATGGCAACTGTTTTTCCAATCCTCAATGCATGCTAAAAGTCATCGGCAGGGATGGCCTTCAAAGTACGCGGTGATTCACGTTGAATCTCTTCAATCAACTCAAAATTGTGTCCCCGGAGTGGTTTTTTGAGTTTAGGGAATAGCCGGAAGTCGCACGGTGTGAACACGGTGGTGTGGAACGATATGGGTTTCATTTTTGGCGAAAAAGTCACGAAGAATCAATGCAGTGTGAGCTGCATGCTCATTCAGTGTTTTCGGTACCAATCGAGATTTGAAGCGCTTGAGGCCCAAAATGGGATTGATCGATCGTTTGGAAATTCCAATATCAGCAAGTTCTCTAATTATAAATCGACGGTTCGCAAGCCCCAAATCTTTAATTTTTTTGATGTTTGCTTCGTCGGTTGAGGATCGACCAGATTGCTCTTCGTCTTCAACGCGTTCTCTGCCTTCTTTGAACTGTTTATACTACTTGTGAAAACTTCTTTCCAATATAGGAATGCTCGCAGAATGCCTTCTATAACATCCTATATGATTTGGCAAATAAAATTTCATGCAAGTTCTTTGCTCAATTACTTCAGACATTTCAAAAATCGCCGGAATCAGCTTTTGGGTTTCACAAAGCCAAGCGTAACTCAAACACTAATGAATATTTTGATGCCCAATTTCACGCAAATGTCAAGGACAGTGTCAGCAACCAAAAAAAAAATTCGATAAGCCCCGGGCATTTTAAATTGGAAATGGGTCTTACTTTTTGGACACAGTAGTATTTTTAATTATCTTGTGACGGGAAAAAGCTGTGACAACTATATTCCCTTCATTTCTCAAATGGAGCGAAACCATTTAAAAATGAAATAAAATTTGTGTGCACTTTGAATAAAATTTATTCTTCACAAGGATTTCTTTTTTTAGATTCCGAATCCACTTCACCACTGGAAGATTCAATGACACTTTCTGAAGGATCCTCAAATCCATGCTACATTCATTGTGCATGCAGGGAGACGGTACTGATAAGCGGCGAAGTGCTTGTTTAATCTCACACTAAAAAAAATGGAAAGTGGATAGCAAGAAGTTAAGTGATCTGCGATTACAACCAAAAATGCAGCGAGGTTAAATTGCAACGAGCTTATGTTATTCTTTATTGGAAAAAATAAAAATATTCTAAGTTTTTTATTCTTTTACTTTTTTTAGTATGATTTTCAAACGAAGTGTTAATACTTCTTATTTTGAAAGTAAACGTATAAGCATTAATAAAATATTGAGTCTTTCAAAACAATTTGTGAATTTTAAATTATTCGCGCAACCTGCGATTATTACTTCAAAAAATTAAACTAAAAAGATGTAGATGTAGCTTAACATGATAAAATGAACATCAATATTTTGAAGAAAATTTTATTCCGAAATTTTTGCATCCTTTACCAAGTCTCTGAGACCTTATTTTTTTTTGTAAGGAAACCGAAATGGGTACACTAATCAATTTTCATTAAAAATTTTTAAAGTTTCAATAATACTTTTTTAATACTTACAAAAATAAATTACAAATAAAAATGCCGGATTCGGCCATGCCGAGTCAAAGACAAATCCTTAATCAAAATCCTTAATCCTGTATCAAAATATTTTAAATTAGTTGCAGGGAGTTAATGTCATTATAAAATAAAAATATACTCTCATGGTAATTACTTCCTAGAATGTCAATCAATAAAGGATTAGTTGCATTAAATCTAAGTTGTCTCAGTCGTTTAAAACGAGAGCATTTTGATAAAATATATTTACTAGATGAAACATTGTTGCATTTTGAGCAGCGACGGGGTTGTTCTCCGTGTAGGAGATATCTGTGGGTAAAATAAGAATGTCTGAAGAAGTAATGTCTAATTCGAAGTTTTTACAATTTCAAAAATCTCTTAAGATTTGAATCTGGAATTCCTGTGATGGTTTGTTATATAAAATAAAGTTTATTATTTATTTATTGGGGGGCCTGATGGCCGAGTGACTAGTACTCTTGCGCTTGGTGCCACATGTTTCGGATTCGAGTCCTGGCGGTACCATGGATGTTTGTAGCATTCCAGAATACACTTTAAAGCGTATGTTCCGGTCTAATATGGCTGTAGGCGTGAGGCTGACAACTCTACTCCATAAAAAGAAAACATCTCTCATCTCGAAATCTGCCTGTAAGCAGACGGACTTGGCCCACCATGGGGTTGTTGCGCCAATCATAATGTAATTAGTTTATTTCTTGGTCCCAGCCTTTTTGCCAAGAGTAGTCGACTGCTTAGTTATTTATTTGCCTGGTCAGGCGGTATTTCAAATTTGACTTATAGGGAAGAATTTTCTGCTACTTAATCTGACTTTTCATTACCTGGCATACTGGCATGTCCTGGAATACATCAGAACTTTATATCATAGCCTTTGTCTACTAGTTTAAGATGGGGTTTAATAAACTCCAATATTAGTGGGTGAATTTTTTATTAAAATTTTTCAGGTGATTTTTGCAACTTCTTGAGTCGGAATATAACTATTATAAAATGTTTACAAGAAAAAAGGAATTCGTTTTGTTTACAGCTAAAAGGATGGCATACCTCTATGCTGTAAAGACAGAATAATGTTGGTGGAGTTTTCTTGAAAAAACTTTGTCCTTAAATACAGCAGGAGCTCCTATATGTATGTGACCTTCCCTTTGCGTCATCCGTGAAAATAGTCGAGTAGTATTCATACTTTCGCCTATTTGTAAACATAATGATCCAATAAGATGTTGCTTGTAGAAGATTCATCAAAATCAATAAAATCTTTTAAAACATGATTTTTTTTCTCCTCAAGGAGGGAATAATGTAAATTCATAAATGTCCAAATTATCTGCATTCAAAGATCCAAGTACTTGCCTCATTCTCAAACCAAATTAGGGAATGAAAGATGGTTTTTAAAGATTAATAAAGGATTTAAATGTGGGTTAAATTATCGAGTGATATAGAAAATAAACAGAGTTGGATTTGATTACGAAGAAATATCGTAAAACTATTTGTCTTCGCCTGAGATCTAAACTTGTTTTTCTTGCCATTGTAAACAAGTTGCTAACTGGTGATGTTTGGAACGTATTTTATGACAAGCGCAGTCTCTGACAGTCTAGACTTTGTAATGTTGATTTTGAGGTGGATCCGTAAACGGTGCATCCGTAGCCTAGTTTGGATAGAACAATCGCTTTACATATTTTCAAAAGTTACGATTCTGCTCACCATGTAAGGATTGATAAGAATTTTTAAGAAATTCAGTGCTCGCAAGCATCTTCGTTTCAGATGGTTAATAATGTGCTTTGAAAGCAAGCTTGGAGTAAAATAATATGCCTAAAAATTTTACTGTTAACGCCACTGGTATCGGGTTTTCACTTAATAAAACATTTGGGTCTGGAGAGAGTCCAAGTTTTTTTTAAAATATACACGAATAGATTTTTTGAGGGGAAATTGCAAAACTATTTTTTACTAAACAGCAGGTATTCATCCACTCTTAAATAGAATTGTACCCGTAAAAATGGTGAAGGTAGTTGTAAAATCAAATCATTCAAATTCTCACAATGAACATCGTCATTTAAAGGCAGATAAATTGACCAGATTGTTGCGAGAGATTTTAATTTAATTTGAAGGGCCACCATTTGAATTCTTGTGTTAAAGGCTACAGACGAAAATGGAATGCTTGTCATAGCCACGTAAAGTTAGTTAACACCATGTAAAGCTAGATTCCACTGGACAAGAAGCGATATATATCATTTTTAATTTAATAGCGTCATTGGGAAGCAAATACGTTTCCTGTAACTATGGTAATATTCTGACGGGGTAGCTAATCAATGAGTTCTCGATAATTTGAAAATAGCAAATAGTTGAAAAATTAGCTCCAAGGTGTCAGACAAAGAAGAGGGTCTTTCTTCTAGGAAATTAGCTAGTCCTAAATATTCCCTCTTTATGATTAAATTTTTTATAAATTTAGTTAATGGAATTGTAGTTAAGCGAGGTCAGTAAAGTAGGGAGTCTTTCCCATTTTAAATAGCGGAAATGTAGTTTATCAAGTTTCGGTGTATTTCAAAATTTTTACTACGATATGAGAAACTAGAATAGATCGAAGGATTAGCAGTAGTCTTCTGCCAAGTTAAAACTGCCATCAGATTTTTGTAATCTTGCTTCGTCCGTCACAGAGCTAATAGATGCAGCCTACCCAGCAGTTTCACAAAACTGAATGGCTTCTGAATGGCTGAATGGCTAGCGCTCTGGCACCACAGGTTTCGGGTTCGAGTCCCGGCGGTGCCATGGATGTTTGTAGTGGTTCGGAATCCACTTTAAGCCGCAGGTCCCGGTCTCATATGACTGTAAGAGCGTCACGGAGCAAAAGTCAGACTTCTAACTACGGGTGCTCCATCACAACAGAAGCTGCCCACTTTCCTTCCATCCATGAGTAAGATAACTCATGGGATGTCCGTCCCGCACTACAGGACATTGAGCATTAGTCCCAGTCACAAAAGTGTGGAAGAAGTCTGACTATTCTTGCTGCTAAAAATGAACCCGTCTACGGAATAACGAAAATACTAGCCATTTTATTAAGCAGATTTAATAAATACAACATTTATAATGCCGATTAATTCGTCAATTACCAACATCAGTTTATAAACTTCCTCGATTCGGCCACCCCATCTTCTTTTACTTTAAGTGGGATCTCCAATATTTTTACTACGGAATTTTGACCCATCAAAACTTTGCAATAGCACAAGGCTGTGCGTGAAGATGCTGACCCCCTGTGATTAGAGATTGTTTCATTAAAGGGAAAGGAAACTGCTTTTATCCCACTGATATCATTCAATCTTATGGATTTTTTTAACTATAAGGGATTGCAGTTTCCATTTAGCTTTACATTCGTTATTAACAAGTTACTGGGACAGCCATTTTAGTACTGCGAAGTGGACTTCAAACCGCCATCTTTCTTTTATGGACAGTTATATATTACTTTATTAAGGCAGGGTTCACTAAGGGTTTTAGGGTTAAGTTCACAGGGTTTTTTTGCACCTGAAGGTGAACTGAAAATGTTGGTTATAATTAGGTTTTGAGTTAATTTGAAAAATGCGTCATTTTATAGTTTGTATATCTCAATAAAATTACTTAATTTTTAAGCTAAATCCATTCTCTTGTTTGATAAAACATAGAAATAAATGCATAGACTTCGCCGAGTCTAATCTTACATAAAGTTTTACTTATTGGTAAATATTTTATATTTAAACTTAATTCTCAAAACAAAGACTTATAAAAAAATTTATTGTCTGACAATTATTAAACTTGTCAAATTTGACAAGTTATTAGAATTTTAATTGAATTTATTTCCCCGTAGAACTTCATATTCGCCTTTTATAAATTATCTTGGATTCTTGACGAACTATATTCGACACCCGCAAGAAATATGAAGCGTGTTGAAAGCTTACGATTAAATATTTGTTTTATTTTAAAAAATATTTCTCTTTGTAGCAATATATGTATAATTTGCACCTATGTTAAACAGTACAAGACCCCATTCTTTTTTCAACATTTTATTATGTAAAATCTAAAAAAGTTTTATACAACAAAATTATTAAAACATTTCATTTTCACCTTAAATTTAGTAAATTGTAACAAGTGATATCGATATAAATAAATTTAAAAATTCTACATCAAAAAAAGTAAAAACGTCCATTGCTGTCGTTGAAATTGTCATTTTTACTCTATATCGTCGAAATAAGATTCATTTAAGAATTTTTTTCAAACTTCTGTATAAGTATCCTTTTTCCAAAATTAAGATTTGTTTCATACGTGTGATGAAAAAGAAATGATTTAAAATTAAACAAATCCTTAGGAAATCTGACTTATCAGTATATAATGCGATTGTAGCATCTTTTATTTCGATCTCGATAATTTCCTTTTCTTTGTAGACATTTAGAAATTTCGTATATTTGAAGAGTGCATAAAAAAAAGTAATGCTTCTTATTTTTTCAGTAATAGATACGCATTATCGCTGCATCAATTGTCAATATCTTCCGACTTATCCGATTTAAGCTTCTTTGCTGATGGACCGTCTTTAGGAGGCGAGATCGTGGATGAACAAGAAGCTGCAGTTGATCCACCAGGTAAATTTTCCGTTGAATGGGTGCTAAATTGCGAAGTATCCATTATGCTACACGACTCCATTTGTTCGATTTCAGAGGGCGAATCTTGAAGCAACTCATTAAAACGGCTTGTGCGTCTTTCAACTATTTCCGATCTAATGTCAGAAGAATATGGCTGCGGACTTTTGTAAGAACTTTCAGGACTGAGATGGGACGAAATATCAGGCATCAATTTGTTTTCGACAGTTTCTGGTACTACAGCTGCAGACGAATCTCTTTTATCGAATGTTTCCTGACAGATGTCAGAAATGGTGGAAGCTGGTACATTCGGTGGTCCTACATCAATATCCATTCTTTCAACAGGTGGCCTTGATCGTTTCTTATAACGATACTTTTGATTCATTGCACCTTTACCTTTATCACCATGATATTTTTTTTCGTCACAGAACTCTTCAATAGGAACTTCGATTTCAGCTTTCTTTGGGCTCCCATCTTTTTTTGAATCCTTTGCGGACGTTAATTCCAAAGGAACTACGACATCTGCTGTAGCTGCGATGAATGATTTCGATGAATGTGCGGACTGATCCGGCTTGGTAGCCTGAGATGAGGTAGATGCAGACTCTGTTTGAAAAGTGGGTTCGGTCTCCGTTTTCTTCGGTTGCAAAATTTTTTCATTCAGACTTCTAACGACTTCCAACATTTTATCTATAGAGTTCAAGTCCCGACTATTTTCAATTTCTTCATAGTTTTCTGTATTGATCAAGGACATTTTATCATACAAAATTTTAAGTTGCTGAGTACCAATTTCAATTGCTATCTTTAATTTCTCTCGACTCTCTGTAACTTTGCCTTGAGAGTCCAATCCATGGTCATTGTATATTAAATCGATTTCTTCAGGTGTCCAACAAATTTCAGTATTTATTAAGTCAAAAAAATTAGTCTGAAAACTATTTGGGCTTTTAAACATTTCTACATCGGCAGGACTAACGTTAATGGTTTTCTGTCGAGTACCTCCGGCGTCGCCACTTGTTTTCTCCGGTGTTGTAGACATGGTTGTATTAAAAAAATTGCAAAAATGCGATATTAAAAGTATTTTTAATGGTTAAAACCACTCGATAAGTCGTCAAGTTAACAATCACCAATATGAATGCATCAAAAATTTAACAGAATTTCACGGTCCTTACAATTAGCTCCTATTTCTGAAAGAAAAAAAAATTATATTTAGGAAAACATTAAGACTAAAATTGGAAGGAATTAAGATAATTCAAAAGCTTATCATCAATAACAAGTTTGAAACTATCAGTAATACATGTAATTGATTAATATAGCACAAACAAATATTCTGTCTCACAAAAATAAATAAAACTATTGTCACAATATTCAGAAAAATTACAATATTGTGAATTCCTTTTCATCCTTACCATTTAAAAATATAACTTAGCATAACTGAAGAAATGCAAAATTTCATAATACTGAGAAGAATTTTCGTTAGCTTTTTCTTATAAAAAAAAACAATTTCGGAAAATTTCCTTACCAAATGATTCTCAAAAAACTATTCTAAAATTGCTCCCGAATTATAATTTTACTTCATAAGTTCTGAAGATTTAACAGCATAAGTCTACCAACAAACACAAATATTATAAAATGAAGAAGATTGAATGAAGAATCCAAATCTAATAACTTTAATTGCATATGAATTATAGCATACATCCAATTGCTATTGGTGACATATAATGTAAATTCATTTCATTATGAATTCTACTTCCTACTAAATTCTACTACCATGAATTTTAGTTTCTACATTTCGATACATTATTCAAGCCCCATTCTTGCATTCAATACAAAATTTATGAAATAGGACCTGCAGTGAAATATAATAGATTCATAGTTTGAGATGGACGATTTCCAACAATTATATTTATTGACTGAAGGTTTGAAATAAAATAATTTAAAATTTTGTTTACTATCAATAACAATTTTGAAACTATATGTAAATAATTCCAATGCATTAGCATTGTAATAAGTAAAAGAGCTGATGCATAAAATTGAAATTTTCCCAGAAGTAAATTTTTTTTAGAGAACATTAAAAGAAGAATAGCTAAAACACTGCAAAGAAATTATAGATAATTGAACGCTGTTCAACTTCGATTAAGTCGCTATAGTTGCAAAACTATGCGAGAAAATTATTGGAATACAACAAAGTGTAGAAAAATTACCGCTTTTTTTAAAAGCTTCTTATACTGTACTATTGTGCATTTTGCACTAACATTGATGAATTCTCTTTTATGCAATTTATTTTGTATTTACAGCAGCATTGATGGATTATTTACAATTATTACAATAAATATTTGAAGATTTAATTCGCGTTGCATAGTATCTTAAAATATCTTCTACTGTATTTATTTCTATTTTATGTTCGCGAGATTCATTTTTTGAAAAGATTTTCACGTTTAAAATCTCAAATATTGAACTTTTGAAATTGTAATTTAATTCGATAATGCCTAAATATATCTAACCCAAAACAATTTTTCTGTAGAAGTACAAATATTTTTCTGCCAAATAACTTATCACTAGGAATTTTATTTCAATTGATTGCATATTTATAAAAAAATCATGGTATACATACCTTGAATAAAAATTCTTCGGAGTATAAAATTAAAAAAAAAAAATTCAATTTTATGCTTTGAGTGGAAAAATCCTTCTATTGAATTTCATTTAAATAGTCTTTTATCTTCAGTTCAGTTCAAAAATCTGAAATTACTTTTAGCAGCAATTTTTCAGGTTTGGTTAAAATATTTTTGATGGATATGTTGCTTAAAATAAAAAAAAAAAATTGTCAATCAAATGAAATCTTTTTAAAAAAACCTTTGTTTGTGATATGTTAAATATTTCAGTTAAATGTGATAAATTTTACTTAAATCCAGACAGGGTTAACGGTGACGATCCTTAAACATTTTTTTTTCTAATGCAGCTAGCAAACAGACATGGATTTCTTGGATGCCTTAAGGCAAGCGCTGCACAGACGTACTCACTTTGTAGGGGGTACCCAGGGTACCCAGGGGGCGCGTGTAACTTGAAGATAAGCTACGGACGCAGAGTAACATGCCCCCGCAGCGCTCTACGATCTTATTAGACCGGGACCTACGGTTTAAAGCGGATTCCGAACCACTACACACATCCATTGCACCGCCGGGACTCGAACCCGAAACCTGTGGTACCAAGCGCCAGAGCGCTAGCCACTCGGCCATTCAGGCCCTAAAAATTATCGCTTGGCAAATTGTAACGGAAATATTAGTTTGAATGTTTATGGCAGAAAACATTTTTTTTTGTTCCAATGCAGCTGGCAAACACTTAGACAGCTTGGTCTTGGATGCCTTAAGGCAAGCGCTGCACAGACGTTACTCACTTTGCATTACCCAGGGGCGCGTGTAACTTGAAGATACGGACGCGGAGTAACAATGCCCCCGCAACGCTCTACGATCTTATTAGGACCGGGACCTACGATTTAAAGTGTATTCCGAACCACTACAAACATCCATGGCACCGCCGGGACTCGAACCCGAAACCTGTGGTACCGAGCGCCAGAGCGCTAGCCACTCGGCCATTCAGGCCCTTGAGCATCGACCTATGAAGTTGGAAAAACTTGCTTATCATTTTGCAATAACACTACAACTCCAATGATTCTTTTTTTTAACTGTATTTCTTTTTAACCTTTTCAGCCTGTCCATGCAAGAGACTGATTTTCCGGCTTGTGGATTTATTGCGTCTATCCAGACTTTAATATCGGAATTTTCAGTTCAACTGATTTTCCAGAATTTCGAATTGAACTCCCGTAGACAAGTGATCGTGTATGGCACACACCTGGTCCTTCTGGTTCGTAGATTTATAAATTATTTTTATAAAAAATGTGATGGTTTTAATTTTTTAGAAGAAGTTTATAAAACCTTTCCAAAAGAAAGAGATTGAAAAACTAGATTTTAAAACTCCGATATCAATCAACTTTAAAAAATTACATTATTAAATCTAAGCGAAATTGTGTTAAAAATCTTTGTTTGTGATATGTTAAACATTTCAGTTAAAGTGTGATAAATTTTACTTTTCCAGATAGGATTAATAGATAGGGTTAATATCCACAACATACAGTATATAGGTTGTGCAATCCAATTCACAAAAGTAGACAGTGAATCTTTGCAAAGTTAAATCTCGCAACTCGATAAAGTATGATAAATGTTTTTTTGAAAATCTCTTCTTTGTTGTAATTTCCATATTATTCTTGATTTCAGATTGTCTTTATTTAAGTTTTATAGAATTCATTAATATTATATAAATCAAAGTTTTTTGTTTGCATTGGGCTGATTAGTGGATATTCTTCTTCCATTGGAATTTTTATACATATTGGGATTTTATTTTAAGGAAGCTTAATTTAAGTAGCACAAATAAAAATTCAATAAATTATGTCTTTCATGAGCACAATACAGAAGTAGATCGACAGGCATTTTCATTGGATTCCAGAAAATGGAAAAAGGAACGAATATATATCATCCTTTGGAAGTATTTACTCTAAATTGTTGCATTATTAAAGACCATTGACAACCTGCAGAAACTCGAGTATCTTCATATAGAAATCAGCGAACATTTTGGGTTTATGCGCTACATTTCACTACACTTCAGCATTGGGAAAAGTATTTCTGGAATTCATGTATGAGGAAATTGGTAACAACTTTTGAATTTGAAGCTCCAGAAATTTGATTGGAGCTTTTGATTTTAATAGCCCAGGAATTTTGTAGGTGTTTTGAATTGATGCATCGGAGATTTTCTAAATTATATTAAAAGTTCAAGACAATTTTTGTTTTCTGTGTTATATTTAAAAAAGTTTGGGAAGCGAACTCAATAATGTTGGCAACTTTACTATAGAAACAATCAGTGTGTCAGCTTTCCTACAATAGGAGGTAATTCTTTCCAAAAGGACTTTTCAAGTTAGAGTTCAAGCACATGCCTGTGATAGGGTAGAAAATCCAGTAAACTCTCACAAGGTAATTTAACATACATATACAATCCGCATACAATCTAATACCTATAACACGCTTACAATATATAATACGCATACAAACAATTCTATTCTCTTTATTTCTTAAAACAATTTTTGAAAATTTCACCACCAGTGGGAATCGAAATTTTATCCATTCATAAATGTTGCAACTGAATTTCGTAGGGTGCAAAGGGGTAGATAGTAATAAATATTTTGCTGATTTCTTTGAAGGTTATGATTTTCCTAGATATCTTATAACGAGTTTCTTGTAGTTCTGTAAAATTCTAACATAAATCAACACTAGTATTAAATAATTATTTTTGTGTCACCTTACCTGATGTTTTTCTTTGTGTAACGCGATAAATTTCTTTAGATGGATTAAACATATGATATATTTGTTATAAGGTAAGTTAATATTTTGAAATCAAATTTTTCTTAAAAATTTTTAACTTATTTCCACTCTAATGTTGTATGATGAATTACAATTCATGTTGAGAGAATTTCAAACATTAAAAGCAAATACAAGTTTTAGATGTAAATATATTGTCATTGGGATTGAAAAATAAATTCAAATGGGTATTTTAATAATTTTTTTCTTGTATTTTAGTTCTGTAAACATTAATTATTTTCAATTTATCACGATTTTATTTTATTATTGAAATGCAAGTTCTTAAATATATGAATGTTTTATTGTGCTTTTTGGGCTTAAATCAAATAAATGTATGAATGAATACATGGATAGAAGTGTGTTACTGCTTTTCAAATTCTTATTTTAATGACTTATAATATTTATTAGTGTAGAATATGTACAGTGACTCCAAAATTGAGAATATAACAATTTTCAAGTAAAATTAGATTCTAAAGTAAATAATTCTTCTAAATGATATTTTTTTACTTTTTTTTTATATCTTTGACAAATAATTTTGCCAATATTAAAAAAAAGTTTAATCTTGAAAATAAAACTTGAACAAAATTTTGAAAATAATTGGACTAATTTTGTTTTTAATGGTTGAAATTACAGCAACAATTCTTTAAAATTGAAGCTTGATTAAATGGCATTTTACTACATAATTGTATAACTTTCTGCTTTTGCGGAACTTTTAAATGCTCACAGAGGATAAATTACATATTTATTTGCGATACTTTACCGTTTATTACGATATTTTACTATTTATTTGGAGATAATTTACCTCTTTCTATAGAATACTTTTGGAGTGGTTTTTGTTTGTCACTTGATACTTCTACACTATTGTTCCAAAAATCATACAAAAATTCTGATATTTCTTGAGAACCTAAAAAAGAAAATACAGTGGTCTAAATCAGCTAGAGTTCTGGTTTTATTAGTAGGATGCTTTGAATTATTGTTTTGTTAGAATAATTTATCTTCTTTTTCAATTTAAAAACTTATTCTTGAAGATTTTTGTTCAAATTTAGGAACTTTTGGTTTATTAAATTATTTATAGTTTCTGAAAATTCTAGCTGTGATGCAGTTAAAAAAATTGAAATAATAATGAAATTTTCGATTTTAATTTACTTGTTTTATAATTGTCCACTTTTCTGCTTAACTTCATTTTTTTTTCTTGTTCTCTACTCCTTCAATATTATTCTGTCGAAATAATTTCTACAGGTTTGTAATTTTATACTGTTAGGTAGGATTTATACCATATTAAATAAGATTTACGTAGATTTGATAACGTTAAAATCAATTTTCATGCTTTCTAACTTTTCAAATATTCATTGCAAACATACGATTTTAATTGAAAATATGAAAACTTCCAGCGAAATATATTTTTTCAGACTATTTCAGGACTATTCAGGACTTTATTGACAGTTATAGCAATTTTTAAGGCTTTTTTCTTAATTTTATTTGGCTTCAGAATTTTTTCTTTAAATTAATAAAAATAAATCTGTTTATAATTGTTGTAAATGTGTATTGCTCAACAACCGATTGTGCGGGAAAGTTGGAAATCTGCCAAGTTGATGGATTCAAACACAGGGGCGTTATAGGAGAGAAAGGTAATTTTGAAAGGGTCTTTAATTAAATTAAAAATATTTTAATCTTTAATAATAATAAAAATTTAATTTAAATGATAGTAAAAGAAATATTAGATGATAAAAAACATTCACAGTGTTAAAGTTTTCTCTCTTCAAAACTGTTTCGTGCAGCATATATCTGACTAGCACCTCAAAAGCCCCGTCCAGACGTGAACGTGTCCCAATAGCGAATCCATTTTGACAGAACCATTACCAGAAAATCATGTGTCTGGACCTCGTTTCGGCAAGAGTCGTTTTTTTCTGCACGTCAAAGGGATACAAACTTGCGATCAGTTATCAGAGATAACATGAGTTGTTTTTCAATTCCTTCTATTAGCTCACTCTCCCTATATATATCTTGTTCAAATTTTCAATCGCTCATAAAATACTTTTTATTCATCCACTCAAGTTCAAATACATTTTTTTTTGAATTTGTAGTGGATGACACTTGATGTTAATATAGTTTTTTCAAATATTAATTCCGTAATTAAATTTAATTAATTAATTTTAGTTTTTTTTAGATTTACGTTGTGCACATATCTACCAATAGATAGCGCCAAATAAACTTAAAAAAAATGAAATTATTTATGAAGGAGTTTCTGCAATATAGTGAAAAAAAAGTAGGAATTGACTTAAAATTTTTTTATATTTGTTTGCAGTCATATTGAGACGTTCGGAACGTAAGCCGCTCGCCCTATATTAGCTCTGGTCTGGACGGATCTTAACAAGTAATCGACTCATCAGCTTCCGCTTTTAAAACATTGCTTTTTTACTATTTTCTTTACTTTTTCACCAATCGGTGGTCGAGCTACAGATCTGTACTTTAAAATGAAATCCTCCAAATTTGGTTCAGTTTCGAAAGAAACAGAAGGAAAAACGAAGTAAACTAAGCATACTATTTGTTTGAGAGAATTTGCAAGCATACTATTTGTTTGAGAGAATTTGCAAGCATACTATTTGTTTGAGAGAATTTGCAAGCATACTATTTGTTTGAGAGAATTTGCAAGCATACTATTTGTTTGAGAGAATTTGCAACCATACTATTTGTTTAATTTAAATATATATGAATTCAGAGATTGCAATTTGTTATTCGCTATCCGACATTGCTTTATTTAATGATTTAATATGTTTCTAGTGTTGAAAAATATATTAAGAACTATAGTTTTGTGATTTAATCATGTATAACCAATTTAAGTTCATTAGACATATGTATTAACATGGATTACATTATGGATTACGTAGCCGATTATTAAATTTTATCTGTACTATTTACATAAAATTTGCAAGCATTTTCGAGTAATACAGCATACTATTTGTTTGAGAGAATTTACAAGCATACTATTTGTTTGAGAGAATTTACAAGCATACTATTTGTTTGAGAGAATTTACAAGCATACTATTTGTTTGAGAGAATTTACAAGCATACTATTTGTTTGAGAGAATTTACAAGCATACTATTTGTTTGAGAGAATTTGCAACCATACTATTTGTTTAATTTAAATATATATGAAATGTTCCAATTTTGAATTTGCATGGCTGTTTGATCAGCAACCGTTGCTAAACTTAGAAACTTGCTGAAAGAGGATGATGCAATAATACCATCTAAAAGGAAACTTTTCTTGAACTTGTATGTAAATATGCGTATAAGATCTAAATTTAATTTTGTAACACCCTGTATTTTAAATGCACTATTAAATGTGATAGTTTACATGTAGCGAGAAAAAATTTATTTGATAGGAAATAAAATGCTATGCATATTAACAGATGTGGGTTCGGATTCTGTGGCATATATATGTTAGTAAAGATATTAATAAATTTTGATAATAAAATAATAAATAATATATATAAAAGTATCACATTAAACAAAGTAACAGGTGTTTAACCATTATGAATCGGAAAATAATAATGATAAAAATAAGGATACTAGTTTAGCTTTTTTGTTGACGAGACCTTTCTGAACTTAAATTGTTTAAGAAATAGTGACTAATCTTTAACGATACCTGTTTTTAAGAATTTTAAATTTAAACTAAATATACAAGGGAATAATGGTTCTGTCGAGTTTGCTAACTGGCTATTGACGGCTGTTTAAAAATTTACTTAAAACTACTTTAAAGTTTCCTGTAAAGGTAAACAGTTTCTAAAATGCTTGCCATTCACCAGCATTATTTATTAGAGCTTTAGTATTTGCTTCAAGAGAACAAGTGAAGAAAGATAAAATCCTCAAATGTCAATGCGATATTAAATTCACTGAAATATTTAAAGTGAAAGTGATAAGTTAATAAAATTTCATTGAATATACATATTTTTAACAAAAAAAATTAAATAAAATCTTGTGTCTTATTAATTATGAGGAATAAATATTGGATTATTTTATGAATTTTCTCAGAGTTGATAAGTTTAGAAAGAATCCAAATTTGTGTCAATGAAAAAGGTAATCTGTATTTCAATACATTGTCTGAATATTTAGTGCTGGCATAATTTATTTTAAGCGTAGAATTAATTGAAGCGAGCGTTATCTTTCTGATTTTAATATTCATTCATACAGCGGTGATATAATAAAAATAGACCTTAAAATTTATTAATCGCTATTTCCTATTTTAAAGTAAACATTTTTCAATTTACTGTTGGATTGAAAAAGTAGCCTCTGTAAAGTAATTTTATTGCCTTCAGACTGTGTATATCAATTCTGTATTAAAAATATTAAAATATTTGAAAATTGTTAATATTTAATGCTTATCATTTGGCTATGAAAATTGCTTTTTCATAAACCAGGATATTTATTTTGCACATATGAATGTTTCAGACTAAGAATCGCCTAGATACATGATAACTTAAGAGCCAGAAGAAAACTCGTGAAACCATTTTGTTTATATGCATCCCATTTTAATACAAAAACAAAATCTGCAATAAGATGCGTGCTGAATGGATTATTCAACAATTGCTCTGATATTTCCTTTGATATCACTAATCTAGTGTAAAATTAATTCTAATTTTTATAGTTAAGTGGGTTAAAAAATTTTTAAAATATAATCTAATATAATGTATTTGGATATAAAATGTTGCATATTTGAGTCAGCATATCTGAGCTTTCATTAAAACAATGATAAAAATTTAATAAATGGGGTTCGTTAAATTTATTTCGTCGGATCTAATCGTTTTGTACCCTGATGAATTCGGATGCAATTATTTTTTATGTATCATGAACGTTGGATTCCACCATATCTTGAAGAACCCATTGAGAGGAGTGAGTCCTACCAGAAGAAGCAATTGCCCTGCATTTGCAAAACCTCGGGGAAGAATCCTTACAGGAAGCCTAAATTTTTGATAAGTTGTATATGCTTTCGCAGTAGATGTCAAATCTCATTTTTGAAAGCAGTGCCTAGAATGCGCGGATCTAATCCGCCATCAATGCGTTCAAATCTTTGCTGCATGCATTACCACTGGGTCATGAGTCAGGTTGAGAACATTGTAAGCTAAAACAGTGAAGAGGTTTCTAAATTTAACAATTTTTTTGTTGCAAAAATCAGAAAGTAGAGGTCTTTGAAGATCGATACGAAACTAACAATTTTTCAACGTACATAATCTTGAAGTTATCAAAATTTAACAAAATTGCTTTGAAAATGTCGCGTGACTTAGTTAACTATTACATGTAATAATAGGGGCAATATGAAAACAACAAAAGGTTGAAGGTCGCCAATGAAATGTGTTCCCCTCTTTTAGATTATTGGATAAAATGAATGAGAGAATATGAATAAAAAAATTGCTTAGATCATGCAAACAGTTTTAAAATAAAAATGTAAAAAAAAAAACAAAAAAACCCCAAAAAGTAGTAAGAATGTTTGAGTTATTTTTTTTTGTTTATTCATAATGTAGGTTTCAATGCATTTTAATGTAGATTATATATGCTCATTTAGTAAATATCTTAAATGGAATTCAGTGTTTTAATATATATTAAATAAAATAATAAATATAGATTAATTAATATATATATTAATTTCTATTACTTTTAAAAAGATCTTAATATTATATAATATTTATAGATATCTGGAAGCAAAGGTTCTGTAGGAAATTATAGTTAATCAAGACAAAAGTTTTCTGTAAAATAAATTGGAATTAAAAACTCAAGCAAGGAAACGACTTTTGATTGATCTGCTAAAGAAAATGCTTAGTACCCAAGGAGTTAAAAATGAAATGAATGGCAGATCACTAAACATTCATGTTAATGCTACAGTAACAAGTCAACCCTTATCAAATGAAGCAGACTTAAGTATAAGGCTAACAGGCATATCTCTGAATAAGCGCGAAAATGGTATCTCAACCTACAAAGAAGATGCAGATAAGATTCCAAACAGGCCTGAGGATTTTAATGTCCGATTGAAAAAACATTTTTATTGCTTTCAAACTGATGGCTTGAATGGAATTTTGAGACGAATATCTTTCAAAAGTGACTCTTCAGATTCAAGTACTGCTGAAACATTATCATATAAAGATTTATATGATTTTGATGAACATGATTTGTTTGAGATTTCATTGAATGAAAGTGTCAATTCAGTTCAGAATACTTCGTCTCTAGCGGATGAATCGATCTGTCAGGATGAAGAAGCTGTGTTAGAATCCTGTGAAGACTTCCACTTCAAGCGCAAAAAAATTCACGAACCTCTGGAAGAAACCTGGTCTAAATCCTCTTTGACTAATGCCATAAACACTCAAATAAACATTATACCTTAAACAGAATTATAAAACTTTACAAAAATGCCAGTTTGATTAAAATCACCTTATAAAAAGTTATCACTTATAGATTAAATTATTAATAAAAATTCTAACTAGAAAATATTTTGGCACATTTAAAAAATAGTATTGAATTCATTAAGATTATTAAGAATTTCGTCTTTCATATATAAATATGGAATTGAAATATAAAAGAGCGGAGCTGAATCTTCAATGCAGTCAAAAACCTATTTTTGCTGAAAAAAAACAAAAACGATTTTGTGATATTCAGGATTAGATATTATAAACAAGGAAGGAAAAATCTTTTTATCAAAGTCTTGGTTTCATCCTCAAAAAAAATTTAAGGAAATGAAAATTATTCACCAAAATTGACAAGCATATCAAGTAAATTATAAATATACTTGAACGCTTTCAAATGCATTTTCATAAATTAATTTTTTCCTATTTTAATGATTTGAAAAGTTTTTAATAATTTTAGAAAATAATTAATAGTGAAACAGGAATTTCATCAATATATGTTCACTTAGAAATGAAAATTATAGCTTGTATTTTTTTTTTAAATTGTATTTTACTTTAAAATCTTTGATACAAATTTTTGAAAATGAAATAAAATGCTTGCTAATTGGACGACTATAGTTTTTATTGATGATTTTACAAAACACTAATCAATATAATATAATCTTAACTGACATTGAATTCTAATCCATTATGAAAAAAAAATTATTTAAAATCGTTTCTTTTAATTAAGATTTAATTTAACCAACATAAATATTTGAAAAATCTTCAATGATTTAAAATATTCTCTGAGAAAAGGTATTTTTTTCAACATAAAATATCATAAACAGCAGTTTAAACTCTTCGGGAAACTTCCTGGAATAAATGTTTCTCACTGAAAAAATCTACAAAATAGTTGAACAGTGTTTTGATTGAACTGAAGTTTGATTTTGCATATAGGCGGTTTATGAATCACGAGAACTTAATTTATGACTGTATGTTTCAGAATATTGGATTCGAAAAGTTTATGGGAAAGTTATATTTTGTAAATAAATTGTTGTTAAAAATATATAAAATTTGCAGTTAAAATTTGTTTAACTTAAAGTTTATGTTTAAAGTAAACTGTAGTGCATTAGCTTAATTCATAAGTTTAACGTAATAAGGTAACCCGTCATCCCTTTTGATAAATTTTTCTACAATTAAATGAGAATTCAGGCCTTTTACTCTTAAATCTCATTGTCTTTCACAAATGTCACTAAAATTACACACATAAAAATAATATATCTGGGCAATTGCAGCAGGCAATTGTCAAAATTTTGTCTTATACTTTAAAAACAAAATTAAAAAAAAAAATTTGATAAAATTAAAAAAAAAATTATATCAATTAAAAATAATTTTAAAAACGTTGTTCTAGATTATTATGGCAGAATAATTATATATAAAGCTTTATTATTATTAGTGGTCTGATGTAATATTACATATACATGTGTAAAACAATATAAAATAATAGTTTCTAGAAGTGCTTATAAATGAACAAGAAGCAAAAGCGGACAATTATAAAAAACTGAACTATATTAACTTATTGTACATTTCTGAACATTCCTTTGTACCTGATATGCATCATATTAAACATGTACCTATCAAAATGTCTACACTTATAAACATAAATTCCGTTTTTTCCTGCATATAATAAATGGATCATATGTTAGATCTCAAATTTCGAGATACGATTTATAGGCTGCTGCATAGTACATTATGTGGACATTTTTTTTTTTTTTTGCAGTTTCATAAAAATTAGCTCTATGAAACCATTTCTTAAAACTACCTTTTTGTCAAAAAAAAAAAAAAAAAAAAAAAAAAAAAAATTTTTTTCTTTGCAAATCATTTTTTGCTACAAATTTTTTTTATTTTCTTGGGTCGAACATAATGCTTTTCGGCTTGTATGCCCTGCTGATTATTAGTTGGAAAATAATGGTGCAAAAAATGATTCGTTGACTTTTAACACATTTGGCCAAAAAGAAAAATGGTTTTTCGGTACTTGCGTATTAACGGTACCTTGGCGACAGACTTGACGGTTTTTAAGTGTCGCCAATCTTTATTGTTTGGAATAAAAATATTTTGAAAGCGTTTTGATTTTAAATGAAGTGTTTCATACATATTTTATTATTTGGAACAAAAATTTTAAGTGTAACTTGGAGCCAAATCTGTAGCTGCGGTTGGCGCGTGTGTTCTTTACTGGCGCAACTGTCGCCAAGGTACCGTTAATACGTAAGTACCGGTTTTTCATTAATATAATTATTGCATATATTTACCTGATTAATGCAAAATCAATAGTTATATAGTTAAGTTTGTAAATTCAAAACACAATTTTCAGGGACATAATACTTTTATGAAAGGTAAATTTCTACACATATTTACAAAGCATAATTTTGAACACAAATGACAATTAGTTCATAAAAATAGGCAAAATTTTATATTTCATAAAAACAGGGAATGCTTAATATATAACAACTTGAATAAGATACAATGGCACATTACATAGACATGAAGACACATATACATCAAAAAAGTAAGAGTGAATGTAGCAGTGCGAAAAGGGAATTGAAAGAGGAAGTATTTCTCGATTTGCATACAAAAAAGAAATGATTCGTTAGATTGTTAGTATTTGCAAATAATTTAAATTATAATGTTCTATAAAAGTTATATGAATACATTATTCAGTGACATTGGAAATTAGTACACAGCAAAGATGCAATTATTTTCAATAAAAAGGAGATACCTTTTTGTAGTCCAAATTATGTACATAGGATTTTATTTTAATTTTATGATATTGAAATGAATATGTGCTTCACAAAAAATAACTATAATTTATTTATATATTTTCTGTTAACATCTCTCTCTCTCATATATATATTTATATATATATAAATAATATTTTCTTTACGTGTTAAACTTTGCTTAATACAAACTTGGGAATAAAATAAATTTTCCATAAATAAAAGACAATGATTTTGTTCAAAAAGAGACCGTGAAATGATTAAGAATTTCTGAAAAGATAATTATGAAATGAAAATTTCATCTATGTCCTCTTCTGAAATACCCGTTATAGTGAAGTATAATTAAGTATTGCTGGTTCTCAGTACTCCATGAAAAGTACAATAATTCTTGTTAATAATCTAATAGATGAAAAGGTTGGGAAATTAGAAATTGTTCGCAGGGGTAGATAGACAAATGAGTTATTAAATTTTTATCAAATGCTTTGTTAAATTATATTTTTAAATTTTGAATTTCCACCTAAAGGTTTTTTTTTTATTCAATAACTTGATTGAAAGCATATAAAGAGTTTTTTTTTTATCATATAGCAATTAAATTTATCAGTCCACTTATATTAAAAAATATCTTTAAATCAGAAATTGGGGACTGATAATTAAAATTTCAAAAGTGCATCCATAAAATAGCCTGTAGGGAATGAAAATGTCATTTTTTTATGACAAACAGTTGTGTTACGAAAGATAAGCTTGTTGTTATTATAAATATAATTAAACTTTTTAAAAATTGATCGTAATTTTGTGGAAATGTTTAATGTAATTAGATGATTGCTTTTAATCTTTTTTTTAAGCAAAAGAATTTAAAAAACAACAAAAATTATTGTTCGTAGTTAAATTTTTTTTTCTAACACTATTTTGAAATTCAATTATATTTTATATTTATTTAAAGTAGGTTCTGTTGAAGCAATAAATTTTTTTTGTGTGATTCAATTAAAATATATGATTTGTAAACATTCGAAGACCAAAATATGCTTCAAAATTTTCATTCATTCTGTTTGATATGTGAATGACTGGAGACGAAAATAAAACAAAAGAAATCACAAATTATTTTAAATTTTACATGCATTTTTTTAGTATTTTCAAAAACAAAAATAGATTGAATAGTTAAAACAAATTCATCTCCTTTTATTTTTCTGTTAATTTATGAAACGAAAACTATGTAAGGAAAATTTGGCATTTTGAAACAGTTTCTCCTAAAACTTTGTTCATTTAGCACTCTATTTTTTATGTATTTTTTATTTTACATTTATAATGTAAAAATATAGAGAGTGTTTGTTCAACGAATTAAATTATCTAAAATTAATTTACATTAATTTTTAATTAGAAAAATATTTTGATATCCATAAGATTAATTACGAAATAAACTATATAATTATTTGACAATCTAATTATAAATAATAGAACTTGATAGATAATTTTAGTTTAAACTCGATACTAGATAGATATTTTTAAGCAGATTTGATAAATAACATGAGAGAATTATAGTAATCTACATATTTCTACACGTATTACTTAAATTTTAAAGGATGTAAATAGTTTATTTGCAATTAATTGATTAATATTATATTATGCTCTGTATAAAAATCTTCGTATTTACGTTCTTTTAATTTTAAATTGATTCATATGCACAAATGATAATTACATTTATATTACATAAATCCTTCTTTAATATTAACATATTTTTTTTTTATCACATTATGTTTATTACCTGACGTCTATCTTTTACGGTCTATTTCTTTTTTTAAAACGTTACTTTTCACCAGCATCAAAAATATGCAACCATTTGAGTTTTACAGAATAGGTTTTATAAACAAGTTCACATTGTGAGTTCAGTTCAAGTGTATGATTATTTTACATTTGTGCAGTACAGCAAAATAAAAACACGTTGCCAAGCCATTGCTTTACAAGTATTTACAAAAAAATAGCACTTTAACAAACACAATTCAATTTTCTGGTCCAATATCCTTGTTAATAATGCGTTTGTTTCATTGATATAATTGATATAAGCAAGTGATTTCTTTCAATGATATATAATCAATTTCATTGATACATGTAATTTACCATATTATTTACATACATTTTTTTGTTTGGTATAGTATTTAGCATATAAAGTAAAATAATATATTGTGTTTTTATACAATTGTTTAGTGCAACTCGGTTATACTTTATTTATATGTATTTAAATATTGATGTATAAAGCTTGTCTTACAAAATTATTACAATATATAAGAGACATTTGTATTTAAGGTTACTTAGCATAAAATGATTATGTTCTTTTACAAAAAACAAAAACAAACAAACAAACATGTAAAAAACGTAAAAAAACATTACATAATGTAAACTTATTAATAAAATTTTGCTGTAACAGTTTTAGCATAAATCAGAGGTTTTTTTTAGGTAAAATAAAATCTTAATATAAAAAAAGCTTGTGCCCTCTAATTAAATGAAATTTTGTCAGCAATTAATTTTCTACTATTTAAACATAAATAATATTACAGTTTGGTATACTAATGGAAGACATACTAAAGAATCATACAAATTAGAAATATTACATAAAAGATATGTATTTGCAATCTATGATAATGTACACTTAAGCGATATAAGTTGCTGAATTGTTCTGTAAATAATAACTGTACAAAGAGTGTAAATTTTATAAATAAATATACAATATCATAAATATGAATTTGTTTTGTGATATGATACTGATACGAACTTTTAAAAAGAATTTTGTGTTAAAAATTAAGATGTAATTACTCTGATGTACGTATTATTTTAACGCAGAACATTTTTTTTATTTGATATTTATTTTTAAATTAAGAGCTGAGAATAAGGTTTAGAATTTTTGCTTTATCTTGCAGTTATTTAATGATTAATAACTATTAGAAATAAATAAATTTTAATCTTTAACTTCTATTGATGTAGCATTTGTACTTTTATAAGTTATGACCTGCATCAAATTAATTTATCATTTAATTTAATCAATTTTATCATTTTCATCTTTTTAAATTTCAATATTTTAATAATATTGTGATAAAATAACATTTAATAGTTAGGATAATATATATTACTGAGAGGATAATTAGGTATATATGGTATGGAAGAATTGAAAAAAAGGTTTTTCGATTAACACACAGATTATCCCCGATATTCTTGCGCAAATGATGTAACGATTTAAGAACTTCCAAGGAAGAAAATTCAAAAAAGAAATAAGTTGCTGAATTAGTTATTTCATTTTAAATCGTACGAAGAAATGAATTTAAATTATTTTACTTTAAAAATGTTTTTCAAAATAATTATTTTTCAAAATGTTTTCTTAAAAGCAATAAATAAAAAGGCATGTAAAACTACTTAACTTTTACTGGTATTGTGCACATAATTAATGTGTTAACAAATATAGAATGATAGAGATATATGTAGATATTAACAAGAAATTAAAAGTCGCAAGAAAATTCATAGGAAATTAATGCCATAAAAATTCATAAGAAATTAATGTCAAATAAATTTATTTTACAGAAGAATATATGAAAAATTCTAATTCATTTTGGGTAAATTCAAGGGTATTATAAATAAAAATTTTCATGGTAAAAATATTGAAATTAATTAAAACTAATTGATTTAATTTGTCAATGAAAAGATATAATCGGGGTACCTTAGGTAAATATAAAGATTCCTTACATTCAATTGGTAAAAATCACTGATGAAAAAAAATACATAATATGGTGTACCCGTAGATATCTGATATTGGTTATTAAAGGTTTCACTGATACTTGTTCTTTTTAGAAAGAAAAATGATACTGAAGGGACAAACATTTTTTTTTGATAATGGTTGCAATTAATAATTAGCATTGCAAATATTTACAACATTCTTACATTTTTTTCATTAAAAATTGCGAAATTGCTGTAAAGTTTTCTCTTTTAGAAGGTATAAATATTAACTTAATTAAATTGTGATAAATTTCGCTTTTCACCTATACGCCAGTAAAAGGTAAAATTAATAACTGAGATGTATTCTAATGAATACAAGTTAATTCACTACTCGAATGTGACAAAAAATTAATTATATTTAAAAAAAATCATAACTATTAGAGAGAGGTGGTTAGATAGTTAAAAGGTTTTAAGAAGCTTGGATTGCAGATTATAAATTATTGCCACGCAAGATGTTTCGGGACGATCTGCATGTTAATGAAATCAACCTAGCAGTAAATCAACGTGAACTATAATTCTGTCGACAGCTTACGTCGGAGTGACGTAGAGCCATCGATATCTACCACGATTTGTTCAAGAACCTCACTTCGCGCATTACTTTCGCGACTACCGTTCATCGAATTTCTAAATCGTGATGAAGGCACAGATGCATCGGATGAGCTACTGAAAGTGGCCATCCTTGTAGCTTCGCGAGGGCTTGCTTCTCTTGACCGAGAGCCCTGGGGCGTGGTAAAGTCCAGTAAGTAGTTGTTGTCCTCACCGGTCGACGAATGTCCCACCAGAAATGTGACTTTCTCCTCACTGGGAGAACACGCACAGCACCCTGAATTTCTCTGAAGTGGAGGACACCGTTCTGATCTTTTGTACAAAATATCGTCCAGCAGGTAGAAGTCTGTTTGGGTCTCGGAATCGACGATGGACGGGGTTGTTGGTTGTTGCTGCTGCTCTTCTTCAGGGTTGTTGTTGTTGGTCTGGTCTCCACTGGGAAGTCTCAGGGGTTGGGAGGAGGCTCTTCTGGGGAGGAGGGGGTTGGTCGCGTGCTTCCTAATGGGGAGAGACTCACAGGACTGGGAGGTCTGAGGCAGTGTCACTGTACACTCGTATTTCTGTTGCAGAAGTGCGAGAGTCGTTCTCACTTCTTGGCTGAGATTTGCTACGTCTTGAGTGAGGGATGTCATCTGGGAGTCGAGTCTTTCCACTGAGTTTTTCGTGATTTCGATTTCGTCCCGGATGTCGAAGATGTCCCACGATCTCCCTACAGAAAAGAAACAGTTCTCATAAGATATAAGTTTGTAATTTAGAACAAAATTGGCCCTAAATTTCGGCAAATTTTATCTTCCTATAAGATATCTAATCTGGCATAAAATGTTGCCATACTATTAAGTATTTATATGCTTCGGCTGCTGTGATTAATATTGTTTTTCTTGTATGCTTATACAAGAAAAACATGTATTTATATTTTATTAAAAAATTATATTTTATTTTAATTTTACACTACTGGCCATTAAAATTGCTACACCAAGAAGAAATGCAGATAAAAAAAATGATATTTATTGGACAAATATATTATACCTGAAATAACAAGTGATTAAATTTTCAAGAAATTTGGGTGCATAGAAATCAGAAAGAAAAAAAGAAAGAAATCAGTACCCAGAAAAAAACACCTGTGGCAGTAATAACCGCACTTATACGTCTGGGCATTGAGTCAAACAGAGATTGGATAGGATGTACAGGTACAGATGCCCATGCAACTTCAACACCATGTCACAGCTCATCAACCCTAGTGGCTGGCGTATGATGATGAGCAAGTCGGACCAGACGTTTTCTATTGGCCAGAGCTCTGGTGAACATGCAGACCAAGGCAACAGCTAAACATTTTTCATATCAAGGAAGGTCCGTACAATACCGACAACACGCGGTCGTGCTGAAAATTTGGGCTCGAATAAAGGGTATAGTCACGGGTCGTAACACATCAGAAATGTAACGTGCACTGTTCAAGTTGCCGTGAATGCGAAAAAGAGGTGACCAAGACGTGTATCCAATAGCACCCCATACCATCACGCCAGGTGATGAGCCAGTATGATGATGACGAATGCATGCTGCCAATGTCCGTTCACCACGATGCCGCCAAACACGAATGCGAATTCTTGATGCTATAAAGAGAACCTGGATTCATCTGAAAAGATGATGTCTCCGCCATTTGTGCACCCAGGTTCCTCGTTGATCCCACCATTGAAGACGCTCCTGTCTGTGATGTAGCGTTAAGGGTGATAGCAGCTATGGTCTCCGAGCTGAGAGTCCATGCTGCTGCAAACGTCGTCGTACTGTTCGTGCAGACACTTGTTGTCTTGCAAATGACTCCAATTCTTGACTCAGGGCTCGTGACGTGGCGGCATTAAGGCCATGCGGGTAACATGTCTGTCTTCTTAGCTGCTAGTGATAGGGAGCGGTTGAGATCCTGTACGGTGTTCCGTATTACCTTCCTGAACCCATCGATTCCATATTTTGCTAACAGTCATTGGATTTCGATCGACGCGAGCAGCAATGCTGCGATACCATAAACCGCAATCCCGGTACGCTATAATTCGACCTTTATCAAAGTCAGAAACTTATTGGTACGCCTTTCTGCTTCTTACACGAGACATCACAACAACTTTTCACCAGACAACAACGTTCAAGTGCAATTTATGTATGAGGAACCGGGTGAACAATTTCCTCTTTTAAACACATTGGAGGCGGCGCTATCGGCGCCTGATTTGTCTGAATGCGCTGAAAAGCTAATCATTTGCATATCATAGCACCTTCTCCCTGTCATTTAAATTTCACGTCTGTAGCATGTCGCCTTCTTGCTGTAGCAATTTTAATGGCCAGTAGTGTATTTTCATTGAAGAAATTCTGGCTAGTAACGATATTTTTCATTTTAAAAAAGACATTTTATTTACATATATTTTGTCCTCTAAAAATTTATATTGCAAGGAGCAAATAAACGAATTATTTTTCTACTTTAATGATAATTTTAGATGAATATTTAATTCTCAGTTAAAATATTAAACAACTTTTATTTTAATCGGATTTTTAGTTGTTCTATAAATTCGATTGCAGGTGAAACTAATATATTAAATATTCAGATTAAAAATTAAATGAATTTATAATTTTTTTAACATAAAGTCTTTAAAATGTATTTTTTAAGGTCTTTAATCGGAACAAACTCTCAAGCTATTAGATAGAATAATGCGAAAATGAATTTCTATTTGAAACATACAAAAATCTCCTAAGATGTTAAAAAATTTTACATAACTTTTCCAAATTAAAGCAAAACTGCTCCATGTTCAATATAGTGTACGATGATTTAATCTTTATTCAATTATTTTGTAAGCTTTAAATCCATTTTAATTTATATAGCATATAAATACCAGACATTTCAATGTTTTATAACTTGATGAAATCTTTTTTTTTCTCGATAGTAATATTGAAGAATAATAATCCAAACTTACCCCATACACTTTTTTCAGATGCTTCATCAGTTTAGATAGCATTGATGAAGCATCTGAAGCTATTTAATAATAAAGAATTGATGAAGTATCTAAGCCATTTAAATAATATTTTGTCCAAAATATTATTTAAATGACTTTTAGAATAATTTTAAAATTGATGAGAATTAAGATATAACAGGATTTATTTAACATTTAAATGTAATTATTTTTATTTTATGATTAATAAGTACGATTTATTTAATCAATATCATAAAAAGAAATTTACTTCATTATTATTTACATTTATATGTATGCCTATATAATCATAAGCATAATATATTAATTTTCAACCACAATTTAGTTTATAAATAATAAAATTAAGAAGTAATATTTTTTTTATAAAAGCATTGTGTTAGATCTTATAATTATTTATACGTATTTTATCCATAAATAAATTTTAAAGTCATTCATTTCAAATTTGATCAAAAAATAAATAACTAATAGCACTTTTTAATATTTAATGTATTGATAAGTTGAACGTAATCAAAGAAAACTACTAATTGATTTTAAAAGCGATGAAAATGTCCAATATTTAAAAAAGGTTACTTTAACTTAAATTAAAGGAACTTCTTTTTGTAGCAAATTAATTAATTTCGCTTCTTTTACGAAATTTAAGGAAAAGTTAAACCTTTAAGAAGATAATTTTTCAGTTGCGCTTTAATTTTTTGTAAATTTTTTAATAAACTTGTTTAATGTATGAAACTTCAAAAACAGTTATTCTGCAATTATTTTTTTTTTATTCCCAAAAAGCTGAAACATCATCACATAATTCCTAAGCCTTCTTTCTTAATTTTCGAATCATTTTTAACCTAAATTGGACAGCGCCATCGGATAGTTAAAATAAATTAATGAGTTTCAAAAATTAAGTAACATTTTTTTTTTTGAAAAAACACACGTTTTCATAAATGAAGGCTTCGAAGAAATCTTCTTTCTTCGCAAAGAATTCGGGATAGAAAAATACAATTTTATTTTCTCTTTTTTTTTTATAAAAGATGAGTAAAATGCTTAGTGATGAGGATCACCTCATGAATTAATTAAATTGGTCTTTAAATAAATAAAAGTATACGCATGAAAGTAATTAAAGGGAGACATGGCTGGAAAATTTAAGTATCAGCGATGTTTTTAACAGTTACGTCAGATTTAATTTACCCGATTTAACGATATCGCTGGAAAAAAAAAACAGGTTAAGGATTAAAAATAATTGATAGGTTTTTAAATCTTATGTTGGAACCTATTTATTAATTAATTTCAATACGAAATATTTAGAGAAAATGAAATTGATCACTTTCTTTTTCTTTTTCCATATTGAAAACATTGCAAAATGTATATAATTGTATAAATTAAAAAAAATGTATTCCAAATAATTAAAATATCTTTAACATATATATATCATAAAAGATAATAAAAATACGTTAGCTAAGTCCTTTTCTAATGCAGGACATACGAGGAATAACCAAAGCTCTTTCGCCATTAAAACAGCAGATTCAGCATTACATTCGTCAAAAACAGTTATACACGTGAAAGTAATTGAATCAGCATATTTAGCAGATAACTCAGCAGATTAAGCATTACAATCTGGTGCTACTGCAGATTGACTTGAATATTATCACTACTCGTATCTTTTATTTAATTGATCACTTAGTTTTCATTTATTTAAATAATAGAGAGTTTTTGCATACCGTATTTCGGACGTCCGTTAGCTTTTTCTCCCTAGCGCGCATGCTCATAGGAAACGTTATTACAGATAAGCATGCGCAATTTCCTATGAGCATGCGCGCTAGGGAGAAAAAGGTAACGGACGTCCGAAATACGGTATGCAAAAACTCTCTATTAACACATTCTTACGCCGTGACATAGAGGCAATATCCTTAATTTTTTGAAACTCGAGGGACGCATGTACTCTCTATAATTTTTCAGTAGCTTATCCTCTCCTGTCGCCCAAAAAAAGGATATCTGAATGTTATATTATTTATTTTGTATTCATAAAATATATAATACAAATATAATTAAAGAAATTAACGCGGGAAATTTTATCTATTTAATAAATGCTTTAGTATTTTTTTTTGTTCGTTTTTTTTGTAGTAAACCAAGTATAAGGGTGATTAGATATCTCTTTCATCCCCTACTACATGACATCGAGGCAATATGCATAAATTTTTGAAACTTGCGGGCCGCATGTACTCACTATAAATTTTCAGTAATTCCCCCTCTCTACCCCCAAAAAAGCCATTTGAATGTTATATTGTTTATTTTTATTATATTATTTATATAATATACAATATAAAAATAGTTAAAGAAGTGAACGAGTGAAATTATATTTAGTAAGTGCTTTAGTATTTGGTTGAATTTTTGTAGTGTAGTAAACCAGTAGTGATGACTGAGTGAACCGAGTAAACCAATAGTTACCAATAATAATAGTGATTAGAGATCTATTACTTTTCTGGATATGTTTAACATACATATGTTGGCATACAAGTATATATTAAAATCCGCTAGCTCATTTTAATTTTTGTAATTAACATTTGCCACCGATGAATACTTCGATAGTCACCATAGTTGAAATAAATAAATAAATAAAAAAAAAGGTATATGCTGTCAACATCCAAGCTAATACGTGAAAGATGAAAATTTTGATATCTTAGTTAGGTATAAGTGTGGCGTCCAGACGAGAGTGCCAGACAAGTGAGTCTTTCTTGTGAATCCTTTATAAACAGATTTGTCTCAGTGTGGACAGAACTCTCGGCCCTTCTCCAACCGGAGTTGGTAATTTTCATTCATTAAAGGGATTTCTCGCGAACGCCATTTTCGATCAGCTGCCACTCACTAGTGAGAGATAACGGAGCTTATTTTTCGCCGTCAGACTGAGACAATTTGCGAGCGAGAACGACTCTTTTGTCTCACACTTTCGTCTGGACACCACTAAATTAGTAAATATTAATTCAAATGTTTGCATTCAAGCATGATTTAAGTGTTTACGTTTTTATTAAACTAAAACTAAACCGTAGTTCACATTTTGATATTTCATTCCGAATCTGCAATTTTTAAACATTTCTATAACGCGAATTTTAAAAATAAAGATAATATACTGTGAAGAAGATAAAACAACGGAGTTCCTCAGTTCAGTTTACTTATTCTAAACTCAGTGATCACATGGGAAATCATCAATTTAATACATTTTAGAAGAAAATGAGCAATTAATCATTTCTGATATATGAATTGAATTGGCTGCGTCCATGATTTCCACAGTGCTTAATTAAGCAATAATATTTAGTTATGTGTTCTAGATGTTGATATATACCCTACCATATCATATTGTCATATATTTATAATCATTGTTTATTATCTCGGCAATGTGTATCTTTTCTTTCAATTATATTTAAGTTAGTCAGATAAAAAAATGATTTCATACTACAAAGATTCACTCTAGCATTCTTGTAATTTCTTTATTGGAAAATTTTTAATTTTTACCACCTTCCTATTTTTAACTAGTAAAAGACTATTTAGTCTTCGATATGGAGGTTTGCTGAGATGTAAAGTCAGAAGCTATTCAGTCTATTAGGATGCTTGGGATTCCTTATATTAAAGGTTAATTAAAAAAAAATGTGCAACAAGTTAAATAATAAAATCATTTTTATAAGTATTTTAGTCACTAATCCTAAAAGTTGTATTAAATGTTACTCGCACTGATTACTCATACTCGTAAATTAATTTTAATTCCATTTTAAAAATTCATTTGAATCAACAGCTGAAATTAAATATACAGCAAAAATAAAACTTTATTAAATATATATTTGTAGAAACAAATAATTTTGATTTTAAATTCTTAAATGATTATAGCAAAGAAAAATAACAAAACGTTATGTATACAAAACTTTGTGCTTTACAAATATAAATTTTTCTTTTGTCAATGATCCTTTCTAAATGCAAATAAACTAAAAGTTGAACATTTTGATCTGAAAAAACAATCACATTTATATACTTAAACATTTCAATATTTATTGAGTTAGCAAGAAAGTATGTTCGGTTTTTACAATGTACTTAAATGGTGAGTACCGAAATTACTTTATTGCAGGTCCAATAAATTTTTTAAAGTAAATTAATTAATATAAAATAATAAAAAAGCATACACTGTGTGAAAAAAGTAGAAGGACAGTCATTTTTTTGTACAATATGCTTTTATTTTACTGCCTTTGACCTGATTTTTGTAGAGAGTTGTTTTGTTAGAGTTTTAATTTACGTTAAGTGAAAGTTAAATGAGATTTTTTTACTTACCACTATTTTAACTTAGGAATGCAATACTTAATAACTTTGGATGTGTGAAAAAAGTAGAAGGACACGTCCAAAAAATCTATTTAGAAGCTGTTGGAAAGTTTATAGGCAAGTGTTTTTTTCTCTTTTAATTCCTTTTTAACAAGAACAAAATATTTAGCTAGAAATTCATAGTTTTTGTTGGTTTTAGGATGCCCAGAGGAATACCCTTAAGTAAGTTTCAGAAGGGCCACATAGTTGCCTATAAAAATGAAGGCAAAGGTGTGAGAGAGATTGCACGGCAGCTACGAATAAGTCCTAATACTGTTTCGAACTTCATAAGAAACCCTGAAAGTGACAGAAGAAAAAAGAAGACAGGAAGACCAAAAAAAACTCACCCAACGTGACCAACAAAAAATCATTCGTGAACTCAAAAAGACTGGTGGAAGTGTCGGCAAGGCGCAATTTAAATCAGGAATTACACATGTAACCAAAAGAACTGTCTATAACTATATAAAAAGCTCAAAACAGTTCGTCTTCAAAAAACGGATGCACCATCCGAAGTGGAATGAAGGACACATGAAGAACCGACTGCAGTGGGCTAAAGACCACACGTCCTTGAGCTCAGAATGGACCTCAGTTATATTTTCCGATGATAAAAAATTCAATTTGGATGGTCCAGATGGTTATCAGTACTATTGGCACTGTCTTGGTATTGAAGAAGAAACTTATTCTACTCGACAGATGGGAGGAGGGGGTTTAATGGTATGGTTAGCAGTTGGCTATGGAGGCAGGACAAGTTTAGTCTTTCTAAATGGTAGACAGAACCATACAGACTACATCCAGACTCTAAACTCAAATCTTCTCCCGTATGACACTGAGTTAGGAGGAGATGACTGGATTTTTCAGCAAGATGGAGCATCAATTCACACTGCAAATGGTGTTAAAGATTGGTTTGCAGCAAACAATGTTCGACTTTTGCATTGGCCTGCTAAAAGTCCTGATCTCAACATTGTAGAGAATATATGGGCAATGATTGTACGTCATGTTTACGAGGGTGGAAAGCAGTTTGAATCTGTAGCTGAACTGCAGTAATCATTAAACTTTGTATGGGACAATTTTTGCCAAACAAAAGTTCAATCTTTATACAGTTCGATGTCAAATAGGATCTTCGAAGTAATTCGAGCCAACGTGAAAAGAATTCCATATTAATTTATAAAATACACCTCTTTTTTTAGAAGTGTCCTTCTACTTTTTTCACTGATCATGAGATCGTCAAAACCAATTTTTTTATTAAGTATACTTTTTTTTTTAATTGTGTACTTTTTTGTTTTGTCTAGATACAGGTATCTGCATGTAAAAACGTTGTGAATAAATTAATTGTTTAAAAAATGCGTCATTATTCATTTATCAAAAATAATCTAATGTCCTTCTACTTTTTTCCCGCAGTGTATAAGATATAAAATAACATTATGCATAATATATTACTTTAGCATTGCTTTGCCGACTAAAATTTATATATAAATTTAAGAAAAAAATATATGAATTTTATATAAGAATTTAAGAAAAAAAATATGAAAGATTTAACCAACTATTAACAACTACTAAAATTGTACAAAAAAGCGCAATTATTTATTTTTTTAACATTTATTGATTGCTGCACATAATAGAAGTTTTAGAATTTATCGCTGATTAACTTTTGTTAATATATATTATACATACTTTTCTAATAAATTTTTTAACTGGATATATATAAGATTTATCTATATATAAATGCAAATTTTTTAACAAAGAAAAACATGTGTATATTAAGGTTTAAATATTTTTTATGTATTGTAATTTTATTTTAAAGAACTTTTTGATGCAAGGTTCTTGCGTATGCTGACAGCTAAAGTGCTAAATCATATTTATTTTAAACTCACCTTGGGAATTAAATTCATCCATATGTCGAAATCTAGCCATCCACCAATTGGGCGGGCTGCTTTCTGCAACATTAGTTTATGTCATTGGATAAAAAAAAAATTCTATCGGATTTCTTTTAGAAAGGTAGATAAAAAAAATGCGATTTCTAGTGTGAGTAAAAAGAGTTTGCGTTCTTCATTCAAGTATCTATTGCGCAGATAGCCATGCAGCGATATGCAGTACTGATATCTGGTGAGGAATTAGATGTAAAAAGTAAAACTGAACATTACCAAGAAAATTAACCCTAAAATTCATTAAAGTGCCTTAAGATTGATAAATTTTCAAATTTATTAAGCTGTCTTAGGATTGATTACTCTCAAATTTATTACTCTCATTTTAAAAATAAATAGGATTACAGATTTATTTGAATTTCAAGTCGTGCTTAAATATCACGTTTTATTGGAAATGAAAATAAATGATTTACAAATAAGTTCATGAATTTGAACATAGCCTGTAAACGGTACAGAAAGTTATGTTAAAAAGGAAGTATAAAGAAATTTAAAAAATAAATGTTATTTAAGATTTATAAAGTAATACAGGAGAATTTTCATACAAAAGTTTTAAATCTTTCCAAGTTTGCAATTAAAATTTGAGAAAAAAATAATATTCTTGTCTTTAAAAATCTTAATGAATAATTACTTTAAAAAGCACTCACTGAAAAAATTCATTTCTTAGAGTTATAGATCCTAAAAAATATTTTTGATATAAATCAAAAAGGTCTCAAGCGATTTATAGTATATTTAAAAAACAGTTAAAAAATTCTTTCATAAGAGTTTTAAATCCTTAAAATATAGCAAAAAAAGGCCTTCAAAAATGTTTTTTAAATTTTGGGTTTGATAAAAAATTATAAAAGTCAATAATTAAAAAAACCCTCCCATGTTAAATTATTAAATCTTGGATATTTTGGTAATTTTTTATGTTGATTCTACATAGAACAAGATAAATTTCAAAACCCTAAAATAGGTGTGATAATTAATTTTTTTTAACGTAAATGTCTTATTTACGAAAATCAAAATCACTTACACTTAATATCTATTTTCAATTTTAAAATTAAAAAAAGGAAATATTAGTTATTGTTTATTTGACTATGTTAATGCACATAGGAAATCAGTAGTTATAGCTTTGGATATAATAGTAAATTTAGGTGATTGTGAAACTCTAAGGTGATAATGACGAAATTTAGGTGATAATAAAGAAAATTATCATTCGAAATTCTTTAAAAATAGCAATAAATTTCTGAAGCAATCATTAAAAAAGGTGCATATCATAAAGTAGCTGGATATTTTTCAATTGATTATTCTATCTATTTTAATAAAAACGTAAAGATAAAAAGTAAGTGCATTACTGATAAATTAAAAAGTCTATAGATAATAAATATTAAAAAGTACATTATGGTGTTTGTCATGCATTCAGTGAAATTTCGGATCATGCATAGTAAAAATATCTATTAAGAGCTTTAAAATATAGAATTATAATTTATAATACATTGTCATATTAATTTGCTGTTAATATTTATTAATAAGCAACTATTTACTATTAGTTAATGAGGCTAATTTTTTTGGGTACTTGAAAGTACACATTTTTTGTCTGGAATTAAATTAAAATATTTAATCTGTTTCTTAACAATGCATATAATATAATAAATATGCTAAATTAAAAAGTAATAAAATAAAACAGAAGTACATTTGAATATTTCAATTTATCATGGGTAAATACGTCTCAGTTTGTCATGGGTAAATTCAATGACTACTGATAGAATGAAATGCCAACTGATGATTAAATGATGTTTTTAAAGACAACATGTCTTCATATAATGTTCTGAAAACGTTTAATATTTAGTAACGATTTCCCTTTATGTAATTGGCAATAAATGTATTATATAATATTTAAAATTCTAGATCAATGCCCTTTAACTCTACACTGAGGTAAGGATAGTTGTTAAAAAAAAAAAATACAAATGAAAATGTTTCTAAGATGTTCAACATAAGTAAAAATGTGAAGGAATAAACTTTCTTTTTCCGTGCAATTTTTTTTTAAAGCATTGAGCAAGTTTTTAATGTTTTAACTCCTAAAATAAGGACTACTTAAGAAATTAAAATAGCAAATTTAGATAGGTTTTTAAAAAAATTTACTTCATTATTTCATCTATGTTTATATATAATTAGAAATTTAAAACATGAATAAACACAAAAATCTTGAAAGTTTTAAAGAAATGGCGATTTCGCCCGTAACCAAAAGAATACTGGAAAGTGATTTGAACATTCCATTTCTAAAATAAACAACAATCATTATATTGTCATCAATTTAGGTAGTCTAAATTTTGATAGGTAGATATGGTAGTCTGAATTTTGTTCAGAAATATGTTAATGTGGATATCAAAATATCATAAGCACATTTTTGCTACCAAAACTCTTTTATACCTCATATTCTTTTGCTACCAAAACTCTCTAAATTTTGCTAAACTCTCTAAATTGTCCAATTGTTATTCTAGCTAAACTACATCTTGGTGGAATTTATACTATCTTATTTTGTGTTCACCAAGACTTTTAGACTTTAGCAACTTCATTTCTATGCGTTCACTTTAAATTTGTATAAAACTTTCAATTGTTCAAGTTTTCAGCTATGTTTTATGCAATTTTCCACCAGTTTAGTTGCTTTATATTTAAGAAAAGATTTATGTTTTATTTTCTAACAAAAAACGTGTATCAAATACACGATAAAGAGTAATTTGCCATACTTCTTTTTATGGCTGCTTTTAAAATTTTTCTTTGGTGTAATGTAATATGCCAATTAAATGTAGTCATTAATTTTTTTAAATCATTGAAGAAATTTTGACAATTACATAGAGGGAAATACTTAAGTATTTAATTTGTTAAAAGCGGTATAAAAATCAGAATTTTTTTATGAAAGCTAATTTAACCATCACGTGACATCAAATATTCAAGTTCTCTTGACGAAATACGCCATAAAACATGTTCCCATATGATAAATTGGAATTTGTTACCAAATTTAAGTTTATTTTTTACAATGAACTATTGATTACGTAAAAACAAATATTGTTAATAATATTACAATATAAATACTATGAATGAATATAGATTTTATATTCTTTATAACAGATATTTAGTTGTTTCTTTTAAAACATTTTATTTGAGATCTGGATTAACAATTAAACTTATTGAAACAAGTATTTAATTATTAAATAAATAGAAACCATACTTTTTAAAAAACTCATATTTTATTTCAAATTTTCGTCTCAACAAATATCTGCTAGAAAATATACTTTATTTAATAAAACCTATGGAGAAATTTCTAATATTCATGCAAGACTTATAATTCTAAAACTGACTCTGTGGGAGCATGGACATAATAAAAAGCATTGCACATATTATATAATATTTGTCATTGAAGATAAATTGAATAAAAAAATTACATTCTAGTTTACTCTGATTACAAAAGTGAGTGAATGTAGCAAGCAATGCTTAAAAAGTCACATTCAGAAAAAGCTTCTAGTGATATAAAATACCAAAAATTGTGTTACTTACGTAAGTTAGGATGAGTTGCAGCTGGACGAAGTTTCTCAAACCGGACAGTCGGACGGTGACCTTGAAATGTCCTCTTGAACTGGTGAACCTTACTTTCCCAATTATCGTCCCTGGAAAAATTAAGAAAAAAAATTTATAACCCTTTATAAAGATTTGTTGTCATATCCCTTTAAATTCATGTATGTGGTCATCAAAAAAATTAATAATTGATTGATTATTTTAAAAAACAATAAAGCTGTTATTTTGATCTCGGTTTTCAACGCAGTTTTAGAATTTAATATAGATTTTGTATATAAATGATACAGAAGACAGCAGGATACTATCTAGGGCTAGAGCTGTCAGCTATTCCAGGGCTGCCATACAAGTTATCGGGTCATATGAAGCACCCTCATCTAAGAATGTCGAGCTTTTCATAAAAGATTGACAGTAGAGGGGCGATACACCGTTCTCCAGTGGATCTCTGGTCACTGGGAAATCTTGGGTAATGATAGGGCAGACTTGTTGGGTAAGAAAGGCACTTGGATAATCCAACAACTAAATACTTGCAACTCATTTCATTCCATGAAACTTAATATCAAAAATCAAATGAGACTTAGATGGAACTCATTTCTCACTGCTCGTATCTCCTCGGGGAGTTGACATGGATGTTTGCTAGTGGTTCGGAATCCACTTTAAACTTGATCTCGGTCTGTTTAACCCTCGTGTGCACAAGAGGACCGTAGAGCGACAAACCAAAAATCGAGGAATTGAAGGTACAGTTTGGAAGAATTTATTTCGGACATATCTCGTGAAAAAGCTGCCGCGGAATTTAGATTTGTGGTGGGCTGTGACTGTTTGGCGAGCCATCTGCACTGCAGTGTCCATTTTTGATAGCCCAAATTGCCCGCTCTATAGGAAAGACGAGATCATGGTCAGGCACATTATAACAGTATGCCCAGCCTAGCGCGGGGACTCCAAGGTGAAAAGATATTGGATAGTTAGAATTTTGCTGATGATACGCTAATGAGTGTGCCATTTTTCGTCATTAGAAATTAAAAAAAATATAAATGGTACAAATATAAAATTTTTTTTTTATCTTACCACAGCATATACGTTTTATACATACATCAGTTAGCTTTGGTAGTTTCATTTAATTTTGGTTTGGATGTGCATTTATATGATCTTTGTAAAGCATATTTTATAAAGCATATGATTATTTTGAAGATATAATTCATAACAAATGGAATAATGAACTGCTAAAACTAGCTACATATCTTTAAATTAATCAGATTTGTCTAGAATTTAATCTTCCTTGCTATAATGGACGTAGAGAGAAAATATCTAATAGAATAACAGATAAACCTTAAAATAAAAAGGAAATTTTCAAAGAAATTTTTGCAATATTTTTTAATCATTCATAGCTAAAATGACAAAAATTGTTTATTATGAGCCATTAGAATTCTTTTATCATAGGTAGTTTTACACAAAATATTAAAGAATGCAAGCGATTAAGGATAAAGAAGCAAACAATGTTAGTTATAAGGTAAATTATGTATTAAGTAAAGAACATTTTAAAGTATGCAGTTTTTTGTGAAGTTAAAAAAATGTTGTCTATATATATTATATATATACCCTGCATTATATTTATTCCTGTTGATTGTCAAGCAGGGAGACATTGGAGATGCAGGAGTTGTGCCGTCACTGTCATTATTTTCATCGTCTTCAGAAATCGATGGTAAAGTCAATGATGTTCCACCATTATCCTATGACAAATGAGGAAATTTAGATATAAACTTGCAATATGCATCCATTAAAAACATTCAGAGGAGAAAAATCAATCTTTAATAAAAGATATAAGTGAACAAATTTAAAAGACGTTGTGCAATAATATAATAATAAAATGAATGTTTAGTATTTTAATTTAATTATGAATGATAATGATGAAAATAATCTTTTCTAGTAAGCTGAGAGTATTTATATGGGCTATATCAAATTCAAGACACATTAACTAGTGATAAAAATATTCCTGTTGTTATTTAAAAATAGTAGATATTTGCTAGAAATAGCTTATATTGATTCGTGCATTGAATATTTTATATTTTTTCTTAATTTAAAGTATTAAATAGAAATATTGTTGTTATTAAATTCTATAAATTACTGCAAAAACATGAACTTATGCACCAGTAAATATATTATGATTAAAAGATTAAATTTACAGTGTTAAGAAATACATTGTCGAATTAAATTTGTAAGTAAACTATAAAAACCAATAATATTAAAAAACTTTCAATTATTTTTTCACCATTATTTTGAGGTTATTTTGCGTTTAAAGCAGAGAAATTTATTAAATTATCTTTTACAAGATGTGTGCTAAAAATGAAGATTGATAATATTTTTAATCTTTGTTTTTGGAAGTGAGTAAAAATAATTTTGAACAAAGTGAATTTAAGTTATAAAAATACACCATTAAAAATAATTTGGAAATATTTGGAGTTTCTTATGAAATAACTATATAACCATCTCAATTTTTTATCAGTAATGAAAGGTAAAAAATGTAAAATTAACTAAAATGTTAAGTTAGAGTCTTTATATTCTAAAACTAACAAAGATTTGATTGTGATTTGAAGAATCACATGTGGTAGCTAATGAATGAAATACATGTGTCAATAGAGTAAATAAATGATGACCATGCATTGAATGCTTTATAGTAATGAATGTCTTGAACAACTTAAACAAACCTTGATGTTAATCTGTCATTTAGAGAAATAGAATACAAAAAGTCATTAAAGCTTTTGAAACTGATTGATAGACAGTGGAATCGTTTTTGAAAATGAAAAACATGCTGAAGACTAGAACAAGATTGCAAATGGGCAACTTCCCAAAATTATTATCAGTATTTAACACTAACAACCATGAGAAACGACAATATAAGCAACACCTTATTGGCCTGTGCGGTGTGTTTAGTGTATCATTGTGGTGCTTGCAAATGATAGGCACAAAGAAAATGCCAAATAGAGATGAGTAGAGCAGTATTTTCTACTGAAATATTTTTCAGACATGAACCCAATTGAATATGTTCAGGACATTCAATGGATAAGATTAACTTGTTGCTGAATTAACAGTTGAAAACCATTCTTTTACAGGACAGAATACCTGTTTATCCTTGGTCATTTTATTGACACCATGAATGCCCCCAATCTAATCAACTTCACAAGTCTGCAATATTGCTTTTTGTCAATGGGGAATTTATATTGCTTATTACAAATAACCCCATTAGGGAAAATTCATTTTTTTATATTTTTTATGAAATGTCTTTTTTATTTTTATAAGTTTTTTTTTCTCATAACTTAACCACATTCGAAGATCTTTTTTAAACTATAGTTTACATCAAAAATCTCAAGATCTCTAACTGCTTTGAGTAGCGGATAAAGCCTTAAAAATATGCAGGTTACGAAAATAAATAAATAAAATAGAAGACAGGTTTTTAAATATGCCATTTTTTATGTGCAATATAAGCAAATAGTTTATTGAAACGAGTAAAACAAAAATATGGACCAACCTCCATTTCGTAACCTTCTCGCAGATTGAACGTGAGATCATGCAATATGTCACTGCAGAATGTTTGAGCAAACTCCGGATAGAGCTTGAGCACCTCCATTAGTCCTGGTATGTGGATGCATTTCAAATCACAGTACGTAAGAGCTTTCACATCGCTTGAGGACTTAAGTACCTGATCAGGACCATTGACGGTAATATCACAACCAACCAAGTCACCTTTTCCTATCATAGAAAACATGTAAATGAGAATTACACAATTTATTTTTATAGTATTAAATAAAAAAGCATTATATTGTATATATATATAATAAAAATAAAGGAAAAAAAAAATCGGAAAAACTTAATATTTAATTAAAAATGCAACTCTTATGTCAAAATTAACGGGAAAGTCAAATTTTATCTCGTTTTAATACAGATAATAATATTAAGTGGTTTCCGTGTGAATTTTTTAAATACAAATATTTTTTTGTAATTATTCAGATATGGCTTAAATTTGGACAAATTCCCTTTGAGATTCCAATGTGATTATTTGCATTACAATTAAAATTACATTTACAACATGAAAGAACTAAACTTTAACTTCATTTAATGATTTATTATTTTAGTGGTACATTTTAAAATAAGAAATTGAAAATAAATGATAAACAAAAATATACTTTGATGTTTAATTACTTATAGATATTAATAATTTAATTTTTCTAAAAAAGAATCCTGTTAGATTTAGATTATAGGGGTAACCATTTAAAATCCTCAAAGTACAGTGATACCTCAAATTACAATGAACTTGATTAAAGTAATGTGAATATCAGAATCTCTATCTAATCTAAAATGTCCAAAACATTGTTATGAGATGGAATCCAAACAAACCTGAGGGCATCCAAATACCCGAGGATATATTTAATGAAAATTCATGTAGTTTTTCAGTAATATTTAAAAAATATCAGAATCATGTTTTTTACATGCTTTATAGACATGCAGTCTAGACATATTTTTGCATCATTTGAAACTTAGCCGAAATGAGCTCAATTGTGCTTTTAGTGGAGGTTGATAATTAACAACTGTTTACACGAACGAATTCATTTCATTATTATTAATTTCTTTTGAAGCAAACATAATAAGTAAATAATATATTTCATATTTTTATGACAATTAAATAGATTTTATATACAATGCTTGTGGAAAACAACTGAAACAAATAAATGGTTTTTTAATTAAATTTCATAAATCGCATTTGCGGATTTAGCGGACTTAGTTACTGACAGCATTCTTGGAATTGTTTACAGTTGTGAACCAAGAAATTACTGTATTTTGTTCGAGATTCACCTTTAACCCAAAATGAAGTATATTTACATTTTTTTTATGATATAGTAATTTGTAGAAATCTTATTAATTGTAATAATATCTATAATAAGCAAGCAAGTTAGTCAATAATAAAATGTATTTAGTTTTCTGTAACTTTCAAAATATTTTTGAATTATTTGCTGACTTAGTTTTTTAATAATCATGATCTTTTAGTGAAAGCCAGTTATACAAGTAATAGCAAATGTTGCAGAAATTTTATAAGGTAGTAAAAAACGAAAGAATTAAAGTTTCCCTAGATTTAATGAAATTCATAAAATTATTCTTGAATTTTAATAAATTCATTCTTAAACAAATTCAGCAAATTTTAATAAATATTATTGAATTTTAATAAATTCATAAAAATATTCTTTTATAATATAATCTTGAAATTTTAATGAAAAATCATAAATATTATATCATTATAATAAATATCATTTTTTAAATGATGAAAGACATTTTATCATTAAGAAACAGATATTTTACAATTATAACGACTCTTATGTCAGATCTAATAAATTCATAAAGAAATTATAAATCAAAGTATGTTGCCCTATCTAAAATGGTAAATAGCCTTTTAACTTTAAACCAAGAATGCAAGTTATAAAACTCGTTTAAAGAACGTCATAAAACATTAAAAAAAAATGTACTTCGAAATTGATATTTTATAATCAAAGCACTTCGATTCACTGAAGATTACAAAAATTGCAATTCAGGTCGTAAGATTCCTATCTGATAATTGAATGGCATACCCAATATGGCCACGACCATTCCGTTTCCTTTGAGTTATTTGATGTCATTTTTTAATAATCATAATCTTTCAGTGAAAGCCAATTATATGAGCAGTAACAAATGATACTGCTTAATAAAATATTATTGAATTTTAATAAATTCATAAAAATATTCTTTTATAATATCTTCTTAAAGTTTAATGAAAATCATAAACATTTTATCATTTTAAATATTAAATATCATTATAAAAATATCATTTGAATTAAATATCATTTTTTAAATGATAAAAGACATTTTATCATTTAAAAAACAGTTATTTTAGAATGATAACTACTTATGTTAGATCTAATAAATTCATAAAAACTTTATAAATCAAAATGTGACTAAAATGGTAAATGACCTTTAGATAGAAACCAAGATTTAAGTTATAAAACTCGTTTAAAGAATGTCATAAAACATTAGAAATTGATATTTTATCATCAAAGCACTTCGATTCACTTAAGATTACAAAAATTGTAATTCAGGTCGTAAGATTCCTATCTGATAATTGAATGGCATACCCAGTATGGCCACGACCATTCCGTTTTGCAGTACTTCCATGGATCCGTTGCAGACGAAGTGGATATTGGTGAGGGCGTCGCCTGTGTGCACTAAGTACTCTCCCGGGGCGCAGAAATTGCTCCGCACATGACGGGACAGTAGTTTGAGGCAGCCCTGAGGGGCGTTCTCGAAGATGGGCAGAGATAAGATCTCCTTGTGGAGGTGCATGGACGCGTCGCCCCTCAATTCGTCCGGAAACTCTCGGAGAATCTGCAAAAGATAAAAAGTTGACATTTAATTCCTGATTCTATTTTAACTGTCAAACTTGTAAACTCATATTTCTATTTTAACTGTCAAATCTGTGATTGACTTATCGAAATTTTGGTAACAAATGTGTTACAAAGACTACCATCTGGGAAATAGACATGCAAATTCTGGAATAGAAATATCTTATCTGGTAAACATATAATAATAGTTTTTGAAATAGGAAATTCATTTTTCAGAATATGTATTTGTCATAGTTTAGTCAGTTTATATTTTATAAAGATTAAGAAAAATTCCAGATTTCAAGCATTTATTTTAATATCAGTCACCCTGTTTACATTAATGTACCACTGATATGCAGCAAATTGCCTTCGGGAGAATTTTAAGAGTTAAGAAACCCGCAAGGTTATCAGTGTGTTCGAATATCGATATGAGACGCTTGATCACTAAACATCGAGTTTTCTCGTAAAACAAAATTTCAACTCATACAGCTAGAAAACTTGAATCTTTGCTGCTACAAACTATAACCTGCATAACATTATCAATGAACCTCAAGTTGGATAGCTTCAGAACTTTATAACCTTATTTGCTTATTTAAAGTGTTGGGTTAATAGGAATCGATATATCTTCTAATTTTCTTTCCATTTATTCAGTTTACTTTAAGGAATAATGCCGCTTCTTTACATTAATATTTTTTATAATTTTTTCATTAATAAATATATTAAAATAAAATTTACTTTACAAATTTTGCTATCGAAAATAGTACATGATCTGTGAGGAAATAAATGAGTATACTAGTTAGTGATAGGGGGTCTGATGACAGAGCGACTAGCGCTGTGGCGCTTGGTGTCACAGGTTTTGGTTTCGAGTCCCGGTGGTACCATTGATGTTTGTAGTAGTTCAGAATCCACTTTAAACCGTAGATAAAGGCCTAATAGGACTGTAGAGAATTAGCCGTAGGACCGACAACTCTACCCTAAAAAGAAAACATCTCATGCTTCGGAATCTGTCAGTAGGCAGGCGACCTACTGCGCATTGAAGACGAAATTATTGATAAAATAAATATTGGTCCTTTATCATCTAAAAAAAATCGAAAAAGTCATGTAAGTTATACTCAAAAGAACGATGTGAAATATTTCGTTATTAATAAAAGCGAAAATATAAATGATAAATACCTATTTAGGATATCATATGAAGTAGAACATTCATGTATCCATAGTCATCAAAACTTCTAAAGATTATGTAATTCTTCCTTTGTGAAACTTAAGTATATTTATAAAAGGATTTTTTGAAGTACTTTTCCATGAAATATTTGAAAATGATTGATGATTCGTCCACGAAATTAAAAAAAGTTTTATAATCAAATAACTTTTATCTGTAGATATTATGTCTTTTTCCCTGTCAAATATATATCAATATCTTTGACATAAAGAATTTTTTGTATAAAAAAATTCTATAAAGTTTCAATTATATAAAGATTGAAAAGAAGAGACTTTGAAATGTTTGTATAGATTTTTCTCTTTCATAACTAATATCTTTTTAATTCTTTAAAAATTAAGAACTAGCTCATTTTCGTATTATGTGCACATTTACTGTAGGATAACAGCATCATTAAAAAACCAAAACTTCATTTCAAAAGAAATATTTTCGTAATATTAATATTTATTTCAAGTGCTTCAGATTTGTTGTCAAAAATGAAGTGGTCTCTGTTATTAAATATTGATTTAACATGAATGTTAAGTAAACATTGGAAACATCAAATTTTTTGTGCTTGTTTACTAAGAGAAAATAAATAAGTAAGTTAAATTTTTTAAAAATATAAAATAAATAAGCATTCAACATTTATGAATATCTCGATTTTTTGAGAAAAACTTGTTTATTTTGGAATGTTTCCGTTTTTAAAATAATAGTGTTCCATCTCATCACATCGAATTAATTGATATGAGACCTATTCAGATTGGTGCAGAAAGATTTATAAAGAAATGGATAAATATACATAAAAGGGAAAATATTAATGAAAAATGTCCATTTAGAAAATCAGATAAAGTGGGACATACAAATAAATTTGCATAACCATGAAAATATTCATCAAAGACAATATGGAGGGTCTTCTGAAGGATGGAAATACCGTTAAACAATTTAATGGAAGTCGTCTATGGAAAACTGTATCAGATGATAATATGACTTATACGCCAAAATATAGACAACAGTCAGACAGGGACAATTATATCATATTTTAATTTGATCAATCAGTTCATCGATCAAGATAGTATAGATAGTATGCCCGGAAACTAGTATAGTGTATGAAATTGATGTTCTCACTTTGGGAACAAAATGTGTAAAGAACACGTTTGGTCACTGAGTAATAGGGTAGAATGATTTTTGAAGTTAAAAGCAGATTTAGTTTCAGCAAAGAATTTGGACGTCAACTTACATGGAGTTTGACGGTCATTTTGTGCACACTTTGGGCGACTGTGACCTACAATTTAAAGTTGATTCCGAACCAGTAACAAATATCAATGCCACCGGCATTATTCGAATCTGAAGCTTGTGGTACCAAAAGCCAGACTCCCTCGGAGGTTGAAACGTTCAAATTTCTAATTAGATTAAAAAGCATATATATGAAGAGGGAAGGATTCTTGCTTTGGAAGGTATCAGTCGTTGGGTGTATAGAACTACATACTTGCGGTAATAGAACATGTTCATTTATGCAATCATTTTCCACATGTATTTTCTAAGGGCCGTAGGATCAGACTGGCCCGGATGCCCGAGTGTCTAGCGCTGCGGCTCTCTGTGCCACAGGTTTCGGATTCGAGTACCAGTGGTGCCACGAATGTTTGTAGTGGTTCGGAATCCACTTTAAACCGTAGGTCCTCGTGTAATATGAGTGTGGGGCGTAGGATTGACAACCCTATCCTGTAAAAAGAAAGCATTTCCTGTCTCGAAACCTGACAGTGGGCAGAAAAGCTTGGTTCACCATGTTCCGCCATTGGAGAAAAAAATATAATTTAACCAATTTTAACCAAGATATATAAATGTTAAAAAGTTATATATTTATCCAAGCCAACTATTTTTAATTGAATGTGTTTTAATTGAAAATAGATTTTTATCATAATTACATTTCTTAAACAAATGTATTTTCTCCAACCAAAATAAAATAGGCGAAACAGTATTTCTTTAGAATAAAATTTTTTTTAATGGATCTGAAATTGTTTTTCAATCATTGTAGTAGAAAATTGAAATTTTTTTTCCCGCAGTATATCTTTTCTTTTATTACTCAAAATAAATTGAATCTCCCGAATAAAATGTTAAAAAACATAACATCCGGCATTGGAATGTCTGAATTTCATTGCCGCTGTCCATATCTTTTGCAACAAGATACAGACGTCAGTAATTTTTTTTATGGCGTGAAAGTAATAAAAAAAATCTTTCCTACTTGTAATGGAAATTGATTCTTGAAATTGAACTCAAATATTTAGTGCTTATAAACGAATTTATGTTCACAGAAAATAAGAATGTTTTTTGCGAATTGAATGCCGAGTTCATCTGCATGTGTAAATTAGTTTAACGGATAGCAGACTAATCTTACAAAATTAAATTTCACGTTTAATTTACCCTTTAGCAGCAAAACAGATCAAGGGAAGAGAAACTGACGATGGTCTCTGGAAATTAAATAGTGTGAGGGAGAGAGAGATGGTAAAAAAGGAGACATTTAAGGAGGTGTAGTAATTGCGTCTAGAAAATACAAACTGAAAAAAAAATGTTATAAAAAGTGTTGCTTAAAAAAAAAAAAAAAAAAACGAGGAAGAACTAGAAATAATTCTTTCTTCCATTTTTCCCCTTGTAAGAATATAACTTAATATACATTAAGTTTTTTTTTTCTTTCTAATGCAGCTGGCAAACACTTAGACAGCTTGGTCTTGGATGCTTTAAGACAAACGCTGCACAGACGTACTCACTTTGCATGACCCAGGGGGCGCGTGTAACTTGAAGATAAGCCACGGACGCGGAGTAACAATGCCCCCGCAACGATCTACGATCATATAAGACCGGGACCTACGGTTTAAAGTGTATTTCGAACCACTACAAACATCCATGGCACCGCCGGGACTCGAACCCGAAACCTGTGGTACCGAGCGCCAGAGCGCTAGCCACCCATATACATTAAGTAAGATTCGTGCTATTTTTATAATCTAGAAGTGCCATTCATAATTGTAGAGCATAATTAAACATAAAATAAAAATACACTTGTTTCTAGTATACTGATAAAATTCATTAAAAATATGTTATGTGAAACTGTGATTTAAAATTGTGTTTTACGCTAAAAAAAAAATCTGATAATTTTGAGCTTAACAATAAAAAATATAAAAATTTTTAGCAAAATTTTCTTTTCACATTTACTTTTAGTGCAAATTTGTTAAGAATTGAAAATGTAATGATTTTTTTTTTTTTGAGTTAGTTAATTAGAAATAATTACAAAATTTTATGATTTTTATATGAAATGTTCTTTAAACATTTTGTTAGGGCGTTAAAATAGGCGAAACAGTATTTCTTTTGAATAAAAATTTTTTTTTAATGGATCTGAAATTGTTTTTCAATCATTGTAGTAGAAAATTGAAAGTTTTTTTCCTGCATTATATCTTTTCTTTTATTACTCAAAATAAATTGAATCTCCCGAATAAAATGTTAAAAAACATAGCTTCCGGTATTGGAATGTCTGAATTTCATTGCTGCTGTCCATATCTTTTACAACAAGATACAGACGTCAGTAATTTTTTTTACGGCGCGAAAGCAATAAAAAAAAATCTTTCCTACTTGTAATGGAAATTGATTCTTGAAATTTAACTCAAATATTTAGTGCTTATAAAAGAATTTACATTCGCAGAAAATAAGAACGGTTTCCAAATTGAATGTCTCGTTCATCTGCATGTGCAAATGAGTTTAAAAGGATAGAAGACTAATCTTACTAAATTAAATTTTACGTTTAATTTACCCTTAAGCAGAGAAACAGATCAAGGGAAGAGAAACTGACAATGGTCTTTGGAAATTAAATAGTGTGAGGGGGAGAAAGATGGTAAAAAAAGGAGATATTTAAGGAGGTGTAGTAATTGCGTCTAGAAAACACAACCTGAAAAAAATATTATAAAAAGCGTTGCTTAAAATATTATGAGGAAGAACTAAAAATAATTCTTTCGTTCATTTTTTCCCTTGTTAAGAATACAACTTAGTGTATATTATGTGAGATTCATATTATTTTTATAACTTAAAAATGCCATAAAAACTCCGTAATTTTCATAATTGGGGAGCATAATTAACATAAAATAAAAGTACACTCGTTTTTAGTATACGGATGAAATGCATTAAAAATATTTTACGTGAAACTGCGAATTAAAACTGCATTTTACGCGAAAAATTTTTTGTAAAAAAACTGATATTTTTGAGCTAAATAATAAAAGTTTTATTTTTATGCAAGTTCTTGGACTTTGTCCTGATGTTGTTGTCTACCAAGTGGGATAAAAAAAACCCCATTAAATGCGGAAACAAAGGTATAGGTATAGTTTCATAATAAAAAAAATTTTAAGTATCAGAAAAATATTTGTTCACTGTTCTCATTTTTTAATTCTCAGTTCTTCAGTTTCATTTTTTCAATTAATTTTGTGCTATTACTTGAAATAAAGGCTTAAGGAAAATTTTAATTATTTTAATCATTTTTGATGTTGATAAAATATTGATTATAGAACTATAGCATATTGATTAGCTAGTGACTAGCGCTCTGGTTCTTGGTGCCCCAGGTTTCGGGTTCGAGTGTCTTGGATTTTTGTAATGGTTCGGAATCCACTAAAACAATACGTCTCGGTCTAATATAACTGTAGAGTTTGGCGTAGGGCTGACAACCCTACCCAGTAAAAAGAAAACATTTCCTGTCTCTAAATCTATCAGCAGGCAAATTGTCTTGGCCCACCACAGGGCTGTTGTACCAACGAAGAAGAATAAGAAAAATCCACTTCTTCGAAATATGTTTTTTTTGTAAAAAGTAATAAAACACAAATTAATGATTTTTATTAAATAGTTTGGCTTTGTTAAACTTAACCAAAAACTAGTTAATAGCAATTTTTTTTCGTATTTGTGTTGTAAGTTAAAATATGTAATTTGTTTTTCATAATACCTCACACTAAAACGCAAGGGTTTAGCTCTATTTTGGGTTGGCCTGTGAGTTTTCACCAACATACAGCTCTCATTTACCATAGGTAGGCTGTTCGTGGTATACATAAGTGGAACTGATGCAAGATATAATATCTAATAAAGGCACCATCTATTGGACAAAGAGAAATATCTCATTGATATTGATTCGAAAAGGATAGTGCTCACCTCATTTGGATCTATTCCATGATTGAGAGACCATATAGTCTGGAAGTAATCTGTCATCCTTTGTTTCAGTTCCTTTGGGATCTGATGGAGCCGGAAAAAATCCTTCAGATCTCGAAGTTTCGTATGGTACTGGGAGCGGCGAGCGTACATTCTTTGGATGATTGCAGTGACATTGCCAAAGACCGCAGCATGCATCAAAGCTGTTAGGAAAGAGAAACTTTTATAGATTCTCCTAAAAGTTCGAATTCTTACAATGTCCTACCAGCTTTCATTTTGAACTATCTAAAATCCATTACTATCAGACCAGTTATTTGTTGGAAAGCTGCCCAGACGAACACATACATATACAACCGTGAAATGATGAGAAAAATTATCTCGGAGAAGTTTTAATTGCAATAAAAATAAAATTTGTTACATAATATCAAAAGAAAATTAGATGGAATAAATTAACACAGTAACTAATAAACTATTTTATTTTAAAATTGACTTGCGCCGCATATGTATAACTGTCACTACTAATAAGTAATCAATTCGTTCTTTTTCGTATTTAAACCGAAGTTACATTTACAATGAATAGTTGGTAGAACTGTAATTCTTCATATTTTATTGTTTTTAACGAACTAAACGAAAAGTTATCTTTAGAAAAAAGAATTTTATAAAAAGTTCAAGCGAAATAAGTAAGCATAAAAAGTTAATAAGGTAACATTGACTAACACTATTTAAACTGCAAAAATTAAAATTAATAAAATTAAACAATTATTGACAAATTTCTAAAAGACTTAGAAACAATGTCCAAATATGCAAATATAAATTTTTTTTTATCAAAATTTAATCTGTTTGCTGTAAAAACTAGTAGTTATTATTCATCGATTAAATTTACCTTAAATAAATGAAAGAATAAAATGATACGAACTTAAAAAAGACTTCAAAATAAAATAAGATTTTTAAAGAACACTTAATGCTTAAATCCTTCAATAAATTAAAATACATGCGGTTTTTTTACTGATCTCAATATAACAAAGAATAGCATTATCTTTCTTAGTTTTTATACATTTCAATGGTTCAATACATTTTTACGTTTGATAAAAAGCATAATTTAAATAAGCTTTAAAAGCTTATTAAGCTTAAGTTTATTTTTTACCTCACCTTATACTATTTTTCCGATAAATTGACGTATTATTTTTTACTTCACAGCATTTACTAAATACTTCAAACAAAGTATTTTACTTTAAAAAGTGACAAATTAAATTATGTTATTTTAATTAGATTTATGTTTCATGCAAATTTAATTTCAAATTAACCATCGGATGCTTTATTACATATTTGAAATTCTTCTTATGAACTACTTTGAGTGAGAAATAATTGTAAGCAAACTACACATGCTACAGGGCAGAACAATATCACATTTGACACGCATCTGCATTCCTACCTCCAATTAGCATGGTCAATATTGAGAATACTTTCTCGGCATTCGTATTAGCTGCTACATTACCGAATCCAACACTTGTTAAGCTAGATGTAGTAAAATAGAGGGCTGTAATGTATGCAGTGGTGATATCTGTCTGGTTAACATTTGAGTAACCCAGTTTGGAAGCCAACTGATTCAACCATCCTGGAAGACAATAAAGAATGGTAAAATGCATACAAATAAACTGAAATTATTTTCACCGAACTACTAATTAAAGTAAAATATTTTAGTTATTAGTTTTATTTCTAAAACTAAAATATTAATAAAAACATTTTTATCTAACTTTCTCAGTAACTTATTTATAATAAGATTGGTTCAAAATTCCATTTGCCAGGTTTATATTTATTAATTAAATAAAATACGTAATGTCAAATCTAGAAATTCCGTTCTTTAATGACTGCGAATACTCAATATAAAATGATTTCATGTATCACATTTTATTACCTTATTTCTTGACTTGACTGGATTCTTTGAAATTTAGGATTGTGCAAGCTGTTTTTAAGTTTGTTTTAAACAACCTCATTAAGAAATTTGAAATTTGCATTATCTCCTTTGATATAGCAATTTATTTTCAAGAAGTAAATATCTGTAAACTATTTCATAAATTTCAAAAACGAAAAGCACACAAATTTTTTTTAATATCCAAGAACATTCGAAAACCAATATAATTTCTTTTGCTTGAAATATGCATATTCGTTAAGTAAATAACGATGCTTGCATTCTTTATTTGAATGTAAAGAAAATATTTGTATCCTTAGGTGAAACAATAAATCAGGATTCCACAAATAAATGCAAAAAAACACCCTGTCTTTGTCACTGGATAATGACCTGCTTGCCTATCAAACAAGATATGGTAAATTGTCAATGTCTTGTCAAAATTAACGTTAATGTACTATCGATTTTCTATTATCTTATGATAATTTTCCATTTCCTAGGACCAAAGAAACACTAAAAGTATGGCAAAAGATAAATATTTCAGCTATGTAAGCTAAAAAAGTATTTGCATGCATACTAAAAAATACTTTCCGGAAACTATTTCAAGATCCTTTTAAAATGATGAAAATTCTTTTTTAAAGTTTCTAAGGCAACTATCTAAAGGGGCACGAGCAGTAGTTGTAAATGTCTTTCATATTCCTTTGGAAACAATCTTGCAATTTTTAGACTTCATGCTATTTCTTTTTTTTATTCTCTTTACTTATATTCTGTCTACTTCTGTATAAAAGTGGTCCCATCCAATGTTCTTTCATAAAAGAAGAAAGGTGTTAATATACATTTTTAGCTACAAGATGATTAAGCAAGATTCTATATAGACCCAATAAAATGTTGATGTTTTTTTACGACACAAACAAATACCATTGGCAGTTTTGCGTCTACAAAAGTCCACATAGGTTATGCTGTAAATAAATTACTGCCATATTAATATGATTTTATTCATATAGTTATTAAATAATAGTTAATCGGACTTATAAAAAATGAACTTCATTAAGATTTGAGTTCGTAAATTAATAGAAATATTCAGTAACTTTCTGAAAACTATGTTGTTGAACATTTTAAACTTTCCATCTCGGAATTCATAAATAAATATCCTTTTACTGCATTTTATATTCTAAATGCCTAAAATTATTTAATCAATGATTTATAGATATCAAGTGGAAATTATGGAAAATGTTTTAAGAGCAATATTTTTTAGTTTAATGAGTTCATATCACTAACACAAATAAAATTCACTGAATAGTATCATAGCCTCACAGATACTAAATTTAACGTGTGAAAGGTTGGAAAATTTGTATAATACTTCTGTGCAATACTTCTATTAATTTAAAAGAGTTAAAATATTTTCTAAGTCAATGTCAATTAATTTTATAATTCTTTTCGCAAAATCTATCGAATGAAAGGTGAAGTTATAGGTTATCTAACCAATAACATTTTTTAATTTTTTTTATTACAAATTGAATTTTTTCAATTTGTAATCAAGCTTCCTCTTACGAACTGACAAGATTGCCCTTTGTGGCGTTCAAGAGAAATGGTCAGATGGTCTACGGACTCTCATTCGGAGCGAAAGTAACTTTCGCGCATTCTGCGCGTACCAGAGTATTCGGCTTAGAAGTGGAATCGTTCCACAAATCTATAATTATATGTCTTTAAATGTGTTTAATATTGTACGTGTGTGGTGTTTGTGCATGTGTGAATAAAGCTGCAAGTTATCCAACTTATGCCTCAAGTATCTCAACCCAATCGCATCCAGTTGCAATCTGGTTGCCGAACCTGAACTCTACAAGTTAGATATAAATATTTCTAAGAGCTTTTCATGAGATATCCTAAGAAACACTTGTAATATATAAATCACTCTATATAGAAATGAATGTAGAACTGTTCTCAAAAGTTAGGTGATGTAGAATTTGTGTTATAATCTTTGTATAGAACTCACCAACATCCCAGGAGGAGGGGTTCGCTTCTATCTCTGCGAGGGCGATGACGTACCAAACGCAGGCCATCCAGTGCGCCACCAGCGAGAAGAAGAGCATGAGCAGCGTCAGGATGATGGTGCTGTGCTGTGAATATCGGTCCATCTTCTGCAAGAGTCTTGCTAAGCGGAGGAGGCGAGTCAGTTTTAGAAGATGCATCAGCGTATTCTGCAAAATGATGCACATCCATTATTCTCGGGCACAGAAATCTCATGTATAATTCTCGTGCACAGTAATCCATGGTAAATCCTATCTGTTCATGATAAATCCAATCCTGTGCATGGATTTACCATCCACATGGTAAATCCATGCACAGAAATCTCATGTATAACTCTCGTGCAAAGAAATCTCATTCTCGTGCACAGTAATCCGTGGTCAACCTATCTGTGCATGGTTAATCCAATGAACAGATGCGGATTTACCATCCGCATGGTAAATCCATGCACAGAAATCTTATGATTTCTTGTGCATGGAACATTTATTGATACATTATTGTTTCAATAATAGCGATTTTCTAGGAAATTCGAGTTGTCTGGGATACTTCACGCCGAAATAACTAGAAATTTTTTAAATTATGCCATCTAACATCACCAGATGGGACGGGTAGTGAAGCTATCATTTGTGAAAACACCATAGAGTACAAAATTATTTTTAATTTTTAAAACTAACCAATTTTTTGTCTTATTTCTTATAATTAAATCAACATTTAGTTTAAAAATAGCGTTAAAATGTATTAGTCTATTTACGTGAATTAATTGCTTATTTGATTATGTTGAATATAAATGTTTTAATAATAAAAAGCAATATGATTATATGTTTATTTTAATATTTTAAAATTAGCATTAATCTATTCTAGAGCAGATTAAAAATAATGTTGTTAAAGTTATAATTGAATCCGCATTTTAAGAAAAGCAATTAAATTTTAATGGATGTTGAAAAATCATGATTACGGACGCAGTTACGGAAATTATTTTGGATGCATATCTAAGAAATGCTTATTAAAATAATTATCGTAAATCATTAGTGTATACATTAAATTAGAAAATCTGCAATTTATTTTATATTTGGTGAACTACTCTACTTATTCTAGTAAGCATCCTTCGATGTCATCTTATTTTATAAAATGCATCTTTAATTGCACAGGAATTAAAGTGGTTACAAGTAACCCACAATTAAAATCGAAAACAGAAAATGGTTTTTTTTCTAATCTGATCAAACATCTAATTTATATGACATAACATATAAAATATCACAAAAAATCACCCAATTACTCCTTCCAGATTAATAGGATTCTAATGAACAACCGGTTTTATTTGCCTATCAATACCGTATTTTATGCCCACCCCTCATTAAAATCATGAAAAGAAATATGTATAAAAGTAAATGATGTATTTTTTTTAATTGGAATTTTGATTAATGCACATTTATATTCCAGTCAAATGCTTAATTATGTGTACTCGGGGCCTGAAAGCTTAAAAAGCATTCGCGTATTTTTAGAGTACAACTTTTTATTAATACTTTTCATAAACAATATTTCCAGTTTTAGTATATTACAAGAATTTAAAATGTATCATAAAAATACACAAAAGTAAATATATTTAAAATATTCTTAAGTTTAGAAATATTTACTGAATGTTGCATGCACAACACATTTTTTTCGTGTGCAACAAATAAAGAGCTACTTTTTCTTATTGGGTTTCGTCTCAGTTATCCTAGTTTAATTACCTAGTATCAGTTACCCTAGTATTTAGCATGATGGCTGGGAGTGCTCTCCATCTCGCCACTACATATCCTAGAGTACAATCTTGATCCATCAAATTAATATTTTGATCAAAGGAGTAAACAATTTTAACAGGATCTTAGACTTAACGATAAAGTTTGGTTTCAACGTTAAAGTTTGGACTAAACGTTAAAAGTAACGTACATGGCTACACGTCAGTAAATATAATTAAATCACAAAGCAATGTTACTGGACAATGGCAATTTCCTGAAGTTAATAATATACCCTATTCAGACAAATTATTACTTTTGCTAAGTGTTCAAATTATCCCAGTGGATTTTATTTTAGCTGATGAGTAATTTCAGCATTGTATAACCAGAAAGAATAAATTCGAAAAACTCGATGGCTTTTAATGACTTTTTTTCACAATTCTTCAGCAGAATTTGACAAATTTATATAAGCTTAATACTTTTTCTTAGTTTAAAATTGCATTTGTGTAAGCTAAAATTATATTGCCAACGGCCGTACCATGCTGAATATACCGGTTCTCGTTAGATCACCGAAGTTAAGCATCATTGGGCGCGGTCAGTACTTGGGTGGGTGACCACCTGGGAACACTGCGTGCCGTTGGCAAATTTGGGACCTGATAGGCCGAGTGTCTAGCGCTCTGGCGCTCGGTGCCACAGGTTTCGGGTTCGAATCCCGGCGGTGCCATGGATGTTTGTAGTAGTTCGGAATCCACTTTAAGCCGTAGGTCCCGGTCTTCTATGACTTTAAGAGCGTCACGGAGCAAAAGTCAGGCTTCTACCTACGGGGTGCTCCATCACAACAGAAGCTGCTTCCTTCCCCTTCAATCATGAGTCCATATGGGCTCGTGGGCTTGGCCAGCCAAGTGGGATAAGAAACAACAACAACAACAACAAAATTATATTTGTTATTACTTTTTCTTACTTTAATTTTTATCAATTTTAATAACTTAATTATATCTTCAAAATAAACTAAATTATTATAATATATTATTAATAATATTAGTAATTATTATATAATTATATAATAATTTAATTTATGTTGAAGAATAATTTTACCAAAAAAAAGCGGTCAACAATAAACAATTTAGCATCAACAACATAACTACATACACTCACTCATGATTGCATATGATATCCAAAAATTATTATTTCTTTAACTTTTCCATACTTTATAAATGATTATCGACATAAAATTAATAATGAGCAATTAAAAATTAAATACTTTTTCCAAAATTTAAAAAAAAAATTCGCTTGAAGGTTGTTATAATGGTTGAGTGATCTTCGAAGCTCTTGTTAGAATGAATAAGGCTAGTCTTTAAAATTATTCCGCCGTTTTGAATTAGTTTTCATTAATTGGCAACTTATTAAATTTTTCATTAAAAAAACACGCAATCGAAATATTGTAGCTACAATAAACTTTAGATTTTTTTTATTTATTTTCCCAACCAGCCAAAAAGTTTCAAGAAGTTTCTTTGAGCTATATCAAGCCTTTCACTGCATTTTGTTGGTTTCATTTACTTTATTAACATTTATAATTTTAATAAACTTTTTGTTTTTCATGATAAGAGTGTGTTTAAAATGTTAAGGCTATTTTTTTTTGTAATTACACATATGATGGATTATTTTAAGGTTATTTCTTGATAATTATATCCATGGAAAAAAGAGTTTTGTCAAAAAGTTAAGTATAAAAATTACAAAATCAGTTTTAAATATTTATTGGTTGATTTTCTTTGTGAATAAAAGAACACATATTTCCAATCAACAAATAAAAAATAGTTAAAAAATCATAGTACGTCAATTTCCGTGTACAAAGTTATAAAAAAGAAACAATTTTGATTAAAATATTATTGGCTGAGAAAAAAAAAAAAAATTTCAAAAATAATGATAATAAAAGTTTTTGATTAATGATTTTTGGAATTATGAATCTATTTTGTTTCGAAAACTTTGTATAAATTTAAATAAGAAATTTAAAAAAAGCAGAGAAAAGAAACTTTGCATTTTGTTTGTTTTGTTGTCGAAGTTGTTTTTCAAATTTTTTAAAAATGAATTTCGATATTTTGAAATTATCTAGGCTAGAAATTATTTTTAATTGGAAGCAAATACATATAAAAAATGCCATTCATATATACGGTATGAAGTGTTTTCATTCGGTTATTAGAGGATAATACCGGCAAGCAAAGCTATTCCTTTCAATTATGTTTATATTGCTGGACAGGGAGAAGATTGTTTTAATATTATTTCATATATCTTTCAAGGTTTTAAAAAAATTAAAATAACTTCACTAAATTTTAATTCTCATTCTTGAGTTCTAAATTTAATTTATATTAATTTTTCATAGTTGGAAAAATTTTAGTACTAACATGCGCGCATGAGGAAAACTTAGCAATTACTGGAATACAAATTTTTAATTCCAAAAGAGGGGAAAGGGTCTTCATCTTCTTGGTCAGCTTGTGATTTCTCTTTCATTCAAACTTATATATCCTATTAAGTTATGACTAGGACATCAACTGGTCATAACATAAAAAATATCTACGAGTTTTAATAAAATCAGAGAGGAGAATTTCATGATCTCTTCTTGTTAATGTTAATATGATATTAGCTGATTATTATAAGAGCTGATTTACCCAGTTAAATACAGTTAAATATTTAATTAGCTATTGCTTGGTTCGAAATTTTCGATGTTAATTAACGTTAAAGGGAAGACTATTTTAAAGGGCATTGATTTTAAGTCGTCAGCCTAGTTGGTGGATTTTTTTTTTTTTAAATGGCAATAATAAACTTTGATGTACTCTTAAATTAAATGATCTCCATTAAAAAGCAATTAAATGATTAAATCACCATAGATTCAAACAAGTGAACGCAATTCAAAAATGTAACACTAAATAATTCTATTTAGAACCTAATTATGTCAAGAAAAAGCAGCAATTCTTTCATTTATTAAAATGTTTGACTCTTTTTGTATATTTTGTTTTATTCAATTTGAATCTTTACCTGAGGATAAAAGATTCGTAATAAAAAAATGCTTTATTGCTTACATTTTTATGCAGTTATTTATTTCATTGGCATAATTTTACAAAACCCTTGGGAAAATGTTCTAGTTATAATTAATTTTACTGATTATATAAAAAAAAAAATATAACTTACAGTTTAAAATATATATTCTTAGTTTTTATTTGTATTGGTAATTTTATTACGCATGCAAGCATAATAAATTACCATTTACATTTCTGTAATTAACCAATTATTCTAAATTTAATTAAAAACATTCTTATATGAATTATTATTTTATTACATGTATTTAGTAATACTAATTTCTGTATGTTGGAAAAAAAAATTGTTGAAAATTGTTTTCAAATCAGCCATAAAAGGCTTCTTCTTCGCCATGATGCCAATGGTTTTATTCGTAAGAAAATTCCATTGTCATTTTTACATTATAAAAGAAAGTAAGAAAAATTGTGTTGTAAAGAACTCAATTTTTCTTACTTCAAAAATCACTTCATTAATATGCATTGTAAAGAACTCACCCTACTGTACAGGCTACAAGCATAAAGGAGATCAAAAGGTAAGGCAGCAAGGAGATCAACGATAAACCATCCTCTTAAGTAGTTTCTGGCAATGGAACAAGGATTTGCCACAACTTCACCCTTCTTATTCACGTAGGTTGTACGAAAATTCAGAATAATATCTAGAAAAATGCAAATCATTTCATCAAAAGGATATCAATTACCTTATGGTTTGAAATTCATTTATAAAAGATTATGAATTTCAATTCAAGATTTCTAACATTTTATATGTTTATTTCTAAATATATGATATAAATATTCGACTTCGAATATAGAATTTATAATCAAATAAATGCATTTTCGTATCATGCTTCACCGCGTAGCATTACCTTAATAAAAAAAATCATGTATATTAGTTTCAAACAAAGAAAAATAAAAACCAAAGAGCAATGTTCTCCTAGTAAATATCGTATATTATTATGTACGAAAATTGATTTCATTCCTAGAAACTCAAAATGATGATTCAATGAATATAATTTTAAAATTAAAACTAATTTACTAAGTGGCTTAAAGTCGAAAAGCTTTGTTATTCTAGCATAAATATAATGGAGAGTAGAAAAATAACACTTTATAAATTTTTTTTTTGGAATTCTAATTTTTTTTCGTTGATATCAATTAGTTAATGTGTGATCTATAAAGATATCTTTTGAGGATTTTACTTTTTTTAAAAAAGTATATTCGCTCAATAACATTTTCTACGCAGAATGCTCAAAAATGTCATTAATTTGCTTGATGTACAACATTATTGGACTGGCTAAAATTTTTTTTTGAAGTTGCACACGTTTTAAATCACTTCAGATTTAAATTTCACAAACAGCCACATGTCAAGGTATTTACATAAAGTAAGGATATAATGAATTTTAATTATTAACCCTTTTTTGTCCTGAAAATCTGCAAAATTTATTTCTAAGAATGCATATATGCAATGCGATCGCTAAAAAACTTGATAAAATCTGAAATAAAAGTCAAGCCAAATATTGTATCATAAAAATCCACATCAAATGTTTATACTTCATAATCCTATTTTATTCCAAAAACGAATTTACAATATTATTTCAGTCCTTGGTGGCTACTTTTTACATTAAAAATCAGCATTTAAATAACATTTATCATTCAAAGTGTTATATTCATTATAATTAAAGTAGTATTTACTTTAGATTTGGTTGAAAGTAGTTATACAGGTTTTTATCCAATCTTCTAACATCAAAGCTTTGGCTTATGCTATATTCCTCAATTTATTTATGTTCCTAAAATCTCATTAACCGCATTTATTTAGCCTTATTATTAAGTTAGAAGTAAATGTAAAGCACAAATTAAGCAAAAGCAACAAGTGTAAAGTAAGTAATTAAGTATAAAATAATACAAACTGACATGCGACTAATTGTTCACTTGTAAATATGAATTTAAATATATGTCCTTTACTTCTGTAAAACATATTTAAAAGCTATTCGATATAAATTAATCCATAATAAAATGTTTATACTATTTTATTAATTATTATATAATGTTTATACTATTTTATTTATTCTATTTTATTCTAAAAATGAACTTACAATATAGATTTAGTCCTTGGTGGCTAGTTTTTACATTAAAAGTCAACATTCAAATAATATTTATCAGTGTTATATTAAATAATTATTACTAAAATAATATTAATTATTACAAATATACTATTTACTTTGGATAAAACCTGCATGATCAATTTCAACCAAATCTAATCGTCTAACACTTACGCTTTGGATTATGCTATATTCCTCAATTTATTTATGAACATAAAATCTAATTAACCGTATTTGTTTAGCCTTATTATTAAATTAGAAATACATGCTTAGCAAAAGCAATAAGCTTAAAGTAAGCAATTAAACTTATAATAACACAACCTGACTTAGGACTTTGTTCACTTGTAAGTATGACTTCAAATTTATGTCCTTTAGATCTCTAAAAAATATTTAATTGCTCTTCGAAACAAGTTAAGATTTACAAGAATAAATAAAAAATATGTTCAGTGGAAATTACTTATTCTGATTAAGGTGGAAAAAAAAAATATGAACAGAATATTTACGTTGAAAAAACATAACCAGAAAAAAGAAGATTAAATTGGCAGAAACCTTTGTTCGTTTTTAAATTTCAAACGAGTTATTCTGCTTAAAGTTTGAAAAAAAAATGTTTTAATGTTTTTATGTCCACATCCTACACGGCATAAGCGATATAAAAACATACTCTATTGTCGAATTAACTGCAGAAGTTAGAACACTACCAATGATAAAAATAGTGCAAAAGTGTGCCTACCAATGATAAAAATAGACTCCATAATCACATCAGTGATGATTGTCTTATTAAACAAAGGAGTCTCGCCCGTATCCCGAAAGGTGGCGCTGTACGGCACGACGATAGCTACATAGAATGTCCCTATGAGAATCAGCCAATCCCAGCACGTTTTGAACAAGCCGTAATGAGACAAGATGAAACGAGATTTTTCAATAGCGGCGGCTTTGTACTCGGGCATGACTGCGGGCCGGTGGAGGAGGTTCTGGAAGAAAAAAAGAACACACAAAACTGGAAAATGCAATTAACATTCATACACAAGAGAAGCCTAAAATGCATTTCCCCCTATTAAGGGAGGGTTTTCGGACAACAATAAGAAGCGCTCGAGTGAAATTAAATAAGTGCCGGGGCTTCATTCATTCGGAAAGAATGGGAACGAGTTTGGGGTTGAGGTTTGTCGAAGACATTCTTGGCTAATGTCAATATGCTCTTTAAGAAACTGTAGTATGGCATTTGTCTGAACTTGAGGCATTGTTGTTTTTTGCTGTACAGACCAATTCCGTGAAATGCAGAACGAAAAATGGAAAGTACCCTTTCGTTGATGATTGGAAGAAGACTATATTTCAATTCCTTCTATTAGCTCACACTCTCCCTATATATATCTTGTTCAAATTTTCAATCGTTCATAAAATACTTTTTATTCATCCACTCAAGTTCAAATGCATTTTTTTTTTTGAACTTGTATTGGTTGACACTTGATGTTAAGACAGTTTTTTCAAATATTAATTCAGTAATTAAATTTAATTAATTAATTTTAGTTTTTTTTAGATTTAAGTTGCATATATATCTACCAATAGAGGGCGCCAGATAAACTTAAAAAAAATTGAATGAAAAATATTTGTAAAGGACTTTTCTGCAATAGAGTGAAAAAAAAAATAGGAATTGACTTAAAATTTTTTTTTTATATTACTTGTTTTCTAAGCATGCCTATTTATTATAAATACACCTATCCCCAAAATATATTAAATTTTAAAAATATAAATAGACTAAAACATAAAATTACTGCATAAAGCTTTTAAAAACGGTTTCATTATGCAAATTTATAAATAGTGTTTTATGTAAACATAGGAAGAAAATATTGTATAATGGCATGCGCTTAATCATGCTACTACGTGTCAAAATCTTTCCATAAATTTCGATACTTAGATCTCATAGCTTGTAAAATTTCCCCAAAATACTTTCAATTTTCAAAATATGAATATGAATAGACTAAAATTTAAAACTAAAGCCCTTTAAAAGCAGTTTCAATATACAAATTTATAAACAGTGTCTTTGTAAATACACGAAGAAAATATTGCATAATGTCATGTGCTTCATCATGCTGCTACGTGTCAAACACTTTCCAAAAATAGATCGATATTTAGATCTGATAGCGTGTTAAAAGAAGTTAAGTTTTAACAATGTATTTCTAAAATAAGAAGTCTTCTAAATAATTAAATCCCGAGTTTATGTAATATCAAAACTAATTAAAATACTAAGAAGATATGAAACAATATTACAGAATCCATAATACAAAATATGTCCTTGAACGTAAATATACACCACTTTTACATTCACAAATTGAAAAAAATAAAATTCTAGCGTGACCTGAAAACTCAATAGTTGTTCAAAGGAAAAGGAAACAGCTGATTCTGATTGTCCCATTTTTCTCCAACTTTTACATTGCTTCTTTGATGTCTTTTTACTTCTAGGAATGCTTTACTTTCTTAAGTTTCGGTGCATGTCTTATCAATATTCGCTTTGTAAATTCTCCTCAGTTTTCTAATTCTTTTTGAAAATTTATTTAACATTAAAAATTCCTTAACTCTTCTTTAGCATAATTTTTCTATTTTCTCTTTAATTTTAAATCTTAATTTGCTTCTGACCGTTTTATATTACGTTATTTTTTCCTATTGTATTAAACAGAAGTAATATTAGTATCGTCACTCTTAGTAAGAAAGAAAGAACTAAGAAAGATGCAAATGTAAAACACTATTCAGAGAGACTTTTACATCCAAGGATGCCATAGATTGAGGTCCATCATTTTCCTTAATGTTTTCAGGAAAATAGTATTCCACTAGTGAAAAATTAAATTTTAAAACATTTTTTCATAAAGCATTGTAATGAATTAAACTTGATACCAAATTTCACTAAAACTCCGTCGTATAGTACAGGAAGAACTGATTTAAAAAAAATTTAAAAGTTCTTGTTCCATATAACTTTTTTTCTGTTTAACATAGATGGGCTTGATATGCTACTTGGGCCTCCCACAAACAGGCCCTCGATGTGGGATGAGGGGAGGACAGTGCTTCCCGGGAGGACTTTTAGGGTAACTGCTACAATTCAGAAAACATTGAAAGTTCCCGCTACATAGCCTGACTATCGATGTGAGATGTTTTATACATCCCATTTGCCCTTGAGTCTCTTCATTTCTAAAAACAGTGATCACAACATTGCCACCGGTGGATTCGAACCTCAGTCCTCTTGCATCGAACCTCAGTTCTTAGAATGGGCCACGAGTTGAACTCCTTCATACCGTAGAAAAAGAATGCACAAATAAGCATCTGCAATTATTTCAAGAACTGGTTGAAATTCATTCATGCGAAATGAAAGGATTTAAAATTTCGCTATACGCTAATAAATTTAAATTTGCTGAATAACTGTGTTAGGTAAACACTAAACAGGAAGTGCAATAGTTATATTTTTTCTGTTTTAATCAATGCACATAGTCTGTCATGTAAATAATTAATCATAATTTAAATTGCTTCAAAACTAAAGTTAAAAACAATATATGTTCTCTTAAATACATAAAATTAAAGATCCAATCTTTTTAAATACAGCCAGTCTTTGATAAAGATAAAGGGCTTTCAACTTTATTTAATATTTTATAAATTATTATATGCGAAAATACTTTTTTTATTTAAAATTTAACTTTGAACTTTATTTTATGGAAAAATACACATTTCAACTAAAAATTACTTGATGTTTACATTATATGGATTTTATTTTGTTAGTGGGTTTTAATGAAGACATTATCCAAAATAGATTGCTTCTTTTTGCATGTATCAATATGTCTCTGAAAAGAATATAGGTGTTATTTTAAGTATGTGTGAGTTATAAATTCAAATCAACCAAAGCAAAAAAAATATATATATATATGGAATTGACGTTAAAGAGTATGTAGTTTCAAACTAAAAATCTCCAAAGAGGCTGAATGAATGAAAACGTAAGAAGAAATGGTAAACATAAAATGTATCGTTTCCGAATCCCAATATTATGTAATTTATTGTTTATTTTTTTTAAAGAAAATTTTATGCTATCCTTTTATCTTCAAGTATGCATACATATGCGAAGGTCAATATTTCAGAAATTTTCGAAATTCTCCGCCTATGACTTGGTTTCTAGAATGGTGTGAGGAATGCCAAGTAAGAGGCAGATGAATATAGAGAAACAGCAGAAATATAAAAACGATAGTCATCAGAGAAATACATCAAAAATAGCAAAGTTCTGTTAAAGGAGTTTTAACAATTAAAAGTGAAAAGCCTATTTAAGTTAGTGATAGAATGAAAGCGCAATGTGTCGATACACGTTTGCCACAGCACCAAGTGGAGAAATAAATCAAAATATTATATAGCATCTGTGAAAGTTCTCATCAAAAAGAAAATTGCCAAGAATATGTGGATGAAGCAGCCGCAAATGTAGATATCTATTAGATGAAGAGTATATAAGCAGTACATATTTAGATGAAACAAATGGTAAACTAAGCGGAGTCCTAGTAATACATGAATGGATAAGTAATAATAGAAGTAGTGCATGATTGGATGTAGAGAGGTAGACAAAAGATACATGATTGGATGAAGAGATACACAAATGATGCATGATGAGATGAAGAGGTATTCATGTAATGCATCCTTAGATTATGAGGTACTCAAATGGTGCATGATTATAAGAAGAGTTAACACAAGCTCATGACTAGATGAAAGGGATGCATGATCGGGTGAAGGGGGTATACAAGGCATACATAATTGGATGAAAGTGTGAAGGGGGTATACAAGGCATGCATAATTGGATGAAAGTGTGAAGGGGGTATACAAGGCATGCATAATTGGATGAAAGTGTGAAGGGGGTATACAAGGCATGCATAATTGGATGAAAGTGTGAAGGGGGTATACAAGGCATGCATAATTGGATGAAAGTGTGAAGGGGGGGTATACAAGGCATGCATAATTGGATGATGAAAGTGTGAAGGGGGTATACAAGGCATGCATAATTGGATGAAAGTGTGAAGGGGGTATACAAGGCATGCATAATTGGATGAAAGGGTGAAGGGGGTATACAAGGCATGCATAATTGGATGAAAGTGTGAAGGGGGTATACAAGGCATACATAATTGGATGAAAGGGTGAAGGGGGTATACAAGGCATACATAATTGGATGAAAGGGTGAAGGGGTATACCAGGGTTGCATAGTTGAATGAAACGTTGAAGGTTTATACAAGAGATACATGATCGAATGAAAGGGTAAAGATGATGCACAGGTTAAAGGAGTATATAAGAGATGCATAGTTGGATAGAAGGGTGAAGTGGTATACAAGCGATGTATGATAGGATGAACAAGTGCACCAGTAATGCATGATTGTTTAGACAGCTAATCAAAAGAATTTTTCCAGAAAAATTCAAATACCATATAAGTGTTACATAATTTCTTTTAAGCATGAAGGTGATCATGTTGAAAAATAATGCGCATTTGCTTAATAAAGTATTTATAAAAATGTCTGATTAAAGCTCATAACATTTACTTTCAACTAATCCTGAAAATTAAGTTACGTGAAAAAATGAAATGCTTAAGTTTAGATGAGTTTTTATGAAGGTTTAAATAAATAGTTTTCCATGTTAAATAACATGTTTGTGCACCATTTTTGTCCACCAAATGCTGGTGATTGCGAATGGCGAGAAGAAATCTTAATGAAAAAATAACATACTTTGAATATGATTTAAAAAAATATAATTCCTCTTTTATTGCAGAGAGGCTGAATGGCGATTTAACAACGATAGTGTGTATAATATTTCTAATTCAAATTTACAAATAATCTAGGAAACTGTAAAAAACTAATTTGGTAATCTCAGTTGAAACCAAAAAATGTAATTCATAATTACTACAAATGAAAACTCTAACCTTCAGTATTGTTTAGAAATTTGTTTAGAGACCGCAAAGTAAATTTCGCGCAGTGTATTTTCGAGTACTTACATTATTAAGCTTAAGTTTCGATTTGATTTTATCCTGTTTGTAGTGGCCTGACAGTTGGTATAATACAGCTCTACTCCGTCTTCTTTGGTAATGATTACTCGGTAGACAACCTTCTACATCTAGATGGTTTTCCACTTCTGAAAAGACGAAAATAAAATATACCAAGAAATGTTTAAATTAAAAAAATTCAAAATTAATCAAAACTACATTTACATAAATTAATTATTTTTAATTCGACAAAGTAAATTAATGTTAATACATAAAAGAAAGGTAATTAAATGCATTAAAAATAGATATTTTGTAATTTAAAATAATTGACTTAATTGTGTAAATATAGCCTCTAATTTTAATGTTTATAATATATCTTGATGATTTATTAATTCAATAGATTCATTTTAAATACTGTTTTATGTTGTAAATAAATAAAATATATGCTTAATCATAAAAATAATGAATGATTTTAATAAAAAAAAAAAAGTGATTGACACATATTTGAAAAAATCTTAATTTTTAAAATAATTCAATTAATTAAAATTTCTATTTAGTGCTTATTGATTTTCGGAACAAAATTACTCACATAATGATTTCATTAATTTTTAAATATATTCTTATGTGACCTAAATCTTCTTTAATAAAACTTTTTCAGGAATAATAATAATAATGGCGAGGATTTTTCTATACCTTTCTTGGTAATCTTGTATTAAGAGAATAAGACATTAGAAATTTAAAAATAAGATGTTTCCTGTCATATTAGGATATATTCAAATTACTTCTTATCCAAAACATGCGTTTCTGAATAATTTTGTTGTTGTTGAGTATCAGTGGGCCTCCTATTCCATTTATGCATACTACAAATAGCCTACGGATGTGCAATGAAGGGCGAACATTTTAAGGGTAGCTGATCCGTATTTACGTATGGTACGGGAGATAACCAAATAAACTCCAAAAAAGCAACTTTGCTGTCAATGGTTGAGATGTTAACACAAATTGCCATAATCATAATTCATCGCTATCGAATCTCAGACTTCTGAAAGCAGTGACGGCAATTGGCGCTACCAACTGTTTAAATCTGTGTCCTTTTGCTACGAATCGAATTTGTAACTAATTAATTGTAGAATGTATCACCAAGAAATGTTAGCAACAACGGCTGTGAAACATTTTTTCATATTTTACTTCAAATACACAAGTATGTTTTGTTTTATGTTAAAAACAAAACATGTTTTATGTTATGTTTGTTTATATGTTAAAAACATATATGTTTTTCTAAATATTTTCATATTTTTTGTAATTTTTTATTGAATTAAACTAATAATGCATTTGTGGCTATATTTATTACATGCCTAGATGGAAGTCTAGAAAAGAACTTTTCATGTTCCCCAAATTACATCAATATTAAAATGATGATATTGATAGTTAGTTAATGATCATTGACGGGGGCAGTTATTTTAGTAAATCACATCAATTTAAAATCACATTTGTTTTTGAATTAATCTCTTAGTAGCCTCCAAATATTTTTTTAGTTTTCAGCTCAATTTGATCCATGCTGTTTTATTATTTTTGTAACTCTATTTTCGAAATCTGATGTGAGATATTTTTCACATTTAAATTTGTGTTGTGCGATCATAATCATGAATGAGGCTTCCAGATACAAAAATGGTAGAAGATAAATTAAAAAGATGAAATATAATAGTGTGAATCACCATTATCTTCACCATCGTCATCCATCTCCATCTCATCCGTCTTGGACTTTGTGATGTCTTTGGTAGAAACTAGAAACAGCACGTTTTCGTGTTTCTCATTTTTAATCGGCACGATGTCCAATAAACACCAAAAGGGAGCGGTGGCTGAAAAAAGAATGACATGGGGTTAATTATATCTTCTCGCTGCACATAATACATTCCCTTATACCAGTGTGATATAACATTTTCTCTCCCTCCTACTTCCATACCTCCCTGATGCATTCATTAACGGAAAACATTACTTTTATTAGTAAGGCAATAGTTTTGTTAGTTCATAATTCTCTATACTAGTGTGTCCCAACATTTTCTCTCTCCTGTATCTGTCGAAGAAAATTTTCATTAATGAATACCTCTCTCCCTTCTTTCATGCCTCCCTGACACATTCTTCAATACAAAAAAAATATTGTTATTAGGAAAAGTCAGTAGGTCTTTTTAGGTTAAGGCAGTTTTGTTTGTTTTTCACTATACCAGTGCATCCAACCCTTTTCTCTCCTCCGCACCTCTTGAAAATGTTTCTAATTGTCAGTATTTCTCTCTTCTTTCATATCTTTCATGCCTACCTGAAGCATTCTTTAACTGACAAAAAATTTTTTTTATTAGGTAGGGCAATTTTTTTAGGTAGGTTTGTTTGATTTAGGTAAAGTGTTTGGTTGTTAGTTCATAATTCATTCCTCTATACGAGAGTTCCAACACTTTCTCACCTGTATCTCTTGAAAATTTTTTTCATTTGTAAGTACCTCATCCTTCTTTCATGCATCCCTCACGCATCATTCAACACAAAAAAGTTTGTTTTTATTAGGTCTACTGACGTAATAAGTCAGTAGATTTTTTAGGTCTAGTTTTAATTGTACATAGTTCATGCCACTGTACCAATATATCCAAACATTTTCTCTTCTTCGTAAAATTTAAAAGTTTTCATTTATGAATAGCTCTCCCTTCTTTCATGCATCCCTCACGTATCGTTCAACGCAACAAATTTTTTGCTTTTAGGTATATTAATAGGTAGGTTAGGTCGGTTAATAGGTCTAATATATTGTCATTGATTTATTTACTACTTTCGTCTGTAAGAATCGTGTGATATTTTGTGGTATACGAGAATTTCTTGTAAATTTCAGTCAAAAAAACATAAATGGTTAATGGTGAAGCAAATTACTATTCAATCAGACCAGAATCGACTCTAACGAAAAACAGCACGTAGATCAATAGAAAATCGGAATTATCATCGGAAATTGAAATAAACAATCGGAATTAATCTATTAGGTCGAAAATGGCCTATGCTAGAGCAGAAGAAAGCAAAGATATTGCCTTGAATAGACATGAATCTAAATAAAATAATTAATAATTTTTATTTTCTGAAGTGCAAACGCTGGGTATATGTTCTTATTTATTTATAAAAAGCATGCAATTCTCAAAAAATAATTAAAAAGTTAAGAAAATATTTTTAAAGTTTTTAAAAAACAATTTCAATTATTCCAATTTTAATTCATTTGATTCCTTTACCAATCAAAGGAGCATTCTCACATTTATTGAAAATTTGAAATATTACGTATGCTATTAATATGTAAATTCCTTTATTATATGATATCCCAATAAGGAATATATTGAATGCTTTTATGAATTACATAGGTTTGAATGAAGATTAATTTTAATTGCAAACTTAAGGATATGATTAAATGCTATGCATAATTATATTTATATGATTGAATTGTATTGAAAAATGCTTCTTTAAATGATAATGCTTAAGCATTAATGTTTTCTGCATCTCTCTCTCGGCAATAACAATCTAGAAATGGTAAAACCAAATCCTAAAATATTTTCTTAGAATCGTGTAGTTGTTTGAAGTACATATTAAGATATTTTTGTTTATTGATGATAAAATTGTATTGAAAAATACTTCTTTAAATAATAATGCTTAAGCATAACGTTTTCTAACATCTTTTTAACAATCTAGAAATAGGAAAACCAAATCCTAAGATATTCTCTTAGAATCATGTAGTTCTTATCTTAATGTTTGAAGTACATATTAAAATATCGTTGGTTTGTTGATGATAAAATTGTATTGAAAAATGCTTCTTTAAAGGATAATGCATTAATGTTTTCTGACATCTTTCTTGGCAATAACAATTATAAGTATGAAAACCAAATCCTAAAATATTTTCTTAGGATCATGTAATTGTTTGAAGTACATATTCAAATATTTTTGGTTTATTGAGATTTCTCAATACTTCATCATCTATTTATTTATTTATTTTGAATTTTCTTAAACATAATTAAGTAGTTCATGCCATGAGATTCGTTTTATTTTGCACATGCAAACACGTGCTTTGTGATTAGCAATCTTTACCTAATAAATCAGTATCTAAAAGAAAAAAATATCTCATTCTTTTTTAATTATTTAACTATGCAACTTTAAAAACACAGAAAAGTATTAGTAATTCTTATTTTTATTGATTTATTAAATAACTTAACGAAAGTGAAATTCGTAAGCTTACGATGACTAATATGGTATTTAAACGTCTACGACCTGAGGATAGAGTTAAGACAGCAGTAACCTATAGGTCGCAGCCCTTCATAAAAAGTAGGCTTACCGGATTAACTTTTTATAGTTTCCAGTATTCCCAAAATCACCAAATCTTTCGAGAAGTTAATATAGAATAAGAAATCACTTTTTCATCAAAATTCTCAAATTTGTCGCTAGTATATAAAAAAATTTGTTAGTAGTCAAAAATTTAAAAGTAGTCAAATTTGTGACGTCATATGGATTCACTTCCTATATTTATAAATGAACGGAATACATATTATATCAGTTAGTATATAATTTGCAACGCCATTATTCAAGTGTTACAATATAAATCGATACTTTGGTTATGTAACTGCTGAAGAATGTTTTTATCTTATCTCTCAATAATACACAGATTATTAACCATGGAGTCCCTTCATATCTTCAGAAACAAATCTATTAGTTCGATGCTGTTCTTCTATTGTGTTGTGGTTTAGGTCTTAGGATTAAATATCCGTTGCAAAATTATACTGTTCTATAATAACTACGTAAAGGATAAGTATTTTCTTCAAAAGCATTTGGAACAAATTATTATTTTTTTACTAAAATCGAAAATATACATTGTTAGAATTATGATCTATAAGCTTAATTCTGTTTTTTTTTTTTTTTTTTTTTTTTTTTGGTATAGATATTCAGATAATCATTTAATTATAATTTGAATTAATTAATTTTAAAATAATAAGTAATAATTTTTAATTTGATAATTAACATAATAACTAGTAATTAAATCACATTAAAAGTTAAGTTATTAGAACTGTAGAAATTCAGATAATGATTTAACCATTCAGATTAGTATTTGAATTATAATTCCTCTGATTTATCGTCGCAGCACTCTATATCACCAAAATAAATTTTGCTGCTATTATCCCTAAAATGTCTTTAATTTAATCGCTAATATTTTGTGTATTAAAAAACTCGAATCAAGTGTCTGTGAAACGAGATGAAATCACTTTAAAATAATTGTTACTTACGATATCATCTAAGTTTATTTTAGAATAGTACAAAGTAGCACAAAATATTCATTTTAGTTCAAAATTAAAAATAATTTTCGTACAAGTTAATTTGGCGTGTTCCTACAAAAATGCAATTATGAGATACTACTATACTCGGGATAATTCTGTAAGAGGTTAAATAACAAGACACCAATCAACTATAATTGAAATTAAAAAAAAAAAAGAGGAAAAAGTGAAGTTATAGCTTAAATTAAAATGTTTATTCTAATAAATGAAATGTAGGAAATAGTGATAAGAATTTTAAAAATAAGGAAATGCAAAATATTTTAACAAAAAATTGCCTTTCAAGAATTTTTTTGATGGGTTCGATCTGTTAATTTTTTTTTCTACTGACTTCAGATTTGTTTATTATGAAGTGCAGAATATTGATTATCTACTTTTTTTGTACTGCTCCTGGTTTAAAAAATCTTTAAAGGAAGAACTGGCACTCGAGAAAAAAAATCAAAATGGCTATCAACCATTTGCAGACTTGATAATAAGAAATCTGCTTTTATAAATTTTTGAAATTTTGAAAACTCTTACTTGAATGTTTTCAATACTTTCTCTCTCCCTCTCTCTTTCATTTTATTTCACTATTGTACTATGTTGTTGCCAAAAGCCGACTCATTCTTCATAACTTTAAGAAGTCACTAATCACAGACTTCAACTGCCCTAGGAAGTTGACATCTGTTATTAGCAGATTCAGAACTAATCATTACAGAGAGATGAAGATTCTCCCAGACAAGACCACGGAATACATCCCCTGCAAAAATTGCCCCAACGCTTTCCTAACACCTAAGCACACTCTAGAGTGCCCGGCACTCACTCCCCATGTTTTGAAATTGGGTATGGTGGCAATCGAGCCAACTTAAGAGAAGTCCTGTATAGTGAAGCGGCGTCATTGCTAGCTGCCGCTATCGTGAGGACTTTTGACTTGATCTAACTTTGATAATTATATTTTAAATCCATGGACACGATAACAACATTATGTGTTCTCTTAAATTTACCATTCATTTGAAATTTTTAATATTTTGTTAGTGATTTATTTGCTACTTTCATCTGTAAGAATCATGTGATATTTTGTAGTACACGAGAATTTCTTGTACATTTTAGTTAAAAAAACATAAATGGTTAATGATGAAACAAATTACAATCCACAGATATTTCAATGTGCATGAATTTAATATGCAAATGGAATGAGAAGAATTGTATTTATTACCCTAGAAAAACCTTTCGTTTTATGAAATTTTTAACATTTTGTCATTGATTTATTTGATACTTTCGTCTATAAGAATCGTGTGATATTTTGTGGATTACTGGAATTTTTTGTAAACTTCAGTTAAAACATAAATGGTTAATGCTGAAACAAATTACTATCATCATCTATAACAATGTGAATGGATTTGATATGCAAGTAGAATGAGAAGAATTATTTTCGTTATATGAAATTTTTAATATTTTGCCATTGATTTATTTAATCTGTAAGAATCGTGTTATATTTTGTGGTACACGAGAATTTCTTGTAAACTTCAGTTAAAAAAAACATAAATGGTTAATGATGAAACAAATTACAATCCACAACTATCTCAATGCTCATGAATTTAATATGCAAGTGGAATGAGAATAATTATTTTTGTTACCTTTGAAAACCCTTTCGTTATTTGAAAATTTTAAAATTTTGTCACTGTTTTATTTGCTACTTTCATCTATAAGAATTGTGTGATATTCTGTGGTACACGAGAATCTCTTGTAGACTTCAGTTAAAAAAAACATAAATGGTTAGTGTGAAACAAATTACAATTCACAACTATCTCAATGTGCATGAATTTCTTGTAAACTTCATTTAAAAAGGAATGTTCATGCATTTCTTGTAAACTTCAGTTAAAAATAAATGTTTATGAATCTCTTGTAAACTTCATTTAAAAGAAACATAAATGGTTAATGCTGAAACGAATTACAATCCACAACTGTCTCAATATGCTTGGATTTGATGTGCAAAGTGGAATGAGAAGGAATGGTTTTGGTTACCTCCCTTCTTGTAGAGAAGAACCTCCAGCTTGTGTTCCATCTTCTTTTCGAGTGCCTTCTCGATCTCTTGCTTGTGCTCCTCCTTGGTCTCCGGACCGTACAGGAAAGTGCAGGCGGAGCCCTTCTGCATGATCTGCGCCCGGGGGAAGCCCGTCAGATCGCAGAAACCGTCCGAGCAGTACACGATCGGGTAGACGTGGGGCACTTGAGCATTGCCGAGCACAAAGTTGCTGTCTGTTAAGAAGACAAAACAAAAATATATCCCATTAGCATGTAAGGCCATTCTTTAAAAATTTCTATTCTGAAATAGAAATAAGGTAGAGCAAGCTTCAATTAGATGATTTCTTTATATGTTGCTTCAGGGAACATTTTACTGTAAAAGCACTATTTAATCATGTGTAAGCATGGCATTGTTCTGGTATGAGCCTCTGCATAGGCCTACTCGATGAACCAAGGCCGAAAACGTCTTGCATGAAGGCCAAAAGTGGAACAGCGCCCTATAGAAGGGTTCGTTATACTTAGGTATGTATAATGCACAGTCCAGTCAGATTAATGTGACCACCACCTACTTTCGACGTCAACGTGAAATAACTCATCACAAAAGGCAGGTGGCAGCACATTGCAGTGGAGTGTATATAAAGAATTCCACTTAAATACCACATTCTACATTCCACTTAAAGCCAGAATATACAAGAGTGTATATTCTGGCTTTTGACAGGTGGTCACATTAATGGAACTGGACTGTGTAAATAAAACAACTTTCTTGAGTTTTAAATTCTTCCATTTTTATACATATACACTATACTAATAAATTTTGCTTAGTTCGTATAACTTTACCTTGGCTCATAGCGTTTCTTTAAAATAATAAACATATTAAATATTTTGATACATTAAATATTAAATTTTTCTGTATTAATTATTTTCGAAACTATTTTGAACATTGTCATGAATGTTTAAAAAGTAAATTTAATAATCCAAAAAGTTTCAAAGAGTTTTTTCATACTAATTAATATTTTATTATTTTAATTTATCATAAAAGACTAAGATTAAATTTGATTAAGATTAATTTTTTTTAGCTTTATACATTTTTTTTTGATTAAATTTCATAAATATATTTTTGTAAATTGAAGAACTTCTAAATTTCTTTTATTGAATGATATTTGCAACATTTTAATAAAATGAATTTTAATGCAGGAAAATTAAAAAATCCAGAATTTACTTTAATATATAAAAATTTATATTCTTTACTACGTTATAATATATTCTACTTCATGTCACTCAGAACATATCTTTAAAGAATTAAAAGTTTTTACTATCTATCATTCCTTATTTTTACTTAGAGCTTAAACAACAATTCTGTGTTTAATTAATATTATATTAACTTCTTTGAAATACAACATTATAAAAATGTGATAGTCAGTATCGTTTAGCACCAAAATTAATCAAAGTTGAAAAATTGTATGTAAATTTACATTATTTTACATTATTTTACATTAGCATCAACGTAATAAAATTTCCGATTACAATATTATCGGCCAACATTATATTTTATAGCTATTATAATTCTGCTCAATATTCATTTTCTGAAGAAAAAAAATATAATAAAGGAAAACAAGTTAAGTGTAGTGTTAAATTCATGTCCTTATGAATATTTATATTTCATTGCTACAATGTTTCATATTAACTATTTTGTGATGTATATTATTAACTGCTATACTATAAATAACACGATTATAAGTAGATGCAATTAAAATATTGTAATCGCAATAATTTTATGTTAATTTATTGAGAAAAATGACTAAATATTTAATCAAAAACATAAATAAAGATAATAAATATTTTTTCATTTTGAATTATTTTACGAAAGAAAATGTAATTATTACATATGTATAGGAATTTTTCAAGCAAACGTGAATGACTTTTTTATTTCACTTCTTAAAATTTAAATAAGAAGGAATTTTTTTAAAAAAAGAATCAATATTTATTTTTCAAACAATTAGATTTGTTCAAATCTTAATGCTTTTTTTCATGTTATTCTTTTAGAAATCATATAAATTTGAAAAAATTATATTATAAAAATTATATAGCAGAATATTATTGAAAAAATTAATTAATTTTTTTTTTAAATAAGCATAATATAAAAAATTATTCAAGTTTTAAAACAAAATTTTCAAACAAAAAAAAAGAAAGAGTATTGATAAATCATATACAGGCAATAAATTATATTCATCAATTATCGTTCAAAATTGAAAAAAAAAAAAAAAAAAAAAAAAGATTAAAAAAAAAAATATATAAAAGAACTATAGAATTAATTCGATACAATTTTATAAAATCAAGTGAAAGAAATTTAAAAAATTGAAATAGAAAAAACTGTAGAATTCCAAATGATTTTATGAAAAAAATCCTGCTACAGCAATTTAAGAAAACGGCACGTGAAAGTAATTTAAATAAACCAATGAGAATAGCTTGTGAAAGAAAAAAAAACTTATAAGAAATGTTAAAAGTAGTCCAAGACAGCACTTACTACTATTTTATGGGTAAATTACACTCAAGAGTCAAAACATTGACCACCCCTACATTTTGCAATGAACTCGCCTGGATGACGTGGAAGGCACGTGATCAGGTGGAAGTGGTATTTAACTGGTATTAAGTGGTGGTATTAATCCATGCCAAGGCTGGTTGAAGCTGTGTTGCGCGCCAAAAGTGGGCCAACTCGTTATTAACAAGTGGTCATAATGTTTTGGCTCTTGAGTGTAAACAATATTGCTTATTTTGAAATCTTACGGAAAGTAAATACATTTTTTTCTAACACATTATTATTTTACCAAACTTTTTAATTGAAACTTTAAATCGTTATTGTAATAACAGTTTCAATTAAATTGTTAGAAAATCTTATTAAAAAATTATTTTAAACCTGATGGTTTTTTTTTGAGGACATAGTGGGTCTCGTGTTCAATTTGCATATACTAAGAACAGTCCACTGGTAGGTGATAAAGTCATGGAATAACTTTCAAGTGTATTTATCTCACAGAAAACATAAATATTTCTATCAGGACACCCTGATTATGAATGCGAGACGATTACACAAGTTGCCACAATCACCATCGATTCTCCTCTTTTCTAAAAGTAGTGATTGGAACGAATGTTATCAGCCACATGTCAAGCAAATAATTCTGTTTGTAAAATAATTTTTAATAAAGTTAATATTGAAATTATTTTAATAAAATAATTCTACACTTCTATTGATTCTTTTAAACAAACATAAACCCCATAATGTGTGGAGAAAATATTTTTGTTATTTTCATACATTACTTATTTTTTTTTTAGTTTCGTTACTATTTTATTTAAAAAAATGATTATCATGTAAATTACATAAAGATTTTTTTCACAAAAAAATGAATATTATATAGAATAATATAGAGCATTATATTAAAAAACCAAACTACTTTAAAATTGTAGAAGTTGTTTAATTCTCAATTACCGGCTGCCTGTTAATTTGAATTTCTATATTGGAACGTATATGATATCTGTTTTAAGTATTTTTTCTAAATTAAGAATAATTTAGTAAAAGTGAATAAATTCTATAAATTAACCAGCAAAACTCTACTAACTAATAGCCACGATTCAATTCTGGTATACACTTTTAACAGACCAAAATTATGCTTAACGGTAGAATATTTAATAATTCAGTCAGTTTGTTGGTAAATCCTAAATTGTTTTTGAAATTTCAAATATTAAGTAGAATACCAGAGGAATTCTTCTTGTTAATAAGATTTCTCTTCGAACCGGGATCAGAAAGAAAGGGAACCAGATCTGAAAAAGGTACTCTTTTTGGAGATTTAAAAGTAAAGGTTATAAAAACATTAAATAGCTGCTTGGGAAAAAAACCCTGCAATCAAGATGTAATTTAATCTACCATTTAATTGAATGGCTATTGAAACCATAAACTCTACTAACTAATAGCCCCGATTCAATTCTAGTCTACACTAGACCAAATCATGCTTAGCTGTAGAATATTTAGCAATTCAAACAATTTGTCGGTAACTCCTAAATTCATATACTATATTGCTTTTGAAATTTCCAATATTAGTAGAAATACCAGAGGAGTTCTTCTTGCTAATAAGATTTCTCCTTTGAACCAGAAAGGATCAGAAAGAAAAGGAACTGTCATCGGAATAATAACTGCCATCCATAAAGGATTGCCAACGCCTTTCAGTTGGTGTGACAAAGAGAGAACACTACCGCTAATTACGTTGAAAATAAGGTAATATCAGCGAACTGGTCTAATTGAGGAGACCTGGAATTTTTGTGATGCTTGGGAAATTGTTAAATATAGTCACGCAATTATTTAAAAAAATAACTTGTATAAATTAAATATATCTAAACTTTTATGCATTTTATAATAGTTATAATTAAATAAATATTATTTATCAACTGTTTACTTGGAAAATAATTATTATAATTTGTCAAAAAGAAGTATAATTCTAAAACTAATCTTTATTTGGTTGATGAAGTTGTTAAGTTAAATTAAGTTGATTAATAACAATATCAACAATATATTTTAACTGAAAACAGTATGCAATTTTTTTACTAACACATCTCATATATAGTAGATTCAACTGCAATCATGGAAAGGTGGTCACGATATTCATATGATATCCCCAAGAAATACTGTTGGGAGAGATGCTTTATTGGAGATCTTTTTAAAAGTAAAGGCTAGGAAAGCATTAAATAGCCATTTCAAAAATAAAGAAGCTTGCAATCAAAATGTAATTTAATCTACCAGAAATTAATCTACCATTTAATCAACTAGGAATTAATCTACCAGTTTATCATTTATTCAACCAGTAATTAATATACCAATTTACCATTTAATAAACCAGCAATTAATATACCAATTTAACATTTAATCAACCAGAAATTAATCTACCAATCTACCATACTAGGAATTAATATACCAATTTACCAATCTTAAAGTTAATGATTATTGAAACCATAAACTCTATTAACTAATAACCACAATTCAATTCTAGTCTACACTTTTAATAGACCAAATCCTGCTTAGCTGTAGAATATTTAGCAATTCAAACAATTTGTCGGTAACTCCTAAATTCATATACTATATTGCTTTTGAAAATTCAAATAATAGTAGAAATACCAGAGGAGTTCTTCTTGCCAATAAGATTTCTCCTTTGAACCAGAAAGGATCAGAAAGAAAAAGGAACCAGATCCGAAAAGGAACTGTCATCGAAATAATAACTGCCATCCATAAAGGATTGTCATCGCCTTTCAGTTGGTGTGACAAAGAGAGAACACTACCGCTAATTACGTTGAGAATAAGGTAATATCAGCGAACTGGTCTAATAGAGGAGACCTGGAATTTTTGTGATGCTTGGGAAATTGTTAAATATAATCATGCAGTTATTTAAAAATGACCTGTATAAATTAAATATATCTAAACTATTATATATTTTATATTAGCTATAATTAAATAAATATTATTTATCAATTGTTTGCTTGGAAAATAAATATTATCAAAAAAAAAAGTATTTATTAAACCAGAAAAAGTATAATTCTAAAATCAATCTTTATTTGGTTGTTGAAGTTGTTAAGTTGAAGTTAAATTAAGTCGATTAATAACAAAATGAAAAATTTGTTTTAACTGAAAACAGTGTGTAATTTTTCTACTGACACATCTCATATATAATGGATTCAACGTCGATCGTGGAAAGGTGGGCACGATATTCACAAGATATCCACAAGAAATACAGTTGGGAGAGATATCTTTTTGGAGATCTTATGTTAATGATGTTAAATATAATCATGCAGTTATTTAAAAATTAACCTGTATAAATTAAATATATCTAAACTATTATATATTTTATAATAGCTATAATTAAATAAATATTATTTATCAATTGTTTGCTTTGAAAATAAACATATAACCATTAAACCAAAAAAATTTTTTTTTTTTTAACCAATCTTCATTTGGTTATTGAGCTAACTGTCACGTTGATTGCAGGCATATTTATGTACTTAAATTCGCAGTTAAACTACTAATATTTTAAACTGTTTTAATAATAGGACAATCTCTTTTATATTGACTATCACTGTATTCATAATTAGAAACACACATATAAATTTTAATAAAATTTAGATTCTCATTAAGTTTTTAATTCTTAATTGATTGTAAATAATATTGTAAATAATTGATTGTAAATAATTCCTTTTGATAATAAAATCTTTTTTATAATCAGTGTTTTCCTATTATTTGAATAACTGGTTACAAATGTAATAAATATTACACTGAAGTGACAAAAGTCATGGGATAGCAATATGCAAATTTTCAGATGGCAGTAGCATCGCGTAGAACAGGTATAAATGCGCAGTGCTTTCGCAGAGCTTTCATTTCTGTTCAAGTTATTCATGTGAAGAGGTTTTGACGTGATGATGACAGCACGACGGGAATTAACAGACTTTGAACGTGGAATGTTAGTTGGAGCTAGACGCATGGGTCATGCCATTTCGGAAATCGTTAGGGAATTCAACATTCCCAGATCCACTGTGTCAAGAGTGTGCCGAGAGTATGAAATTTCAGGCATAACATCCCACCATGGACAGCGCAGTGGTCGACCGCCTGCACTTAACGACCGAGACCGGAGACGTCTGCAAAGAGTCGTAAATTCTAACAGACAAGCAACACTGCGTCAAATAACCGCAGAAATCAATGTGGGACGTACAAGGGACTTGTCTGTTAGAACTGTGCGGAGAAATTTGGCTTTCTTGGGCTATTCCAACAGAAGACCGACTCGAGTGCCTTTACTGACAGAACGACATCGCTTGCAGCGACTCTCGTGGGCACGTGAGCATATCGGTTGGTCCCTAGATGAATGGAAAACCGTGGCCTGGTCCGATGAGTCACGATTTCAGTTGGTAAGAGCTGATGGTAGGGTTCGAGTGTGGCGCAGACCCCACGAAGCCATGGACCCAAACTGTCAGCAAGGCACTGTTCAAGCTGGTGGTGGCTGCGTAATGGTGTGGGCTGTTTTTTCTTGGCATGGACTTGGTCCTCTGGTGCGACTGGACCGAACATTGACTGGAAATGCTTATGTTCAGCTACTTGGAGATCACTTGCAGCCATTCATGGACTTCATGTACCCAAACAACGATAGAATTTTTATGGATGACAATTCGCCATGTCATCGGGCCACAACTGTTCGCGATTGGTTTGAAGAACATTCTGGACAATTCCAACGAATGATCTGGCCACCTAGATCGCCCGACATGAATCCCGTCGAGCATTTATGGGACATCATCGAGAGGTCTGTTCGTGCCCAAAATCCTGCACCATCAACGCTTTCACAATTATGGACGTCTATCGAGACAGCATGGCTCAATATTCCTGCAGAAGACTTCCAACGACTTGTTGAGTCCATGCCACGTCGAGTTGCTGCACTTCGCCGGGCGAAAGGAGGGCCGATACGATATTAAGAGGTATCCCATGACTTTTGTCACTTCAGTGTATTTATCAATTGTTTGACTGGAAAATAAATATTATAATTTATTAAAAAAAAGTATTTATTAAACTAAAAAAAAAGTATTTTTATAAAACCAATCTTTATTTGGTTGTTGAGCTATTTGTTAAGTTGTTTTGGAGTTATATTTATGTACTTAAATTCGCTGTTAAACAATTGATATTTTAAATTGTTTTAATAGTAAGATTTTTATAATAGGATAGTTTTGGTTATGCTTACAATTACTATATTCAGAAATAGAAAAAAAAGTATACATTTTAATAAAATTAAATTCTCATTAAGTTTTTAGTTGTTAAAACCTTTTGATAGTAAAATCTTTCTTATAAGCAGTGATTTCCTATTATTTGAACAACTTCTTACAAACGTAATAAATATTATTTAACAATTGTCTGCCTGGAAAATAAGTATAATTTATCAAAAAGAGTATTCATTAAACCAAAAAAGTATTCTAAAACCAATCTTTATTAGGTTGTTGAGCTAATTGTTAATTGCAGTCATATTTATGTACTTTAATTAGCAGTTAAACTATTAATATTTTAAGTTGTTTTAATAATAAGATTTTAATAATAGGACAGTTTCTTTTATACTACTATATTCATAAATAGAAAAAAAAAATATTTTAATAAAATTTAATTCTTATAAAGATTGTAGTTGTTAAAACTTTTTCACAGAAAATATTCTTACAATCAATTCTTTCCTATTATTTGAATAATTGGTTACAAACGTGCTATATTAACTAGCCCACAGTACTAATTCTTAACATACCTCTATAACCTTTACCAGAGAACAAACTAAATACTTTAAAATAATTACATAATTGAAATATTCAACCAGGCTTTTTTAAAACTGTGCTGTAATTCATAGCTCAATATCGTTAACAGGGCGCATTTTTGTTTATATTTGTCAAGTTCACGAAAAAAAAAAAAAAATTTAAAGGAAATGAGTTATTCGTTATATGAAAATGAGTTTTTATTTTTTATTTTTGAAAGTTTTTACAGTTTTTAAAGTATTTTTTATAGTTTGTTGCATTGACACCTGAACAAAAAATCTAATATTGGCAAAATCATCGACCGATTAATGGAAAAATATCAAATTGTACACAAGAAATAATTATAGAATATTGTATAGGAACCACACATAAAAACATAAAATAATGTATTAAAAATGAATAAAGAATCTTATGTGTGATATTACATTTATTTAATAATTGATTCTGTATTTAAATTGATTTTTTCAGTAGATATGGTATTCGTCAAACGGTATTTCATCAATTTTTTCTTGTTCACGCTCAAAAATGAATGTTCAATATTAGTAGAATATTATATGATGCAAATAAGTTTAAGTATTTCAATATATTATCTAGTAATAACCGTAATTAATTTATTGAATGAAATTTTTAAATGGAACCTATTTAACCTATTTTCGGATATCCCATAAAATACATATTGAATTTTTGGCACAAGTATTTGAAAATGAGTAGTTTCTTTGATAGCCAACACAACTAAGACTGTTGTGTAAGAAAAAGAAATTATGAAATAATTTAGATATGAACCATACAATCATGTTAACACGTCGATGACAAATGTTTTAATTTTTCCTCATGTGAAAGTCTTTAACATATTATACTGTAACACATGATCTTTTAAAATTAAAACTAACATTTAGTGAGGTGGGAAGATAAAGAAACAATGCTGGGCCGTGTAGCTTTCAAGGACTCCACTGTGTCTCTTGTCCAGAAATTATCATATATATGTACAAAATACTGTAAAAGAATGAGTTATTAAAGGAATAATTTACTGAAGGAATTGTTGTAGGAATGATGTATTAAAGGAAGAAGTTACTGTATTAATTGTTGTAGGAATGATGGATTAAAATAATTTATTGTAGTAATTGCTGCAGGAATGATGTATTAAAGGAAGAATTTACTGTAGTAATTGTTACGAATTATAAATTAAAGGAAGAATTTACTGTAGTAATTATTACGAATTATAAATTAAAGGAAGAAGTTACTGTAGTAATTGTTACGAATTATAAATTAAAGGAAGAATTTACTGTAGTAATTGTTGTAGGAATGATGGATTAAAGGAAGAATTTGCACAATACCCAAATTATGTTAGAATAAAAATTTATTTTATAGGTATAGGTTTGTAAATTGGACATGGTTATTTAAATTACTTGAGCTTATTATTTTTTTTAAAAGTTAATCTTACAATTTAGTTACTTTGTTCTTTTATAGAAAATAAAATAATAAACACCAATAACTGAGAAGTAACAATTCTGAATTCAATTTCGACAGCATGTAATAGGGTTTTATGGCGTTGTGTATGCATGTACGCTTAAACTCATTCAAAATAAAATATTTTATTGCATCGTACCAAATAAATTCAATAGAATCGTAAATACTTGAGCCTTTTGCTCTCTTAACAACAAATTCAATTTACAAATTCTGCTGTTTTATGACTTCAGCAAAAGGCGTTTAACTTCGCCTATAAAAACTTTTAATTAAAAGTCTTTTCCAAAAGATGTTTTGTGAAGAAAACCCAGTTTTTATAAAACACTTCTTTTATTAGATACATTTCATTAGAATTAACATGATTCTTTTTAATTAATGGGAACGAAGAAACATTTTACATAAAAAAATAATAATAAATAGTTTGAGGTTTATTAAATAAAAGATAATTTTTTTTTCTATAATCCTCCTTTTTAATGATGTATACAAAATAATCTTTAACTGGAATTCTTTCAGTATTAATATATATATATATATATATATATATATATATATATATATTTAACTTTCTAACGTTATTTTATGTAATACGAAAAATTGTTAACAGAAGACATATATTTGTATTAATTTTCAGGTAAGAATTTTATAAAAACTGAGCAAATTTTTCATTCAATGAAACTCTGATTAATTCTGTATTTTTATCAAAACTGTAATTCAGTATTAGCAATTAATTGTACAGGAATTACATTTATTATTAAACTGGAATTCAGTATTAGCAATTAATTGTACAGGAATTACATTTATTATTAAACTGTAATTCAGTATTAGCAATTAATTGTACAGGAATTACATTTATTATTAAACTTTAATTCAGTATTAGCAATTAATTGTACAGGAATTACATTTATTATTAAACTGTAATTCAGTATTAGCAATTAATTGTACAGGAATTACATTTATTATTAAACTGTAATTCAGTATTAGCAATTAATTGTACAGGAATTACATTTATTATTAAACTGTAATTCAGTATTAGCAATTAATTGTACAGGAATTACATTTATTATTAAACTGTAATTCAGTATTAGCCATTAATTGTACAGGAATTACATTTATTATTAAACTTTAATTCAGTATTAGCAATTAATTGTACAGGAATTACATTTATTATTAAACTGTAATTCAGTATTAGCAATTAATTGTACAGGAATTACATTTATTATTAAACTTTAATTCAGTATTAGCAATTAATTGTACAGGAATTACATTTATTATTAAACTGTAATTCAGTATTAGCAATTAATTGTACAGGAATTACATTTATTATTAAACTGTAATTCAGTATTAGCAATTAATTGTACAGGAATTACATTTATTATTAAACTTTAATTCAGTATTAGCAATTAATTGTACAGGAATTACATTTATTATTAAACTTTAATTCAGTATTAGCAATTAATTGTATAGGAATTACATTTATTATTGAACTGTAATTCAGTATTAGCAATTAATTGTACAAGAATTACATTTATTATTAAACTGTAATTCAGTATTAGCAATTAATTGTACAGGAATTACATTTATTATTAAACTGTAATTCAGTATTAGCAATTAATTGTACAAGAATTACATTTATTATTAAACTGTAATTCAGTATTAGCAATTAATTGTACAGGAATTACATTTATTATTAAACTTTAATTCAGTATTAGCAATTAATTGTACAGGAATTACATTTATTATTGAACTGTAATTCATTACAGTTCATTATTTATTACAATGGGGCCTGTGACTAGTTTCGGGTTCAATTGATATTTGTACGGATTCATAATCCACTTTATACCGTCGGTCCTGGTGTAATTTAACTGTAGAGCGTTGAGTGTAGGACTGACAACCCTACCCCATAAAAAGAAAACATCTCATGTTTCGAAGTAATTTTTTTCAGACGTCCACTGTGGTACTGCTGCGCCAATGAAGAAGAAAGTTTATTTCGATTTTGAATCATTTATTTCAAAGAAATTATATGTACTTTAACTACATACATCTATCTATTACAAATTGAACCAAACTTGACAATTAGTTTGAATAATATTTATATGTTGTAAACTAGTGTTTCAGTGATAAAATGCGCACCTAGCGTTGCAAGATGCTAGCGGCGTGCATTGTTCTGACTGCTTTTAAAAATGAGGAGATTTGTTGTCAATTTAAGCAGTGAATAATTTTGTCGCCTCCATATTAAATCTTTTAGAGATTACCTGGTAAGACATCATTCTTTCCGACTAATAATGGAGTGTAATTATTCATAAAAAAATCTAACGTATAGTCCCGATTGTGTATACCAAGATCACCCATTAGTGAGCTGATCTTAGTATAAACACGCGGGAAACGAGTATATATATTTCATATTGTTGTAAATAAATAAAAGATTGTTAAACGTATTTTTACCATAGAACCACGATAACGTAGAACCAAGTTTTCTATAGAGTCATAAACAATTTCGACATAAAAGGTTTTAAGTAAGTAGTTGTAGTGTTCGTATTTTCTTATCCCACTTAGTCGACAGCAATATCTAGACAAAGTCCATGAACCCGTGTGGTCTCATGGAAGTTGGGGGTAGCTTCTGTTGAGATGGAGAACCCGTAGGTAGAAGTCTCACTTAGGTCCGTGTCACAGAAGAAGGTGGGCAGTGCCTTTCGTTGAGCATTTCAGGGGGAACTATCCTGCATTTGAGTATCCCATGGGAGGAAACATGGAAAACTCTTAACAGGTATTCCGACTCAACGAGGCAAGATGCTGATCGTCACCAATTTCATCAAGTGTCCTCGTTTTTTGAAACAGAGTCTACAACAAAGGTGCCAGAGGATTGAACCTTCGCCCTTATGCTCGCCAGCGACACACGTTGCTATTGAGCTACGAGTTGGATTATTGCAGTAATAGTTTTCTTTTTGAGTAGGACTTTTGACTGTTACTCATTCGCAATTAGCTTGTGAGAAAACCCAGAAAACTTGCATGAGGAAGTTGATGCAATGCATTTACATAGGTTGTCACAATTGTAAACTTTTTTTTAATAAATTGCGTCAATTCAACAAGAACGGAGACTCCCAAAATGCAACTTAAATAAAATTCCTTATGTTGTACTGAAAGTGATTTACTTATGTGCATAACTAAAAGAATAAATGACAAAAACAATTGCCATCGAGTTTTGTGAGTGCAGGAGTAATTATGTACATAATTACGAATGGATTTGACAAAACGAATGAATTTGAATCTTTATAACACTATCCAATCTGCTTTATCACTGGATCAAGTGTCAGGTTATTAAAGTGTGCAAACGCTTTAACAAAAAAATAAATTATTTAAAAGATACCAACTAATTTAAAATATTAAAAACTATAACCGATTGAGTATAATTTAAAAAATATATTTTAAGAATAAAAACGAGTTCCACATAATTTTTTTAAATAAAAACAAAAAGCATCATTAATTTAATACAACGATGCAATTAGTTGAACTTTCTTAGGTATTTAAAAATCTCGTATAAAGATTTTATAAAATATGCGTCGTCAACTTTTACTTCTTTTACTTTGGAAATGAATAAATTTAAATGTAATTAAAGGAGTTTATTTATAAATTAATCCTCTTGACATCAATTGAAATTACTACAGAATTTTCTAATATAATAATTAATTTATCATATAAAAATGCGAAAGATGTGATTGAAAAATCCCGAAATAAATGCTCTTTTTTGTTTAAATTGCTAATTAATCGCTATGATTCCGGGATCTTGAGTTAAAATATAGTTCAGACATATTGAAATTTTCTACTTTTAAAACAAGTAAACAAATGACTACATATGTATATAAACACGTTTTATTTTTAATATTTCTTTTTACACACACTGTCGGTTCGTTTTCACTGCTAATTACTGGTTTAAATACTTTTCATTGATTTGTTTGGAGACCACTGTGGGTGCTCTCCGAGGTACTCCGATGTGCTCGACAACTTTAGCGATCTTACGGTATGTGTTCCTGCATCTCTTGCTGCTTCTCAAGTTAGATCTCCATTATTTGACTTGTAATGATACAATTAATGATGTTAACAATCAAGTATCCAGTCTATTTGCTTGTCTTCTGATTTCACTTGGCTTTTCAACAACACTTTGCAGCGGTCTTTGACTGACTTCTTTCCTACTGACTTTCTGTAGCAAGCCCAAGCTTGCTACAGAAAGTCAGTAAGAATGTTTAAGCACGTAAAAGTATTTTAAAATGACAAAAAAATTAAAAGTTTTGAGTTGGAGTTTCTAGTTTCGGGAAGTCTGGTTTTCAACACAACACATCAATGGCTGTGTTTTTTGGTTTGTACTTTCGCGTTCAATTTATTCCCTTTATAGCCCGAACACCTATCGTGTGGAAAACTGACAAGCATCCATGTTGGACGGATTCAAAATAAGCGGCTCGTATAAGTGGAAATGTCATTTAGGTACGATTTTAATTGCACTAAAACGAAGTTTAAATATTTAATAATTAAATTTTTAGATTACCAAATATTAAAAGAAAAAACAGACGAAAAAAAATTACAAGCTAAATATTATCCTTCTTTCTTCAAAGCAGCTGTAAACCGCGTATTTCTGACTGGCACTTCTAAAAAGTGATTGATTAGGATGTGGATCGGATTTTCGGATTGAACCAGATGTTTCCCATCGCATGGATGGGTATACTACTATTCTCCATCGTTGATCTCGTTCTTCAGTTTTATTCTATTTTAGTCATCCTACATAAAGCTGTGTTTCGTCTTCTTGCAGTTTATTTTTTCACGTTTCCAGATTTTCAACAATTTACAAATTTTTTTAACTTTCTCAAAGTAATCTTCTGTAAGCATATTTGTGGCATTAAAATGAATTTCGTCTATGGCGATAAGAGGAAAATTATAGTGTGAAATTTATAAATTTTATATCTTTTGAAATTATGATGATGATGGATAGATGCAACTTTCAATGATACTTGGGAAATATATTGAAGATCCTTTGACTGTCGACAATGAGGAAGTTGAATTCGTTATTTGATGAGTATTGTGACATTATTGCAGTAGAGTTTTTTTATTTATACACAAACTCACAAAGTACTGATGACATTTCAAAAATATTATACAGTTTTTTGAAGAATCTTTTAAAGAAATTTTTTTAGACTTTTTTGAATTCTGGTCAAAACTTAAAATAAAATTAACGTAAATGATTTTACGTTGTATATTTTACATTGATATCATACTTTTTATTTTATTATTACTCATGTTTATATTTATGAGAAAATTATACCTTTATTTTGTTATTGAAATGCTGCATTTTTTATTACTTACCCTGTTAGAATTGTTTGTTTCATTGTGCTGCACTTTATTAAGTTATATTTTATGAAAGTTAGTGTATTAAAATTGATAAATGCAAATGACTCTATTATGATATACCTTGGGAAATATGCTGTATGAATTTCTAATGTAAACTATATTTCTAGCTCAGAATTTCCCTCTACATTGAGCATGCTGCAAGCAAGATTCTTCCAAAGGGACGAGATATTCTGAAACACGCTTCTTTTTTTCAGATTTTCCAGTATTCACGTAACAAACATAATTATGACACTAACTTTATATTCGTTTCCCCTTTCCCCTCTTTCTTTTTCTATAACCACTGACTTAACAGTTCTCTTCATGGATTCTGTAGAGGTTATGATTATACAATGCTCAAGCTGCCAACCCGAACATTTTTTAATGATTTGCTTTGACAGCTACTTTCGCTTACTGTGAAACATCAAACAACTTTGCTGCTCATCTTTCTTGCTGTCTCCCGAGTTGGATTCCAATTCTTTAAACTCCAATGATACAATACAACGATTTTAATTGCAACTTTAAGCCTTTTTATTTGTATACTCATTGCCTGGCCTTTTGACTATTTTATGAAGAGGCTTTCAAGTTTACTGAACATACACGATGTCTCTAAAATATATGGCAAAAATGTGAAGGCTGTTCGAGGGGATTGAAATTATTTTGCAATAGAATTCTCGTGCGGAAACGGTGAATATAGATGCAGCAAGTAAGGACTATGTGGACCAATAAATAAATGAGAAGGACAGGCTGATTCAAAAGAAATAAACATTCTAATGATTAAAGTTTTTACAATAGGTGGTCAAAAGAGCGAACTTCAACAGTAATTCAAGATTCACAGCGGTGACGTAGGGATTAGCATTCATTAGCAAAAATGTTAGGCGCGTCAAGCACATTTACATCTGCAACTCTAACAATCTGGCTTCTAGATCTTCTTCGGACTCAATGGGACTTCTGTCGATCATGTCTTAATATGTTAAAGGAACAAATACTCATGTCAAATATGGTGATTTTAGGGGCTAAGGAAGAAGTCCATCCTATCCAATCCAATGTGGGCCATAAGTGGCTTCGAGGTATTTTCTGACATTCTTGTTGAAGTACGCTCGGACTTTATTGCGCTGGAAATACAATCATGTGAGAATACTTGGAAAAACATCTGAAAGAAATTCTTTGAAGATGTTTTGTATATGCTGTAAGTGTGGCCTAGTACATCATAAACATTTTTGCTAATATACACCAATCCCATATTGGTTTGAGATATTTTATATTATTGTTACTAGACGCTCTAGTGTATAAATCACTAAAATATTCATTTCTTTAACTTTATATGCCTTTCACTAACTGTCCTCATATATTCCTTATGTGCTAGTATCTATGTGTGCCATTTCCGCATACCCATTCCATTACATAATGTGCTTATTTTTGTCCCCTCTATCTGCCGTTAAATTTTTTCCAGACATTTTAGAAACACCCTCTTTATTCAACGGTGAAAAAGTTTCTTCAAATAATTCAGTTTCTTAAAATATTTTGCTTGTATTGAAAAAAAAATTAGTGTAGTATACTGCTATTTTTTGTATTGATTTTCCATTTTCTTCTTTTCATGGAATACCTTTAGTCGTTTTTTACTGACATTCCATCGATATTTTCGGCCATTTTCTCTTTCAACACAGATGTTAGCTTTGACAAAAGCGGACATCTTGTTAAGAATCGCATTCAGCATTTTTGCCTAATCTAAAATATTTATGGCATAGACATCAGTATTCTTGGTAGATAAACTATCCTATTTTTTATAAGTGACTTGAATTTCAAATAAATGATACTAAAAAGAAAATATTTGCTTTTAAAATTAAACATTTTTACATACAATACAACAAACACAGCAGCTGACAATACAGATAGAGTTATCTTTATGCCATAAGCAAGGGCTGCACCGCTGTTACTCATTTAGCACTACTCAGGAGGGAAGGGGGACGTTTAGCTTAAAGATATACTACGTACACGAGTAACACTACCTTCGCAACGCTCTATGATCCTATTAGACCGGGACCTACGGTTTAAAGTGGATTCCGAACCCCTGCAAACATCCATGGCACTAAGAACATACATGGCACCACCGGGACTCGAACCCGAAATCTGTGGTATCGATCGTATAAATAAACGCTAGCCACTAGGCCATCAAGCCGCTTTTAAAATTAAACATTTCTTTATAATAATCAATTTTACTGAATGAAAAGTTTTCGTAGTTGTTTGTTTTTGGTTTCTATGTAACTGAGGCTCAGTTTATTAGCATGAAATTCTATTTATATGTGTATTGAAGAAATGAAATTAATTTTTAATCAAATTCATTTTTCATGATATTTCTAAGTGTCGAGTTTTGAATATTTTAATTTTCCATACAATAAATGACTGGTTAAAATCCAGTGTTAAAAATAAAGTTTAAATACAAGATAATTGTTCGATTTCTCATTTACAGAAAGTCAAAAAAACTAAGAAACGAAGGAAGAATTTTATGAATCTAAAGCATTTTAATGAAAAATTTTATTAAAGGGAATATTTTACCAGAAAGAGATGAAAGGCATGCAAGTAATATTAAAGATTATCGAGTTAGATTGCATGATTAAATTCTTCAGCTTTCTTCAAATGCAGGATAATATAATTTTCTTTTTTACTTGTGTGTTTTTTGTTGAAGATGCGATGCTTATTATTTATTTATGAGATTACGAAAAACTATTTGTTTCCTAAGAAAATAAATAAATGATATTTTTATTATTCGGTATAGTAAATTTATTTATATTAATTAAAATTTCAGAACTGGTTAAAAAAATTAAAATGCTGAATAAGTAGAATTGTTTATTAATGCACGTTCTATTAAGGTTTAAGATGTATGGGCCTGAATGGCCAAGTGTCTAACGTTCTGGTGTTCAGTGCCACAGGTTTCGTCTTCGAGTCCCAGAGGTGCCATGGATTTTTGTAGTGATTCGGAATCTACTTTACGCCGTAGGTCTTAGTCTCATATGACTGTAAGAGCGTCACGGAGCCAAGTCAGATTTCTACCTACGGGTGCTCCATCACAACAGAAGCTGCTTCCTTCTCCTTCCATCCATGAGTAGATTACTTACGGGATGTCCGTCCCGCATTACAGGACACTGAGGATTAGTCACAACAACATGATGTATTGTCAGCATTTATCATTTTGTTTTACATTTAACTGTATGTAAATCTGCATGTTTTTTGTCCTCTTTCAATGCAGTTGATGACTACAGTTAAAAAGCAATTAATTATATCCGATGTTATTTAATATTCAAAGTATTTATTTATTCCCAAGGAATCTAAATTTTTACTAATTTATTACTTGTCTTTGGTTCATTTAAGTAATTTTTGTTCTTTAAAATGCAGGGTGTTTATAATTAAACTTCCCCTATTTAGTACATCCTTCAGCTGAAACCGGTCAGTTGATTGACACCAAAATTTGTTTGTGGACAATATATTAGTAGTCATTAAGATATCTGGTATTGGTGTCAGTAATCAACATTCTCGATGTTCCAAAGAATATCCAAAAGTATACAGCAATTAAAGTCCTCTAAGGAATGCTGTGCAGTGCATTATAAAAAATTTAAAATAAGTAATAACCAATGCTCAATAAGAATGACAAATTTATTATTTAAGAATAATACTGCTTTGCATACACGTACAAAAGTGAAAGCTTGAGGCCAAAACTGTTCTCGATATAAAACTCGACGACTAGCGTTAAGTTTGTATTTTAACTTCTCCAACTGTTATGATGATGATTTTGTTAAATGAACATATGTTATTGATAAAATTGTTCCATAAAAACAATGGAAATCTTCTTCTGAAGTTCACGAATTTCGGTGGATTAAGAAATTACACTGTGGATCAAAGTCTTTAAATGTTGTGCGGACCATGATGATGAGATGTAAAATGACCTGGAAATTAGGAATTCATCACGGACGACAGCCTAAAACCTTCCCTCTGTACGTTGTTGAGGACGTCGAGGCAACTGTTGCACAGTCATGGACAACTGGTATTTATGTCAGTAGTCGTTCGGACATCTGTCAATGGTGCCTGTAGTCAGTTTTCTTTACAGTTAGGTTTACCATACGAAAGGTGTTCAGATACATAATGGATTAAATACAAGGCAATAAAAGTTGAAATTTTTATTTTTATTCTATGTTGGTAATTTTTTTAATTAAATTTCTTGTATTGAGCTACACAACATTGCTTAGTGAACAGTTTTGCACTAATTTTTTTTGGAGTTTCTTTAGCACATAATCTTATCTTTTAGTCCATATATCAGTTTTCAATCCGCTGTCTAGTTTCAGAAACAGAATCTTCTAAACAAATATTTATATGTAACATTTCATATGCATCCGATTAAAATGTGGTAATAAGATTTGCCTGTAGGTACCTGACGAGAATCTACCCCGTGTTTGAATATCTTATGCAATATTGCATATCATATGCGAAAACACTCAAAACAATTGCTATTAAATCTATACATTTTTAAAATGACTTTAGAAAACGCTATCAGCATAATAAAAACTTGTCCATTGTCATGGTAAATAACACACACTTCTATTACACATGTTTTTAAATACATCATATTACCAATAACTCATAATTACACTAAAAGTGCTGCATTGATAATAGCAACAATGCACATTATGTATAAAGTGTGTGTATGTGTTGTTATGAGAATACGTCGAAAGATGGTCCTTTGACTTAGATCCAGTCATCTAGCGAGCAGAAATAGCGCGGTTTATAATGTCCTGCTGTCACTTATTTCTTGATAAAGTTACACTCAGGTAGTTATAATTAATTTTTTTTTTTGTGTTTTAAATATTTATAAAAATTTCTTTTTGGTTATACTAATTTATTTTGGGGGTTTTATTGATTTACTGGAAGCATGTTTCACCCCCTATATTTTGTATAAGTATTTGTATTCCTTTTTTGACCAGCCAGTGCAATTCTACTTGTTTACTCTTTTGATATTTGTGTTTGCCTAATGATCTTCAGTTTTGCTGCTTCAGCCTATAATCATCTTCGCTTCTGGTATAATTTCTGACTTCTTTATTTTTTGAGGTGTCTGAATGTGAGGCAATTCAGGATTTTTTTTATTGCGAATTCTCTGATAATGCCATTATACAATTTGCTAATAGCGAATACTGCGTGATTTTAGGCTTTAATTGTACAAAATAGTAATGTTCCTTACTCATTCCTAGTCATTTCTCCTTCCATTTTTGTGTTTATATGTTATACATATATATATATATATACATATATCCATTGAAACCTATGAGACTCCGCCGTTTGCAAGTTGTGGAGTTGATCATTTAATATTAACTGAAGATCATAGATTGTTATATAGTTCATATCATCATCATTATTGTTATATAGTTGATCATAGTTATCATAGATTGAGAGAGGAGACGAAACATAACGGAAAGAACATGGAGAACATAATGGAAAGTCAAGTTAATGTTAAACATAAGGGAATGTCTCTTGAAACCTTCTTTAAAAAATGTGAGCCAATATCTCAAAAATATTTGTAAATTATCCTACAATTTTCAACGTCCTATTTATGTGAGTTAGGATTTTTTACACAAACTACAATTAAGTGTAAAAAAAAATAGGAAATCTTCAATGTATTGAAGAAAAAATGAAAATATATAATATAAATATTCCTTTCAAATATATACCTAAACATTGAGAAAATCACTAGGATACTTCAGGCTCATGTTGCCCATGAACACAATTAAAAAACAATGATACTCATTTTAAGTTTATTTATCAAGTTATTCTTTCTCTCTATAAATACACTCAAGAGCCAAAACATTATGACCACCTGTCAATAACGAGTTGGCCCACCTTTGGCGCGCAACACAGCTTCAACCCGCCTTGGCATATATTAATACCACCACTTAATACCAGTTAAATATCACTTCCACCTGATCACGTGACTTCCACGTCATCCAGGCGAGTTCATTGAAAAATGTAGGGGTGATCATAATGTTTTGGCTCTTGAGTGTATATTTCATTTAACTATTATATTTAAAGTGATATTATAACATAAATTTTAAAAATCAAATGATCAAATATAACTATTGTAACATATATTTCTCAGAAATTTGCATATAGATCCCCTACAAATATTTGTAAGATTTTAAATGCGCCCCGACTTCAAAAAGTTTCAGAACTACTGCTCTAGGGGCATGTATTGCTGCACTAAATCTCCCTCCTGCAAACCCTTATTGTGTTCAAACTGCCTTCACACAACAATGGTCATTTCTGCCAACTGATTTTATCAACACCATTATTTGGAGCATATAACATCTCTGTCGTGTCTATATGTAAGTTAGATGTTATCACGTATCCCTATTGAAGCCGATCACACCTTAAACTCATATATTATATAATTCGATATATTATAATGTATATTTTGAAGACAAAATAAGCTATCGTTTTTCTTTTATGCCTAATTTGAGTTTAGTTTGAGTAAGGATGTTGCCAAATTATATTGAATTCCAATAAATAGAAATTTCATAATCATAATTGTTTTATTTTCCTTTAATATTTAGAAAGTGTATATAGCTTCGTATTTGACAGTATGTAAGGAAATGTTAAAACAAGTAATATAATTTTTTTTTTTTTTTTAAAGTCAATTCCTACTTTTATTTCACTCTATTGCAAAAAGTCCTTTATAAATATTTTTCATCCATTTTTTAAAGTTTATCTGGTGCCGTCTATTGGCAGATATATGCAACTTAAATCTGAAAAAAAAACTAAAATTAATCAATTAAATTTAATTACTGAATTGATATTTGAAAAAACTGTATTAACATCAAGTGTCATCCACTACAAGTTAAAAAAATTTATTTTAACTCGAGTAGATGAATGCAAAGTATTTTGTTAACGATTGAAAATTTGAACAAGATATATATAGGGAGAGTGTGAGCTAATAGAAGTAATTGAATAAAAGAAAAGTTTGAAATAATTGTTCAATTTGAATTTGCTAGACAACATATTATTAAATGAAATTTTGATAGTTTTTTGCCACAAGTAGGATTGCAATTATGTAAAACAAAGCAATGTGACAAATCCTAGTTACAAAATCACAGTATTAGTTTTGCTTCTGCAATAAAAGTGATGTTTTATTTTTTTACAAAGTCGTTATATAAGTCTGTATTACATGCATGAAAATAGGGTAATTGGAATATTTTAAGTTACAGCAATAAGTATGATTTTCAAACTTCAATGGTTCAATTTTAAAAATAGAAGATTGCCTTAATTATTCAGATTAGGTTTGCCTTTAAGGTTCATTTGATTTTAAGATTAGACTTGCCTTAATTATTTCATATTATAATGAATTATTCATTCATTATAATATGAAATAATTAATGCAAAATAATCTCAGATGTGCATTCACAACAAATATTGCAACAAAATTACAACGAAAATACTTTAGACCTATTTATAGAGCATATGATGTAAAGAGCATTTTTTTAAATAAAATTAACAGTGAAAGTCGTCAGAAATGAGGCGAAAACAAGAATAATTTTTTTTCACATATTCTCTTTGAGGAAGAAAAAGGGAATGTAAGAATAGGAATAAAAAGAGTTTAAGAAAAGCCAATCCGTTGTTTCCTGACTTGGTGAATTTGCGCCAGAATCTATCTGTACTAAGGAAAGAGCGACAATCCTATTTTCCTCGACGATAAGAACCAAAGAAACTTTCCTTATTTGGACAGATCCTGTTCCAGATGCAGAGAGTATTAGTCAGGAAATCTGCTTTATTCCCTCTTCATCCTTACTTTTTGCCTCTTTAATGCATCTTGTTTGGGATGCCTTCAAATGCAAGCCATATTCAATATCTCCAAGTTGTGAATATATACTAAGCATCAATTTATTAGAAATGCATTTCATTCTTGTAACAAGACTATTAAATTATAGAAATCTATGTACAGAAAATTATCACAAAAATTTTAATGATAAATTCCTAATAATGAGTATGCAGAAAAGTACCAAATCTTTATATTTGTATTCATCATTAATAGTTCTCACTAGTAATTTTCTTCAATCTTTTGACTCATTGAATAAGGACAAAATGTTTTCTTACAATATAAAGGTCAAATTCATACCAATTCATCTAATAAGATTGAAAAGGTAAAGTTGTAATATTTCTGATAGAAATAACATGCGAATGTTTCTAATAATTTGTCTTCAGTGTATTTCCGATCCATCTAATAAGCCTGAGGGTTGTTCTGCCCAAAGCGTTTGTTGCAAATTTAGCGAAATTCAGAATGTCTTTAAATTACGAATTCATTTTAACGTTGTGAAAAGAAAAAATCACAACTGATGTGAAACAACGTTTGTTTCATTACTTTTTCCTTTTATAGCCAGAAGAGCACAGACAATATTTAATTTTGTGTTTTGTAAAAGACACTTTAGATGTATCAAAATTAGATATATTCTCTTGAAAGACAAGATTTCTGAAAAATAAGGTATCTTTTATCATATTCCTCAAGTTGATAATTATATATCAGGTTCTCTACGATACAACATATTCAGGAATGCACAGTCTTGTGAAGCCTCGGGCCATATGCATTCACTGTATCCTGACAGTGAACACACAAAAAGATATATATATATATATATATTAAGATGGTCCTTATATTATAGGACATATGCCATTTTGATCAATTCTATAAAACGGAATTATTGCAATTTTTTCAGATTTTTAAGTCACGTTTTACAAGTCAAAAGGTTACACATTAAAGAAGCCTTTTAAACTTTTTAAGGTCCACAGTTAAAAGGCTTTTGAATTTCATGAAAAGTTAGAGTTGAATTAACTTCATTTTAAACAACTAACTTTATTTAATATTTCCTTAAAATCAAAGGAACTTCGATTTGTTACACATTAAGGAAGCTTATAAGGCACAATAGAATTACATTTAGTTGTTAATATTTCCAAGACATCAAAGTGGATTTTACAGAATGCGGAAATTTCTTCTAGATTGTTTTACAGAAAAAAACAATCCTGTTGTTGTTAGTACTTTATTTCTTTGAAGTTTGTTCTACTCTTCAATCAATGCCACTCCATGTTCCGATATATTATTTACAACTTTCAATAAACGAACTATTGTTTTACTTTTCTTGTAGGATTCGCCTTTTTTCCTGTTATATCCTGTGTAAAAGCTCAGATGGTATATCCACGATTCTAAAAACAAGCTTTGGATTAGTTGATATAAAATAATACAGATTCTTCATCGCCTCCAAATCTAGGATCATCTCAAGATTGTTTCAAGGATTCGTTATTTTTTTTCCGTCTTTAAAGGATTTATTTTAAATCTTTAAATTTTTCCAAAATTATCCTTTTCATTTCTAAACAAACATTGTCGTCAAAAAATCCAAAGGCAAAAAATGGTGAACCTAATTTTTTGTTCCGCCAGTTTAAATGGATTTCTGAATTATATTTTGAGTGAGTAAATAGTCTTTTTTTCCATCGAGTACGATATAATCCTTCTGTAGCTCTAACAGACGTTTCTCTTTTGTGAAGTTAAATCTTTTGCAAAAACTCAGATGGTATATCCACGATTCTAAAAACAAGCTTTGGATTAGTTGATATAAAATAATACGGATTCTTAATCGCCTCCAAATCTAGATCATCTCGAGATTGTTTCAGGGATTCATTACTTTTTTCCGTCTTTAAAGGATTTATTCTAAATCTTTAAATTTTTCCAATAATTTCTTTTTCGTTTCTTGACAAACATTGTCGTCAAAAAATGGTGAATCTAATTTTTGGATCCGTCAGTTTAAATTCATTTCTGAATTATATTTTGAGTGAGTAAATTGCCTTCTTTATCCATCAAGTACGATGTAATCCTTCTGGGGCTCTAAAATATATTTCTCTTTTGTGAAGTTATATCCTTTACTAATGTGCCCCAAAAGTAAGACAAATTATTTTTTTTTCAAAAACTCTTCATTTATCCTTCCAAATTTATTTCCTCGACTTCAAAGTAATACCCTCTGGACAACCTTTTTTCCAATTCTCAAAACATGCTAAAAAGGCATCGGCAGGGATGGCTTTCAAAGCGGTCGGCGATTCAAGTTGAATCTCTTCAATCGACTCAAAACGGTGTCCCCGGAGTGATATTTTGAATTTAGGGAATGGCCAGAAGTCGCACGGGGTGAATACGGTGGTTGTGGAACGATAGGAGTTTCATTTTGGGCGAAAAAGTCACGAAGAATCAATGCTGTATTAGCTGTCGCATTCAGTGTTTTCTGTACCAATCGACATTTGACGCGTTAGAGGCCCAAAAAATGGAATTGACCAATCCTTTTGAAATTCCAACATCATCAGCAAGGTTTTTAATTGTAAATCGATGGTTTGAAAGCACCAAATCCTTAATTTTTTGGACGTTTAAATCATTAAATGTTTTCAAAATATTTCTTTTCGTTTCTAGACAAAAGTTGTCGTCAAAAAATCCAAAGACAAAAAATGGTGAATCTAATTTTTTGTTCCTTTAGTTTAAATCGATTTCTGAATTATATTTTGAGTGAGTAAATTGCCTTTTTTTTATCCCTCGAGTATGGTGTAATCCTTTTGGAGCTCTAAAAGATATTTCTCTTTTGTGAAGTTATATCCGTTATATCCTTTGCAAAAACTCAGATGGTATATCTACAATTTTAAAAGAAACGCTTTGTATTAGTTGATATAAAATAATACGGATTCTTAATCGCCTTCAAATCTGGATAATCTTGAGATTGTTTGAAGGATTCATTATTTTTTTACCCGTCTTCAAAGGATTTATTTTAAATCTTAAAATTTTTCCAAAATATTTCTTTTCGTTTCTAGAAAAACATTGTCGTCAAAAAAAATTCAAATTCAAAAATTGGGGAATCTAATTTTTTGTTCCGTTCAGTTTAAATTGATTTCTGTATTATATTTTGAGTGAGTAAATTGCCTTTTTTATCTATCGAGTATGATGTACTATAATCCTTAGCTGTAATAGATATTTCTCTTTTGTGAAGTGTTCCAAAAAATTTGATAGTGAAATTTAAAAGTTATTCCGTAATCATTTCGAGGTTGGAACTCCTCAATTTTTTTTATTTTGAAAACAATGATGGTACTGATGACATTTTCATGAAATGAAGCATCAGATATGTCAATCTGACAATCCATTTGATTGATTGAGTTCTAAGAATTTTAAATGGTTTGAACATCAATTTGTTAGCCCTTGTTGAAAGGCCTATTGATTTATTAACAACTGTCTCAAGCATGATTTAAAGTACTTGATGAAAGTAAGAACATTTCTTTGCTTCATTTTTTCAAAATAAGGAACCACATATTCCTCTTGATAATCTTGTATTAACAGAAGTTATGAAAACTCAAACATTTTATGTGATAAATAATTTCACAAGTTTCTAGTGTTTTGTGAACAACAGTAACTATCACTTCTCCTGTTCTTGATTGAAGTTTTGGAATTAATTTGTCAATGTCTTTGTTGGATTATTAATTATTATTTTTCGAAATTACACTATTTATAATGTTTTCTAAATTTTCTCCTTCCCAGTGAACAGTAAAAGAAACATCAGTAAATAACTCTTTTTTTTTTTCAATTTTGAGTTCCATTTTCTCTGATTTTCATCCTCAGAGGTTGAATAGATAATTTAAGTCGTAATTGTTCGATCATATTTAGCGATTTTTGAGTGTTGTTGTCAAAACAATAGAAGCTTTTCTATTATTTAACTTTGCTGCATGATGCTTGCAGCTAAGGTATTGTTTATAATTTCCTTCATATCTCCTTTTTAGAGATGAATCACAGGATGTATTTCGACGTTCTTCATTTGAAGAACATTTACCAATTTCAAACGAACTAAATTTATCTTCATATCCATCAGGAGGAATTTGAATTCATTCAAACAGTAATCTTTTATTTTCTCCCACATTCCTTATGTTTGATAAAAATTGTCCGTTTCAAAATTGACTTTTTTGAAAATGTTTTTTTCAAAATTGACTTCAAATTTGACTTTTTAATATACATTTCCTATTATCAGGTCGTCCACTTACTAAGTCGTTTCTTTTTATCTTTGTGAAAGTGAAATTTTTTATCAGTTTCGATTGTGATCATATTAAAGACAGTAACATGAGATATATGAAAATTAAATCTACACTGTTCTGCTTTCTGTTTTACGCCTTCTCAGAATTTGTTTTCATTTTCCTTGTACATTTTAAGCTTTTGCCATTCTTAAAAAGTTTAATGTTTTCCTACAAATGTGATGTTATCCTGTAGGAATCTTATTCTTTTCACAAACAAGAAACACACAAATAGCAGTGCAGCGAGCAGAAACTCAAATATTTAGGTTTATTTCATTTTTTTGGTAACGGTAAAAAATGCCGATAATTTTTATTTTAGATAGTAAATTTATATGGCACAAGAATTTAGACTTTTGACCAACAAACCTATTTTCTGAACATTCTCTTGTTAAAATGGACAGCTTACTACTTGATGGCATTAGTAAAAAGAGTTATAAATTAAATTATTAGTCGCTTTAATAATCATATTTCATTATTACAATACTTAAATGATTGTAGATTAGGCCTATTAACAAGCATGGCCAAAAAACTAGACATGTCTATTAAAACTCAATACAAACTGAACTGCTGGAGTCAGGCTCAGGCTGGAAATGGCATTCATAATGAGGCATGACGTGGCGTATAGACATAACAACATGAAAGCTGACACTTTCAATTAAACTCATAGTGGAGAGAAGGGGGAAATGAAAACAAAGTACAAAGTTCTCGCTTTATTCAATAGTTGTTATCCACTACCACTCATGTGATTACAAGTTTGATGTGAAGTTTATTCAAACTCTGTGTAATTTCCTTTTAAAACTTCGAAGATTAATGCCCAGAAAAAAACTATTCAATTAATAAAAAAATATACAAAATCTTCATGTTTTTAATTAGTAGTTAAACATTAATATAATTTAGTTAAACGTTACTATAATTTTACTTTAATTAATTAAAATATAATTAACTAGGATTTTTTTGTGCAACTCTATAAAATGAAATGGTCTTCAGGAAAGAAATGCCCCTCGTTATACAAAGATTTTAAATTACATGCAATACAAAACCACACATGTGCCTAATTATTAAATCTATTCGATTTTGTTGTGTTTATTTATCGTCAATAAATATATATTTATCTTAATTGTTTTTAAATATCCACAAATTTCTAATTTTTATGTTGTCACTTTTTATTTAAAACGATATTATTTTTGACTTGTAGGGATTTGTATTTTGAAATTTGGTAAATAAATGTATAATAATTTTTTTTTTTACTTTAGTTATCAGTAAACAAAATTAGAGGACCGTATTTAAATCTTTTGAAGTATATGCTATTATTTATAATGTCCTGAAAACTTAGTAAAACTGAAAAAAAAATGTTTCGTAGAAATAATTTTAAAATAATCATATTAAAGTTTTAGTACAACAATAATTAACTATAAATAATTTTTCATTATAATTATATTTAAACAACCTTATTCAAGGCATAATTTAAATTCCTGGTTAACTAGATTCCTAGAAATGTTACTGAAATAAATGTACTGAAAATTGCATTTAAGAAATAATCACATTATGTTTTTTAATTGATTTATATTTTTATATAGCAATATTAACTTTAGCAAAAATTTGAAATTTATTTAATTAAAAGATTATGTTTCATGTGTTATTAACGGTATTTAAAAATCTCATTTTTAAATATATTTTAATATATTAAGTTTACTATCAAAATAAAAGCAAATATTTTAAATTAAAATAAGTTATACATATCAAAATTTTACTGCAAAAAATAGTAAGAATAGTTTCAGAGAAATATAGTTAAAGAAGTGTACAAGAAGTTATTTTCCTTAAAGGTCATTTCTTTTTAACATTCTGTTTAAAAAATGTAAATTTCGTCCTTCTCCGAAAATGAGAATTCAAATCATCTAGCATTATCAGAAAAAAAATAGCCTTTATTCAGTTAAATACTTAGGTTATTAAATAACTTAATATGTTCCCCTTCCAAGAAAAAAAAAAGAAATGGTAATGAGCTGCGCTAAATTATAATTTCAAATTCTCTGTGTGAGAAAAATTCTTTTTAATGATCATGAATTCCAGTTACAACCGTATGCCATTTTAGCTGAATAGAGAAAAATATTTCTTACAGTTGCCAAGCAGAATTGTTTTCTAAAGTCCTTAATGCCATCTGTAACTAACAAAAAAGTGCTTTGGCGTTTGATCATTTAGTGTGAAAAACAAAACACAAGAAAACGAAGAAATAAGTGCTCGTTAACTTAAGCGAAAGAAGCAGGTATTCAATACTTTGAAGGATTTTAGAATTGTCTTTTAACATTCTCTTCTCAACGCGATATGGTTCTAGAACTTGTATCGTTTTAGCATAATTGTCTTCGAAGGTTGATTTTTATTCGTTGAAGTTAAGAGTAAGATCATTGGAATATTGCCAAGTATGTATTTGAATAGATTTTGAAAGTTTCTGGTAATTCCTTTCGATTATGCATTTCAGCAAATAAAATATATTAGAATATTTTGATGAAAAATAAACCGGATACTTTCAGTGGTTCCATGAGATATTTAAATGTAGAAGTTTTAAAAAATAATCTCCAACAAGTGGGATCACACCATGTTGGGGATTAACCACAACGTATTACACCACATGTAATTATCAATGGCTTCGAAGAGACCAGAAGTTTAAGACAAATTTTGAATTGAATACCATTTAATCGAATTTTACTATGTTAAATTAATACCAGAACAATTTAAAAAAAATAATGATTAATTATTTCATTTATGATGTAAGTTAAAGAGAGTAATTTTTTTTTTTAAATTTGAAGAATGAAAAATTAATAAGGGAGAATTATGTAAAAACATATACTTTATTGTGGCATTTTAATTATAAATTTTGTCGCTTTATAAGGATTAATTTTGATTTCATCTTTTTTTATACATCTTGTGTTTTTATAGCCATATTTCTTATTGTTCACAAAGGGCAATTAATAGACTTTTAAATTTATAGACTAGAAAATTTCTTTTACCATGTACAGAGCTCAAGTTAGGGCTAGATATGCGTGTGTCTTGATTCAGTATTGCTCATAGATACAAACTAAATTATTTTTCAAAATAAAAATGCCTTGGTTAGCTGTCATATTTATTAAAATTGCAAAGGCAGCACTGCATAACTATAACATATAACGCATAAAACACAATTATATAATAAATATTTACGAAATCATCTTAAAAGCCAGTTCGTTTAAGGGTCTTTGTACCCTCCGTACTGCAAGGAACTTTCACTCAACTCTGCACACTCCTTTTTTTTCTTCTCCCTCTCCCATTATCGGTTCCAAAGAGGAAAAAAGCGTACAAAATCCGAAGTCTAACATAAGGTTAACCCATCCTTGATAGGAGGATTTATCAACCTTGAACTCTTCCCCGTAGATTATATTTTGTTTCGGAACTATTTACCAGTACAGATTAACATAATCTCTTGTAGTTAATTAATAATAAATAAATAAATGTTAAAAGATTTTTTTTTTAGTCTTATGATTTCACTTTCATAATTTTGTACTTTTGATAAAATTACGAACAAGTCTAAAATGTTAATTTTTCTTTCTGAAAATACCATTGCTGACTTAATCGTGGAGTAGTTATAAGAATTATAAGTAAGATTACTAGAGTAAGATGGTTTGAATCCCATAATTGTTTTAGCAATGATGGTTGTGAAGGCTTGTAAGATTATGTCATTTCTACAGTAAGACGTTCTGATGGGAATTTACCAGGTTTGTTTCCCATATGACACGAAATGATAGGGCAGTAGATTTTCAAGTCCTTCCCGAAGATCATAATCTTCACTCTTCACTTATAACGTATTATGGAACATGAGATAAACAAAATATATCAATATCTCAATAAATTTGAGGACAAATTTGAAATGAAAATATGTTTGAGCTCAGAAGTGAATAAAAAAAATTCGACCGATTCTAAATATTTTATGATGCACTGAAAATATGTCTTAAAAGTTATTATAACTATAGCAGTATTAGTTATTAGCAGTTTGAATTTTTTTTCAAAATTTTTTATAACATTGCCATAATTGTGTCTTTCATTAAAATTGAACGTTTTTATTAGATTTGTTAGAAATAAACAAAAATAAGATTGTTAGAAATAAAATTACAAAATGCATTACAATTAAGTAACAATAACAAATATATATGAAAATTATTATAAATACGTAAAGTAATAGAATTAAGATAAATTTTTAAAAATACGTACAGAAAAAAAATATTTTTCGTTATAAAGTTATACTAGATGTTTGAAACAATATGGAAAAACAGAATTGTGAGTATGGATGTAACAAAATAATTTTTTTTTTGAAAAAGTGTAAGTATTTAACATTTTCTTATAGATATTTAGTTTATTGTGATAATAGTATAAATATATATTTCCTGAAAAATTTCCAAATTTACTATAAAAATAAAATAATATTTCTGTAAAAATTTCAAACTGAAAGTAAATAATCTATGACGAAAAACTGTAAATATTTAAAGCATATAGTTTAATCTATAAAGTTTAGGTATAAAGGCAATTGCAATTATATTCTTATTTTGATCTTTAATTATAACTAATTAATTTTTAATTTATTGCATTCATTAAAGTACAATACATTGAGGCGTTCATTTGCAGATATTAAATACATCGTTACAACAAATTTTTAGTATTCAAGAAAATGATTTAAGTTGTAGCATCCTTGAAATTATTATTACTTTTTTATTTAGGTGTTTTCATAAATTGAACTTGCTAACAAATTTATTAAATTAATTTGAGCAGCAACAAAGAAAATCTATCGATATAACTTTATTGCATTGATAATATAATGGAAAGGAATTTTTCATATAAAGTTTTGAGAACTGTTAAAAAATTACAATTGATTAAAAACATTGTTACTAGCTGTATATCATGTTTATTGAATTTGACTAGATTTTCTAATTTTTAATTTGCATTTATAGAACAAATTTACTTAAATGCAATACATTTATAAAGATATTTTCTAAAAATAGTTTATATCTTTGAAACAAATGTTAAATGAAATTGTGTACAGTTTTAACCACATATTTAAATTGTAAACAAATTATTTTTATCATGAGTCAATACTAATATTAGAAGAATTCTTATTTGATATTTGAAATATTAGAAAGAGGATAAATAACAACAACAACAACTTTTCAACCTTTCTTGCAAATGAAATCTTTAAAGTTATGTCTGAATATAAATGTGAGTATTTTTAATTTTACTATTTGTACTTTAAACTGCACTGGTTTTGATCTTATATAAAATTCTTTTTCACAATTATCAAAATTTTGTTGATTACATTTAAATTATTCCATCATTCTTTTTATTAATATTTTGAATTAAAATAATTTCTATTCATATAGTGAAAGCAAAATTATTTAGTCTTATAAATAAATCAGCTAAATTAAATTACTTTATGTGATGTTTGATTAAAATATTATTAAAGACAGACTTAAAACATAATTTAAAACTTCTGAAAATTTGAAAGCATTTGTGACTTTTTGATAAGTTACTGTTTCAAAAATAATTCTTCATTTTCTGCATTAAAATGTTTGATTTCTGCCAACGTTCATCCCTACTTCAAAGCTTATTTTTCATCTTTTTTCTTATTCATAAAATTTAATCCGGCGAGAAAAATGATTTTTTTTACAAAACCAATATTGACATTTTAAAATGGTTTCCCTAAACGAAACAGAGGCAACAGTAACCCCTATCTACAAATTCTTTACTATGAGAATAAATTATGAGGTTAAGAAGGTTCCAATTTTTTACTAAACCTTTTATATTTATTAAAAATATTTATATTTTAAGTGTTATTTTAGTTCCAATATTACTTTAATACTTTATGAATGTACATGAAGGTTTTTCTTTATATCGCTAAGTTAAAGAATTTAGATTATTTTGAAAGATTCGAAATTTTTAAGTGATTCAAATAAATTAAATAGAAGTTCTATTTTTGAATATTTATTACAAATAATAAATATCATACTTAATCTAACATATTTATTTATAACATATAGTATATAAACATAGATATTTATAATCATATTATAACCTGACTCGAGTATAAGGGCGGAGGTTCAATCCACTGGCGGTTTTGTTGTAGCACTGTTTCAAAACACAAGGAAACTCGATGACGTTTGTGATGTTAAACATCTTGCCTTGTCAGTCGAACACCCTGGTGGGAGTTTTCCGGTTTTCTCTCATACGATGCGAAGATGCGTGGTAGTTCCCCCTGGAGGCATTGCCCTCCTTCTTCAGGAACATTGAGCAGTAAGCAGTCTTCTACCTACGCGTGCTCCATCACAATAGAAGCTGCCCCTCCCCCTCTTCCCATGAAAGATAAGATAACAGATAACTTATAATATTATAACTTTAAGTTTAATATACGTTAGTATAAGTTTAAGTTTATAAACTTAAACTGATATAAGTTTAATATAAGTTAGCATAAGATTAAGTTTAGTATAAGTTTATAATATTATAAGATAACTTATAATATTATAAACTTATTCTTCCAATAATTAATTTAATTCACCATATTCAAAATAATTAATGCTGATTAAAATTAATATAATATGCATGTATTCATATAACAAAGAATATCATTAAGTGGCAAATGAACAGTTATTTTTCTTAAAATAATACAATAATTAAAAAATAATGAATTTGTGATTTTTTTTTATTTTTCTTAATGCAAATTCAACACGATCCTAAAATACTGCAGAATATTTTTCATGTAGCATTCTTTTTATTAAAAATCAGACATGGAAAATTAGGGTAAAATTTATTCAAACATTAAAGAACTACTTAAAATAAACAAGGTTAAATTTATTTTATAACTGAAATTTCATTTCCTTTCTTTGGACCACAGGAGTAACATAATGCTACTTTGAGAAATAAAGCCCATTTTTTCAGATAAAATCGTTAATCTCATCTTTTTAGTACTTTTAAAACACTTTACAAAAACATTACAAATTCTTTTTGTGCAAGGCAACGAAAGATAGAGATATTTTAGAGCCTTGGCATTTAATAAGAATGAATATTTAATGTTCATAAACACGAAAAAGGCAGTTTTCGCAAATCATTTTTTCTTTAGTTAACATAAAAAAAAAAGAAGCATGGGAAGTCTTTTGGGGAAACTAGACTGCACATTTGAAGCACTTAAACCTACTACTAGACTGAATGAAAGAATGAGCTTTTCGGAGGAAGAAAATGAGAATAGAAATTATTAATAAGGATCTTCCATCGACTTTTATGTTACTTCCATGACATAAAATAGCTGACATCCAACATTTGCTCTTAAATCTTTAAGTTTTATGGGACATCATTCCCTTTTCCACCATACTTCCAACGAGGAAAAAAGGGAATGGTGTCTTAGGACACTATGCTACCAACGAGGACCATTCCACTAACACAAATTTTTATACTCTACCTTAAACATTTCAGAAAAGTTTCAGCGTTTTCTGTGTTTCTTCTTCTTTTTTCAGTTCTAATTTATGGTTTCTTTTAAAGTAAAATCTCGATAACCTTGTCCAACTCTTTGAGTTTTTATCATTTCACTAACCGCTTCGAGGCGGGAGTGAAAAATGAAGAAGAATAGAAAGAGAAAAAAAAAATCGTAAAAATAAAACTGAATTCGAATTTTCAGTTACAAACCGAGGCGAAAACTGATCTTTCGTTCCCATTTACCAATACTCTTTTTTAAACTAGTAACGAAAAAAACCATTTACACAATTTATTTAGTTTATAGTGACACAGGTCGTTCTTTTAAATTCTTTGAAATTAGTAAAGTCTAGTTTTCATTTGGACAGGAGTATGATGTTCTGCGATGTAAATACAGTTAAAATAAAACTCAAGACAGAATGTAAGCAAGACTTTCATTGCCATTCATCGTTACTTAAGTATAGAATAAAAATAAAAACTAGTTATTTCTCTCAAACGATTTTAAATTAATTAAAATTTAGTTTTCTCTAAAATGTTTAGTTATGATGTATGTTTTACGGAATAAATTTAGTTGAAAAATTAAAAATTCTCTGAAAAAAAACTGCGTTGGTTTCTTAAAAATAATTTTCTGGTATTCTAAGTAATCTTATATTAGCATCCATTAATACAGTTTTACCTTAATAATGAAAAACAAAAGCACTTATAAAGTTTATTTAGTATATTAGGAGCAGTTCTTTGTTTTGAAATATTTAAAACTAGTAAATGCATATTCATTCCTTAAAATATTAAAAATAATATCTTGTAGGAATTTAATTTTTTTAGTAAAGACCCTGCGTCATGTTAAACAGGTTTTTAATAAAAAAAATTTACAAACACCGAAATAAAATATTATTCTAATATTTCAATGTTTCCTTATTTGCAGAAGAGAAAGTTTATCTCTTTTGTTTTAATCTTCCATTAACATATAAAAGTGCTAAATTAAAAACTTGTCTGTTATATAATTTTTGAAATAAAATTTGATGTTTGAAAAGACGGCAGTAGGAAAAGCAATGCATGTAGCATGCCAGCCAATGTATAGCCCAACGCATAAGTTATTACGTTCTTTAAATGTCATGTAGTATTCTTTTTTAAAAATCAGACGTGAAAAATTAGGGTAAAATTTATTCAAATATAGAAGAACTTCTTAAAATAGACAAGATTAAATTTATTTTATATCTCAGACTTCATTTCTTTTCTTTCCTTTGGACAACTGGAATGACATAATGCTACCTTGATAAATAAAGCCAATTTTCCAGAAAAAATCATTAATTTTATATTTTTAGTACTTTTTAAGCACTTTACAAAAATATTACAAATTCTTTTTGTGTAAGGCAACGAAAGTTAAATTATTGAGATATTGTAGAACCTTGGCGTTTGGTAAGAATGAATTTTTAATGTTCATAAACACGAAAAAAACAGGTTTTTTTCTTTATTTAACATAAAAAAAGCAGCATTGAAAACTATTTGGGAGACTAGACAGCATATTTAAAGCACTTACTGCTATACTGAATGAAAGATTGAGCTTTTCTGAGGAAGAAAATGAGAATAGAAATTTTTAATAAGGATTGTCCATTGACTTTTATACTACTTCCCTGACACAAAATAGCAGAGCTCCAACATTTGCTCTTAAATCTTTAAGTTTTATGGGACGCCATTCCCTTTTCCACCATGCTTCCATTGTGGAAAAAGGGGAATGGTGTCTTAGGACACTATGCTGCCAACGAGGACCATTCCTCTAATACGAATTTTTATACTCTACCTTAAAAGTTTCAGAAAATTTTCAGCTTTTTCTGTGTTTCTTCTTCTCTTTTTAGTTCTCATTTATGGAAGTAAAGATCTCGGTAACCTTGTCTAACTCCTGCAGTTTTTATCATTTGATGAACCCCTTCGAGGCGAACATGAAAAATGGAGAGAAAAAAAATCGAAAGAATAAAACGGAATTCGAATTTTCAGTTACAACCCGAGGCGAAAACTGATATTTCGTTGCCATTCACCAATACCCTTTTTTAAATAAGTAACGAAGAAAAGCATTTACACATTTTATTTAGTTTATAGCGAAGCAGTTCCTTCTTTCAAACACTTTGAAATTAGTAAAGTCTGGTTTTTGAAATTAGTAAAGTCTGAAATTAGTTTTCTTAACAAAGTAAACATTAGTAAAGTCTGGTTTTCTTTCTGGTAACAAAAAAATGTCTTTAATTGATAAAAGACAATTATATTTTTCCTTAAAACAATACAATAATTAAAAATTAATGAATTTGTGAATTTTTTTATGTTTTTTGTAAATACCGCGCAGTCCCGAAATACTGTGTAACATTTTTCTCGTAGTATTCTTTTTTAAAAGTCAGACATGGAAAATTAGGGTAAAATTTATTCAAATATAGAAGAACTTCTTAAAATAGACAAGATTAAATTTATTTTATATCTAAAATTTCTTTTCCTTTCTTTGGATAACAGGAGCAACATAATGCTACTTTGATAAATAAATCCCATTTTTCAGATAAAATCATTCATCTCCCCTTTTTAGTACTTTTTAAGCACTTTACGAAAACATTACAAATCCTTTTTGTGTAAGGCAACGAAAGCTAAATTATTGAGATATTTTAGAACCTTGGCATTTAGTAAGAATGAATTTTTAATGTTCATAAACGCGAAAAAAGCAGTTTTCTCAGATGATTTTTTTCATTAGTTAACATAAAAAAAAAAGAAGCATGGAAATTTTTTTTGTGGAAACTAGACTGCACATTTGAAGCACTTGAATCTGCTGCTAGACTGAATGAAAGATTGAGCTTTTCGGAGGAAGAAAATGACAATTAATTTTAAATTTTTAGTAATTTTAAGCACTTACAAAAACATTACAAATCATTTTTGTGTAAGGCAACGAAAGCTAAATTATTGAGATATTTTAGAACCTTGGCATGTAGTAAGAATGAATTTTGAATGTTCATAAACACGAAAAAAACAGGTTTTTTTTTTATTTAACATAAAAAAAGAAGCATTGAAAACCTTTTGGGAGACTAGACTGCATATTTAAAGCACTTACTGCTAGACTGAATGAAAGATTGAGCTTTTCGGAGGAAGAAAATGAGAATAGAAATTATTAATAAAGATCTTCCATTGACTTTTCAGCTACTTCCATGACACAAAATAGCAGAGCTCCAACATTTGCTCTTAAATCTTTAAGTTTTATGGGACATCATTCCCATATCCATCATGCTTCCAATGAGGAAAAAAGGGAATGGTGTGTTAGGACACCATGCTACCAACGAGGACCATTCCACTTACACGAATTTTTATACTCTACCTTAAGAATTTCAGAAAAGTTTCAGCTTTTTCTGTGTTTCTTCTTTTTTTCAGTTTTAAGGTTTCTTTTAAAGTAAAAATCTCGATAACCTTGTCTAACTCTTGCAGTTTTTATCATTTGATGAACCCCTTCGAGGCCAAAGTGAAGAATGGAGAAAAAAAATCTAAGGAATAAACCTGAATTCGAATTCTCAGTTACAACCCGAGGCGATCATTCGTTGCCATTCACCAATACCCTTTTTTGAATAAGTGACGAAGAATAGCCTTTACACATTTTATTTAGTTTATAGTGAAACAGTTCCTTCTTTCAAACGTTTTGAAATTAGTAAAGTTTGGTTTTCTTTTTGACATGAGTATGATGTTCTGCGAAATAAATTTATTTAAAACAAAACTCAAGACAGAATGAACGAAATCGAAATAGAATTTCTCATTAATTTTCTGAGGTGTAAGCAATATTTTGTTTGCCATTCATCATTACTTAAATGTAGAATAAAAACGCTTAAATACAATAAAAAATAGTTATTTCTCTCAAACGATTTCAAATTAATAAAAATTTAGTTTTCTCTGAATGGTTTAGTCATAATATATGTTTTATGGAATAAATTTGATTGAAAAATTTAAAATCAAGTAAATGAAACTTATTTGAAATTTTTTTTAATAATTTTCTGATGTTCTAAGTAATCTTATGTTAACATTCATTAATGCATTTTTACTTTAATAATAATGAAAGACAAAAGCACTTATATAGGTTATTTAGTTTATAGAACAATTCTTTGTTTTGAAATGTTGAAAATTATTAAATATCTACTTATCTAATTTTCCAATGAATGAAAGGGAGCTGTATTTCTTTTATAATTTTGTGATGTTCTAAGTAATTTTATATTATCATTCATTAATACTGTTTTACTTTAATTATGAAAAACAAAAGTATTTATAAATTTTATTTAGTTTATAGAACAATTATTTGTTTTGAAAAATTTAAAATGAGTACTGCATAGTTTTTCAGTAAAATATTAAAAATAATATTTTGTAAAATAAATTTTAAACTAAAGACCTTGTAACCTGGTAAACAAGTTTTACACAAACAAAAAAAAAAAAAAAAAAAAAAAATTAGAAACACTGAATTATAATATTATTCTAATATTTTAATATTGATTTTTTTTACTGGACAAGAGCCAGTTCATTTCTTTGGTTTTAATCTTCCATTAAAATCTGAAATTGCTTAAAAAACCCTGTCTGTCAAAAATTTTTTTTAATTAAATTTGACATATTTAAAAGAAGGCAGTAGGAATCGCAATGCATGTCTCATGATAGACAATATGTAATTCAATGCATCAGTTATTACGTTTTTAAATGTTCATTAATTATTTTAATTGAACAAATGTTTTTTTTCTTTAATTGTTTAACAAACAATTTTCTGAATTTATTTTAAGGATATGCAATATTTTATAAAGCACAATGATAAACTATGACAAATGTATAGATGTAAACTCACATGTATGATGCACCCTTTAATGTATGAAGCACACAAGACTTTCCCCCCAAGCGTCTTTAAATCTGTCTCTCGATATTTAATATAGAGAGTTAAATTCAAAGATCTTAAATATTTGTTAATTATTTAAGGTTAAATATTTGCAATTTTCAACCAAATATTGCTGCTATACGTAAAAGAAAAAAATTCAAATATATTTTAAGGGTATGTACTATTTTATAAAGCACAGCGATAAACTATGATAATGTATAGGTCTAAATCCACATGTATGACGCACCCTTTAATGTATGAAGCACACAATAATTTCCTTCCAAGTCTCCTTAAATTTAACTCTCGATATTTAATATCGACGGTAAGATTTAAAGAGATTAAATATATATTTGTTAATTATTTAAGCTTAAATATAAGTTAAATATTTGCAATTTTAAACCAAATATTGCTGCTATACGTAAAAGAAAAAAATTCAAATATATTTTAAGGGTATGTACTATTTTATAAAGCACAGCGATAAACTATGATAATGTATAGGTCTAAATCCACATGTATGACGCACCCTTTAATGTATGAAGCACACAATACTTTCCTTCCAAGTCTCTTTAAATTTAACTCTCGATATTTAATATCGACGGTAAGATTTAAAGAGATTAAATATTTGTTAATTATTTAAGCTTAAATATAAGTTAAATATTTGCAGTTTTAAACCAAATATTGCTGCTATACGTAAAAGGAAAAAATTCAAATATATTTTAAGGGTATGTACTATTTTATAAAGCACAGCGATAAACTATGATAATGTATAGGTCTAAATCCACATGTATGACGCACCCTTTAATGTATGAAGCACACAATACTTTCCTTCCAAGTCTCCTTAAATTTAACTCTCGATATTTAATATCGACGGTAAGATTTAAAGATCTTAAATATTTGTTAATTATTTAAGCTTAAATATAAGTTAAATATTTGCAATATCAAAACAGATATTGCTGCTATATATAAGAGAAAAAAATGACGAATTGTTAAGTATAATATTGTTGTTGTTGTTGTTGTTTCTTATCCCACTTGGCTGGCCAAGCCCACGAGCCCATATGGACTCATGATTGAAGGGGAAGGAAGCAGCTTCTGTTGTGATGGAGCACCCGTAGGTAGAAGCCTGACTTTTGCTCCGTGACGCTCTTACAGTCATAGAAGACTGGGACCTACGGCTTAAAGTGGATTCCGAACCACTACAAACATCCACGGCACCGCCGGGATTCGAACCCAAAACCTGTGGCACCGAGCGCCAGAGCGCTAGACACTCGGCCATTCAGGTCCCAAATTTGCCAACGGCACGTAGTGTTCCCAGGTGGTCACCCACCCAAGTACTGACCGCGCCCAATGATGCTTAACTTCGGTGATCTAACGAGAACCGGTATATTCAGCATGGTACGGCCGTTGTTTAAGTATAATATTAATTACATAAATTAACCTTAAAATTGCATCTAAAAGAAAAGCAATACTTAACTCGTAAAACTGATTGATTAATTTTGAAAAACTGTAATTAATAAATTTATAAAACCATGTTTTTAGAATGTTTTTTGAATGTATGGTTTGGAGGGTACATTTTTTTTAAATAACACTTTGTTTAACCCATCGAAGAGATTTATGTTATCCAACTTACAGGTTGGTAACATCAGCGACGGAAAATTACGCAAATCAATTTGAAGATTGTAATTATTGTAGCGATGTTTATTAAGTACGTAGTTTCTGTCTGCAGCATATTAACAATGAAGAGCCTTTGGCGGAGATTACTAGACATCTGGATTTGACATTATAAGGTAATTGAATTTCATGTGTAACTCTAATTCTCTTTTTCGGTTTTTTTTAACAAACTATTAATAGCAAATTACATCGGAGTTTCTTTATTTCAAAAGAAAATAGAATTTAATAATTCTGATTAATTTTATTATTTTTATCTCCTTTTTTTTTATCTAGAGAGTTCATTGTTACTTGCATTCCGATCGCGTATTTTCGGATTTATAATTAAAACATATAATATTTCTTAAGAGAAATTCTTTTGTAGAAAAAATGAGAATTATTTCAGGATACTTTTGAATAAAAAAAATTGATTAAAATAATTACATTTAAGTAATATAAATTTAAAATCTATAAATATGGAGAATTAGCAAGAATTTGCTTAATTAAAATAGATGGGAAAATAAGTAATTATTATGAACTCATTAGAATTTCTTATTAATGAAAATAAGCAGCATTTGCTACTACTATAGATATAAACAAATACAATAACTAATTGATACTGTAATTTTTTTCATTTCTTTCACAATATTTATTATATAATTGAAAATTTTATTTTTATTACTTGAAATAATTCAATAAAGATTTGAAATTTGTTAAGTGTTACTTCAAGATTTCAAATTATTACAACTTTTGGCAAAATAAGGCAGAAATCTTAATACAAATGTCAGTATTGAAATTTTTTAATAAAATTTCCTCAGTTACAAAACTGAATTCCCATTGAAACAAGTAATGTAAAAAAAAATTTTTAAGTCAATTTCTACTTTTTTTTCACTATATTGCAGAAAGTCCTTTATAAATAATTTTCATTCATTTTTTTAAGTTTATCTGGCGCCATCTATTGGTAGATATATGCAAGTTAAATCTAAAATTAATTAATTAAATTCAATTACTGAATTAATATTTGAAAAAACTATACTAACGTCCAGTGTCATCCCCTACAAGTTAAAAAAAAAACTGTATTTGAACTTGAGTGGATGAATAAAAAGTATTTTATGAACGATTGAAAATTTGAACAAGATATATATAGGGAGTCGGAGCTAATAGAAGGAATTGAAAAAAGAAAAAAAAAACGTATATCCTTTAATAGGCGTGTTTTTATGTCAATCTATATTTTTACTTAATATATAACGACTTTATACTAAAATGTATTTTTCTTTCAATTAAAGGATGGAATATATAAGCAATTTTTCTGATAATATGACAATTTTGTAGCAGATTTAAAATTTCTCGGGATAAACCCAAAAGTCACTACAACCACAAGACAGAAAAAGAAGAACTTTTATCTTCCTGTAAATCTGTCTTTCTCCTTCTAGAGCCATACATGAGGAAATTAGGTAAACACCATTCAAACAACCCGACGATTGCGAATCAAAAATTTTAACATACTACCATTTTAAGTGATTCTAGTTAAGTTGATTGTGTTACAAAAAATGTCTTCTTCCAACTCACGTACGATCCAACTACTTACAAAGCACTTACCAATCAATACGTGGTTAAACACAAAATGTGTTAATAATTTTTTAAATGCCGGTGATTTAGACCTTTCATAGCGGATTTATGTATATTTAGTGAGTATGGTTGGATTGATATACTGTAACCATATTTTGCTACCACGCTTTGGACTGAACATTCCATGTATTATTCGAACCTTCTTTCCTTCCTCTTTTGAGCCTCTTGAAAGAGGATTGCGCCGTTTGCTCCACTGTTGTGGCAACAGCAGCGGCTGTTGAGGGACGTCCACTTCTTTGACGTGACGCCAAAGAACCTGTAGCGTCAAATTTCTTCATCATTTTCTTCAATGCAGAAGACGTTATTGGTCCTTTGCTATCTCGCATACCTTTCATGTAGCGATATGCTCGCAATGGCACTTTCCGAATTCTTATAATAAAGTTTAACTAAGAGGGCTTTCTCAACTATGGACAGCATTTCGATGCATACAAGCTACGACCTCCATTACCTGCTGCAGTTGCTCCTTTTTATATCACTTGTTGCTTCGCATAATCCTACATCAAAAATCCGACAGCGCCATGTGTTGGTCGCCAACAGAACTATTTTTTTTATTGCCACACAAAACCCGGTTTCTTTTCCATCCGTTTGGTACAAACCGTATCTTTGTATCTTGATTCGTTTTCGAATTATTCATTTTTAAAGTTCGTCCTGACTTTTTGATCACCCGGTATATAATATGCCCATTTTCAGCATATGCATGTGAAGTTTTTGTTACGTTTCACTTGTCGAGTTTCGAACCAGCACTCTTTGTTCAGAGACCAAATATTCATCCAAATATTCATATCGACCCACTATTCATCAGGTTTTTCCGGCTCTACGTATTAAATATATAAATATTCTTTTAAGTAACATTTGGCAAACAATTAACTTTGACTTACACGATTTATGCATCAAATATTTAATTAAGAATTAATTGCAACTTTTATTACAAAGAGCTTATACCAGATGATTTAAACTCGATTAAAAATATTCAAGAATCTTTTTTCGCTCTGACAGAGTAAAAAGAAAGAAAGAAAGGGATTAAAGATCTGAAAGAAAGAAAAAATTAACTCAATACCTTTTAAGTACTTCAGAAGACTTCAAGTTGAGAAACAGAGCCACCTGGATGGTTCACAGAACAAGATGTTAAGTTCGTGATTAAGCCTGACTGCACAAAGGAATGACAATTAAACGTCATTAATAAATCCAATCAGGGTTTCATTTGACAGTTTGTTAGCTCGTTTCAAGACACGAAGATTAATTTCAATTTAGGTTTTTAATATTCTTTTAGTCAAATGGAATTATTAAAAGTCACAAAATATTCTCGAGTATTAGAATTTTGAATTCTTTTATCTTTTTCTTTTTTAATTTGCATTGTGCATAAAATGCATACTTAAAGAGCAACATAAGAATAAATTTTATTGCTGTTTGTCCCCGATATAATTTTTATGTTTTAAAATTATAACTTTTTTGTTAAAATACGGTGGACTTCGTATTGGGGAGATTCTCGTATAGGCAGGAGTGCTGAAAGGGGGGGGAATGAAATTTTCCTATTTTTTCATTAAAATAAACAAAATTTTGTTAAAATTTTGTTATTGTACAAAAAATTTAACACATGAAATAAAAGAATACAAAATAAATAATAAAAATGAAGCCAAAAAGTCTGACTTAATGTTATTTATTATTTTTTTTTTTGTAAATCTTATAAATAATATTGAAGGAATTAATTAAAAAAGAAATACAATTTAAAAACTTTTCATCATACTGGAATGAAATGGATATGACTATATAAATTTATAATAAAATTTTTTTAAAGTTTTTATTTTTAATTTTTATTTTGTGTTTTTAAAAATATTTCTTTGTGACATATAACTTTTTTTTATACTTTTTAATAATTATAAATGCTTTCCAAAAATGTTTCATCCAAATTTTTTTTTCTTAATTTAATACAATTTGTTTTAAATTGGTTCGAATTCATTTTAAATACCACAAAGAAAACTATGTAAAACAAATGTATTAAATAATTCAATTTGTTCCTTGTTTTCCAAGAATGATGAAACATTTCTTTTAAGCACTGTAGCATTAAAAAGTAATTCCGGAGATTCATTTCATTCTATTGTTTTGTGGTTCGCAGGTGGAGAGTTTCTCAGCGGTTCGAACAACTTGGGTATTTTTGGTTCTGCTCTGTAAAACAAGGATCAATCGATTGTGTTTTTCAGTATTTTAGATGATAAAAAGTAATTTTAAGTGATAAAATCATCATTAAATTCTTTTGGAAAGAAAAACCCAATTTATTTTAATGAGATTGTCATTCAATTAACCTTCAACAGAAAACAGGTACTGTTCTATCGGGAGTTTTGAAAACAAGTTATGTTTATCATACAGCGTAGTGAAAAAATTTAAAATATGTTAAAATATTTTATATATAAAATTATAAAATTTATATATATAAAATATTTAAATATTAAAATTATTTATATATATATATAAAATTCTTCTGTACATGTTTTTATCACTGAACACCTCTTAAGGGGCTTGACCGATTTTTAAGAAATTATATGTGTGAGTGGGTCCCTGAAGGATTTAGATTCACCATTAGACCCGGTAGGTGGCGCTGTAATCTATATCATTATTCTGTATGCGTGTTTGCCAGTGAATTCCTCCTAAAAGGCTAGACAGATTATGATGAAATTGTTTGTGTGTGTTTGACAAAACAATGGATAATATTTTTTGGTAGGACAACGTATGCCGGGTTCCGCTAGTACATTATACTACATATACAATATATATATTATATATATACTTATATTTCTGTTATTTTTCTACTATGTGTTTGATATACATATTAATACATAGCCATTATTTACTATTTTTATCTGCAAAGTGTAGAGAAATAGATATTTAAATGTTAATTTTATGGAAGCTCCTTTATTTTAAATAACGTACTCCTTGTTATAATACTCCAGTGTAATTAAGAAATTTCAACTTAAATCTTCAATACACAAATGATTGTATTATTTTTTTGATAAATTATTTATATAGAAAACATTACAGAACTTATTTGGTATTTTTTATTTATTCTTGACCAAGCATCCACATTCCATTCCTTGACTCATAAACCGAATAAATTATAAGCATTTATAATTATGCATCATAATTATGCATTATATGCATTTTAAATTATAAATTACGCTGCATTTGAAATATTAATATTATTTATGCAAGAGTTAGGGAATTTTGCTGCAATAGAAAACGTTTTCTGAATACAAAATGTAATAAAGCAGATCCTCTGAAAAACTACTATTCATAACCCCAAAATACCGTTTCTCATCTTGTAGGAAAAACATTAACCTTCATATTAACATTCTTGCAGTCACTTTTGAATAATTATGTTAAAATACTTTTAAAAAGAAATTATTTTTTCGAAATCAGCTGATAAGAATTTTAAAAAAGTAGTGAATGTATTAAATGCTTATTTAACATTTCATGAATACTGATTTTATTTTCATAATCATTAAATTGTTTTTCATCATAAATCAATTTTCTACGTTAAAAGTTTAATTCATATTAATTTGTGATACAATACAAGTTTTTCCCAAAAGTGTTGTTAAACATGCGCTCATAATAATAACTTTTATATATGTTATAGAATACGATAAGAATAACGATACAGAAATTGAAGAATATACAATAAGAATTTTAACGATACAGAAATTGAATTAATTAAGAGTTGACCTTGTAAAAAACGTTAATCATGGAAATAATTAATTTGGCAAGAATAATCAAAATGGATTTTAATACGAAACGGAAATTATATTAAATAAAAAAAAACAGATTCCCAGAAGCATAAATAAAAAGATCATTTTATATATTAAATGTTTCAATATTTCTATAGTATAATTACAAAGTTGTTATTAAAGCTTCTGGAATCAGATCAGATTGTATGATTGCTATTTAATTTCTAAGTGAAGTCTCTTTTTTGTGAATCGAAAATGACAAATTTTGATAACAATTTGTGGCATTTAAGTTTCTCAACATAAAGAAAATATAATAAGCAAAAAGTTCGTTTTAACCTACGGAAAGGTGATTAAGTAACTTATTAAGTTAATTCACGTCAACTCTAAAACAAATATATATGAGCAATTCTAAAATATATTATTAAATAGTCTTCTCCAGTATATGTGAAAAAAAAACAACACTTCAAAACATTTTGAGTAAATCCTATTAGAAACATTAGTTAAGGTATATAATATAATACATATATTGAAACAATGCCACTTTAATTTAAAGGCAGATGTATAAAGACACGTTTCATTTCCGTTTGTGCCTAACAGCCAACGGTCTTCCTTAGTTGATGAAAAAACAGGAAATAAACCTGGGCTATAACCTAGACATAGAGGCCAACTGATAAAGGCAGTACATGAACAACAGCGTGTTAAGTCATCCTTTATTAATATCTTATAACAACACAAAGCTTTCTGCTTCTTCCACTTTGCTGAATACTGTCCATTAGAAGTGGAGCTGTTTCTACAGCGAACGTCCTTTTTTTGTTTGTTTTGCGTGGAGAAGACACAATAGCCATTTAGTGAAAGCCATATCCATTTAGAAGAACAATGGTATAAGATAATAGGAGCATCGAAAAAATGTTAGAGTGTGGGTTGAAAGGATTTACATGTTCTGCATTATATTGAGTGTTGAAATTTGCGTTTTATATTTTTTTAATTATAGTTGAACATAATTTTTTTTAAAGATGATGATGGGAGAAATAGTAATAATGCTTTCAAAGAGAAGTTTTAGGAGTAACTACGTCACATTGGGCCACAGTATAGACTCGTCCTTCAAAGGTGATTAGTACACATAATAAGTTGTAATGGAACATAATTTTGCTACTAGCCATCAAGTACAATCGTTAAGCCAAAAAGGAAGTTAAATCTAAAAGATGTGGATAAAGTGTCTAGCATGGTTAATCAGGTTACTTACAAGTTATCTCTCATACTTACTAGTTACTTACAAGTTATTCCCATATATTACTTACAAGATATCTTATCGGGTAGTCCATTAAAACATTGACTTCCTGGAGGACTTTTAAAGGTGACTGCCTCATATTATTTGAGAGTAGTACGAGAGATAAACTGTAGGTAACATGGCTATCCATCTGTAAAGCCTTCTCTCGCTTATCGCTAGTGGACTGTACGTAGCCTACATAAAATCAATAAGAGACCCAGAGATTATAAGAAAACCCCCTCAATTTGAGGAATAACTGGCAATTAGAATTCATTTTTCAGTATAAAAAATTGCTTTTATTTCAAATGCATCTGAAATGCACATACTATGGCCCTGTTGGTCACATGTTAATATTTAAGAAAGAAATGCATAATAAATAATTTTTTAAAAAAAATTTGAGATTATGAAGAAAATTAAAATATTTAAAGTTATCCTGTTCTAATGAAAAATAAAAACTTAAATATTAGAAATATATTGTATCCATAATTTTCAATTTATCTCAAACTAAGGACAGAGAAATGTTTCAGTAATGCACTAGCCTAGATGCAGGGTGCCTAACTAAATTATTATTATTTAAATACTAACTACATCAACACAAGATTCTCAATTTTCTGCCTATCAATTTTTTTACCATTAAAAGTTTTCTTTATAAATTAATTATATATTGCACTAAATTACTAAAACCCTGTTCACTTTTAAAATCTTGGTCGTCAGAACAGCTCATATATAATTAATGTTCTTTGAATAATATATAGTTAATATGTATAATAGATAATTAAAGATCTTTTGAGTCCCAAGTGTTTGAAGCCCTGAAATACTTATTGCGTTTTTAATATCTGGACTAAAATGTCACGAGAATGTTACAGTGTAACTTTATGTCTCAGATAATTTAATATTTGACATTATTATTCTCTTTTGGATTAAAATTATGATAAAACGAGTTATTTGATATTCAGTTATACAACGGAAAACATTTTACATCAAATAACAGGTTTGACAAGAATAAATTTGCATTACTAGTATTTAATTCAAAGTAAAATTCAAGTATAGCCTACACATCGTTAGATTCAAAATCTTTCTATTGAATGAACCTTATATATTAAAAATTAAACTGAAATTTTATCATATGAGACTTGTCGTATGAATTTAATAGACACTGTAGACTTGACAATTTCATCAAACCACACCAGTCGATAAGTAGATAAAAATTTCATTTTCATTTTTATTGAATAAGTATACTAACGTTGTTAAAATATATACCTCCTCTCCCTTTCGACAACCGAAAAACTTCTAATATTTACAAAGGTGCTTAAAATCTAGGTTATAAGAAAATTATTAGTTCAGTATCTGAAAAATACACCTTTGACCAATATTTTGTAGAAAAAATATATTCCTACGCATGCATGAATAAAATGTCAAATAAGAAGAAGTTATTCTTATTTGTTAAATTAATTAAATTAAATATTTTAAATTAACTATTTTTTACTATTTTCAATAATAAATAAGTTTAATTTAATTAATGAAGGCTTCTTTCGAGTCTTATTTTTAAAAGAAGGCTTATTGTTGGATATTTCTTTCACACATTTGGCAATATAAAATTTATTATTTTTAATTAAGAAAAAAAAAAGTTACTGAATGAAATGAGGATTTCAGAACAGGTTTTTCATTAAGATCAGATGTGGCATGTTATTTATTATTTCTTAATTTTTAAATAAATATGTTAAAAGTTATTTTTTTGAAATATTCTTTAAATTTAATTGATTTTTAAAGAATTTTTTGAGTATTTGAGTAACTTCTACTGGTATATAAAGCATCCCCCTTCATTTTAAGCATCGTTAATTCATCATGTTCCAGTATGTATATGAACATTAGTGACAAATATCGACGAATATAAAACAGAAATAGCCATTGACTCTAATAGTGATCAATGTAACTAAGAAGTTCATCCAGTTTCACCTTATTTCTTTATATTGTAGTTGTTCAGATAAAATTGTTTTAATTCAAAGTTTATCTATATTTATATTAAACTTAATTATACAAGAAATCGATCTTTTTCCAATATTCATAAAAAATTTATCTTAAATCGTTGTACATTATGATTATAAAGGCATTAAACAATCCTAATATGCTAATAATCATAAATTATATTTAAAAGGAAGCATAAGGCGATGAATATGAAATGCATTCAAATGAGCATTGATTTTATTTCTTTAAGAATTTTATATCTTAATGCACTTAAATCGTAATAATATTTTATGTGACATACATACCTTTTTATACGATTTTTTTTTAATCATCTATGTTCACTAGTTAAAAATTATTTTGAATTTTGTCGTTAACCAATCTTTTAAATTCTTGATATGTAACCACCTTTTTAAAGTTCTTTTCCAATTTTAAGCCATCAATTAATATTTGAAATAATTGTATGCTTACGTATTAACAACAGAAAACATATAACAGATACATAAAAACAATTAAGTAAAATTTCCCTATTTCAAGCTGATAAAATTTGTTAAAAAATCTAATTTGAAAATTTCATAACATTTTATTTTTCCTTCATTATTTAAAAAGAAAATTCTAAATCAGTATAAACACGATTAAAAGTAATTTGATAAATGTTTAGGATCATACATCTATCAATAATATTTTAAATATTTAAAGATTTCTCAGTAATTCATGTGATAACTTTATAAAGATGAAATTCTGTTGTACCATAAGTTCTCACATTTTTGCGCCATCGCCAATGTTTTAGTGTCCATTTATGTGAAGGAAATATCACCTGTTTCAACAAACATGACACATAAATAGCTTAATATTGTTAAACGATCCCCTAAGATAAAATATCTGATACCGTTAGACCTGTAGCTGGCTTGAGGGAAATAAATGACATGTTTTGATGACTTGATGGCCGTAATAGAATGACCCAGCTCTCTTTTTTCCCTTCTGCTTGCCCACTACACAAAGCATCGGATAGCTCTCAGGAGACCACATTTGGTGTCAAAAGAGAGTTTCAGAGTATTCTATGTCTTCGTGATACAAGAATACTTTTGGTGTCTCATGTCATGCTATGACTTTCTGCAAGCATTTAGTTTTTGAGCAAAAAAAAATGGATGTTTTAGATATGTGAATAGATGATTACCGAGAGTATTGATTTGATGTAGAACGTAATAATCTTTGTTTCAACTATTATTTTCGTTTTATCAATTGAATTTACTATAAACTAATGTCGACAGTGTAATAGGTGATGGATAACTTATAAAATGACTTTTATTGCAAGTAATACCAAATAAATACGATATGTTCAATAAAATTTTCATGTAGTACGAATTCATACTTGGAAAAAAAAAAGAAATAATACAAAAAAGCATTAGTTCTCGTGTTACAAGAACACGTTTTATTATTTCATCTAATGGTATAAGTTTTAAGAAGCCTATTGCTTGTAAAAATGGAAATTTGTGTGAAAATATAATTATTAGGGGTTCAGAATTTCTATATTTAGGGGTTCCTTAGGGTTTCCCTTAGGGGTTCAGAATTTCTATATTTAGGGGTTCAGAATTCTAATATTTTCTCTTTTTTTCTATAATAATTTTTGATTTATAAATTGATTTGTCTAAAAAATGATGTCAAATAAATACGATATGTTCAATGAAAGTTTCATGTAGTATGAATTCATGATAGTTGAAAAAAAGCAATAGCACAAAACGTATTAGCGCTCCTGATACAAAAATACATTTTGCTATTTTATCTAATGGTATAAGTTTCAAGATGTTTAAAAATAATGTCTCTTTTTCTCTATAATAATTTTTGTTTTATAAATTGCATTACCTAAGAAATAATGTCAGCAATGTTAAGGGCCAAGTTAATAAATGATCTATCTTTCCTGATTGTAAGTAATTTTAATCTTTAAGGTTCTTTAAAAATTCCCATGCTATATGAATCAATGTCATACGAAACACAACAAGAAAACGTTGAAGTAACTATTTTTTTTTTTAATTTGTGCAAGTCTTCGATTTAAATTTTTGATCGATACCATTCCTGTATAGCTATCTTTTTGAAACTCAAAACCGAAATAATATACCTTTTAAACCACTGCAATTTAATAACTAACTAAGGCAATTTAATGCAATTTTATAAAAATAATACTAACAAAGCCATTAAATATTAGTATTAAGTTTTATCCTTCATTACTGCTAAAAATCATTATCTTTTATAAAATTACTCATAACCTTTGCTCTTTAGGCTTTGTAGTGTCCAAACTATGAATTCCCTCACAAAAAATTCTTTTAATGTTGTATTGTTAGTATATTTCTTGAACCGAGATAAAGTGAAGTAGTTCTGTTGAAAGGCAATGTTACAAGAAATTGACTCCACATCCAATGCAATATCTTAAGCTCCACATCTTAAGTTACAAATATTCATACTTCATTGAAAATTTGCAAGTGTATCGTGAGGTTTTCATATTCATGAAACAATAAATATTTTCTGAAATATTCCTAGAAACTGAATAAAAAAATTATTTCATTACATAAAAATTAGGTTTGAAAATGAATTTGTAAATTGAAGAAAATTTGTAGAAAATTGTAATAAACTAAAGAATAAATATACAAAAAACGCTTGCAGAAAAGATTATTATTGTAATTTTCTCTAAAAATGAGAGTAAGCAATTGATAATGATTGAATACGTTTGATTGGTTGTTCAATTTCAATTTTATAGCATTGAATACTTTGCTCAAAACACAAGAAATGGCTTTTGAGGGACCAAAAAAACCTATTTAAAGATCTTGTAACTTTATGGTCAAACATGCTTATTGATCATTTTAAATTTCATAGTATTGAACATTTTGCATAAAAATCAAAACACAAACAGAAAATACTCATTAAAAAACAATACAATTTGATACGATTGAAATAAATAAAATCATTTCATTTTTTTTTAAATCAGAGGTTCAAAATTTTAGCTTCCACTGAAGCATTTTAGTAACCAATTAAACCTGGTCTGCATTTGAAAGAAAAGGATTTAAGGTATCCATTAAGGCAAACGCCCTATAATAATAATCTCTGATATCTTGCCTCCAAGAATTTATTTAAATAAATGAACATGTCAAAAATACTTAAAAACAAACAGGTTCAAATACTTAAAACATGATGAACAAAAAATATTTTCAAGAATGAAATGAAAAATTTTATCTGTAAAATTAATTAATTGGTTAAATCGTATGGTGCTGAGCATTCGAAAAAAAATTCTTTTTAGAGCTGAGATTATATTTGAGAATAATATTTTCAAAATATAACTACTTTAATTCCGTGCTTAACATATTCTTGTTATTAATGTAATATGCAGGATGGCCAAAAAAAAAAAACGTTTCCTGTTCGGAGGCATCTGCAACTAAAAATGAACTACAGTCTGCGAAAGATATTGCGGAGATGAATTTCAAAATGATAATAATAATATTAATAAATAGTACCATAAGTCACTTGAAAGAGAAATTTTGGGGCTACTGGGTAATGGAAATTTACACAGTCTATGCAGATTGTGCGAATTTCCTAATGTGTACGTGGTACAGTAGAACTCATTCCTTTTTAGGAAAAGGAGAGCTAACATTCACTCAACAGTTGTTTGAATGATTGTTGATTTATGCTTGTTAACTCTTCTACGATTTATGAGCTACAATAAGTGAGTTATTAGTCATCAATTATTTGAACGATTGTTGATTTGCGCTTGTTAAGCCTTCTACGATTTATGAGGTGTAATGAGAGGGTTATCAGTCATCAATTGTTTGAAGGATTGTTGATTTTGGCTAATTAGGCCTCCTACCTTTTCTGAGCTATAATGAGAGGGTTATCAGCCAAATCTTTCCAACAGAACAGGACTTCGTTATCTGGACTGTTACCTTAGGTCTGTATGTTGAAAAAATACATGCGTTCCGTAAAAGAGAATATAAAAGTGTCTGTTACAGACATCCAAAGTATCGGTATACGTGCAGAAATAGAGATCATCATATACTCAATGCAATATCTATACAAGAGAAGCTCAGTATATTGAAAATTTTGCACATGGATCTGGACACTCTAATATCGATTTAACAATTATTTTCCGCGAGTTTCATACCGTATAGAAATGAATGACAATTTCTATAAGTAAGGGTCATTCATGCATTACCACAAAAACTATAACCTTGAACTCGAAGTTGATAGATCCTCCTTTCAAAGACTGGTTGGCCATTATGTTAGACTTTGGATTTTGTTCATTCCTTTGAAGGATGGAGTGATCTTTACATTAGAATTTGGACTTTGTACACTTTTTTGGCCCGTTTGACTTTGGAACAGATAATAGAAGAGGGAGAACGTGAAAAGGGAGTCTGAGGAATCGAGAGAAGAGTTTCAGTCAGTAGGGAGGTTATAAAGACCTTTAACGAATATACTTTTAAGATGAGATTGTAAATATTCGTTATATAGTTGTGTTTTGTTGTAGTTGTGCGATGTTGTCTTTGTTGGAAATTTAAATAAATATAGCATCTAAACATTGCTTTTTATTTTAAGATATAATTTAGTTTGTGTCCACGAATAACACTGAATCAAGACCACAAACATATCCGGCCTAATATTTACTCTATATATGCATCTTTTATAACTACATAATTAAAACATAATTGGAACATAATAAAACTTAGACTTCAATTTTCATGCCTTCATTGTAATTATTGAAGAATTTTTGATTCCAACAGAATCTAAATCTCTCAAATGTGATAAATTCAGTTTAATTTTGTCCATTCAGTTTCAAAAAAGGTTAACTGCAGATGAATCCAAACTGGAAAAGGTATTTTATATTCATCCGGTATTTTATACAATTGATATTTTTTACCAGGAAGTTATGCTTGTGTAACATAATTAAAATAATAAATAACATAATAAATACAGTTAATTTCAGAAAAAGAGCTTGGAACTCACGTGATCCATCGAATCTCGTGGCAATGGTGTCTAGGAAGGTGTTCTGGGGTGCTAGTAGGCCTTTTCTTACCGGCATTGGTCGAGATGGAAAAGTGCCGGGCCTTAATTTTGAGAATGATGACTAGGTGTTCGAGCACACTACATCGTAGGGCATGGTGAGCCCAGTTTCAGAGAAGTGCCGATATCTGGAGGGGGATGGCATGGAAGAAGATTAGCATCGGTTTTCAACAAAAATATTTTGGTTGATCGTCACAATCTGCAATCATAAGAAATTTTAGCATAAATATATTTCTGCTGCGAAATATAGAAATTAATACACAATATTATATCACAGAGATTTAATACTAGAAGTAAATTCCAAATGTAAGAACTTCAATGTTTGTAAGAAAATTTATTGTTATTGTGCTAAAAATTAAAGAGCGTTTTTTTTCTTCGGTTTCTTATAATTTAGAACAATACTATGCACGTAAAATATTATAACAGAATAAAATATTTCATGAGGATTTAAATGGCAAATACTACAAAGATTAATTAATTTTTATAAAAGTAAAATTCATCTAGATGCTTAAACATTTCTTTTTCAAATCAAAATTTCACTATTCTTAAGTGTTATTCAACACCTTCAAACATTGCAGAATTTAAAGGAGTTATTTGTGAATAATCTATAAGTAAACTTATGTTACTGCATACAATCATTAATGAATAAATCTGATTAATGAAGCCCTTATACATTTGAAATGTTTATTAAAATGGATTATTTATGGTATTATACACATATTTAAAAAAATTTCAATTCTTACAATTAATATTCATAATGCTACTTGATATATGTGACAGTATATATATCTTAAAAAATTCCAGACGAAATAACAAGTAAATATTTCTTCCTGTCTCTATCAAAGATTTTAACGCCATTGATTAAGCACACTAAAGCTTTTTTATTTAAATTCTTTGTTTAAAAAATTTTCAGTTTATTTTTTTTGTAAAGTAAACAACATTTGAATAATTTCAAATTTACATGGATAATAAGACTTTCCTACTTTTTTTTATACTCTTAAATAAATAAAATTATTAAACATATGACTATTTTGTTTACGTATTAAAATATTAAAAAGAATTACACCAAATTTTAATATATATATATATATATATATTAAAATTTGTGTAATTCTTTTTAATATATTCTTTTAATATATATATATATATATATATTTATATATATATATATATATATAAATATATATTTAATATATATATATATATATATATATATATTTTGTTCGAATGCAGCTGGCAAACACTTAGACAGCTTGGTCTTGGATGCCTTAAGGCAAGCGCTGCACAGACGTTACTCACTTTGCATCCAGGTGGCGCGTGTAACTTGACGATAAGTCACGGACGCGTAGTAACAATGCCCCCAAATTATAATATATAAGTTGAATGATTAAATTTTTCAACTATATCCTTTTGAATATCGAAATTGTAGTTTCTGATAATTTTCTTTCTTAGTTTTTAAGAACTGTTTAAATTATAAAATTACATAAAAAAAATTTTAAAAAAAAATGTAATTTTTCATAGACATTTGGCTCGAATATATTCTAAAATTGTATATTATTTATCAATTATTAAAAGCATATTATAATACTAAATTGTTTCAAGATACATACAATTTCTCAAAATTTAATTTTCTTCTCTATGGTTTTTATATATTTGATTACTTTTATTGCTACATTTATTTGATTACATTTATTGCTAAGTTACTACTATAAAATTGATTACTTTTATTACTATAATTATTACTTAATTATGTTATAACTTTTAAAATAACCACAAATTATATATTCATTGTGTAATTTAAAATTAAAAGTATGATCAATAAAATTTTTGTTTTAAATTCTAAAAAATAGCAAATTTATTACAGTATATAATAATTTTTGACAAGGTTAAATAACTTGAAATGATTTGTTTTCTTTACATTTCTCAGATAATATTTTGTTCGTAAAGAGTGCCATGAGGTGAATATAAAAGCAAAATAGAAACGGCAGTATAAAAAATAATTATTTTTCATAGCTGTAAATGTGGTACATTTCATAAATCAATGTGTGTGTTTACGTACTGTCCATTTCAATTTGCCTTTTCATTATTTTATTCGAGCAACCACGAAATTAAAAACTCCATTATTTCTGTATGATTCTCATATCGATTTATACCGATTCCAAAAGTGATCTGTCCTTAACCGAATTCAATTCCAATCTGATGAATTCCCCATCGGTTAGGGAATATAAGATTATGAAATCCCTTTTATAGGGATTATCAGGTAACCGTAGTTTGAGTTGTGACAGTAAGATATCAAAAATTTATTAATTTTTATACGTACAGAAAATCAAAATTCTAATGTTTCTTAAAATAGCTTAATTTGTCTGGTTTTTTTTCGAATTTATTTTTAAATATTGTATTAAATGTATTAGAAATTTATATACGCTAGTATTTTGCAATAAATAAAGCAGAGAATATAATATTTGCAATAAATATATTACAGAGAATTTGCAACGAATATGATAAAAAAAAATCATTTAAATTTATCATATTTTTCTGTTTAAAATTTGCATTTTATATTTGTCATTTATTTGGCACAATTATGTATTTATAAATTACATGTAGTGTAAATGAATACTTATACGTTAATAAGTATTCATATATACCTTTTTTTAGCGTTGAGAATTGTTATTTTTGAAAAGCCGAAAGAACTGGATAACTATTTTTGAAAAATAATCGCAAGACAAGATAAATTATTTAAATTTTGTTATTTATAATCCATTATTTTACTATTATATTGATAAAAGTTTTTTTATTATGATCTTTTCATTTGTTTTGTCTTAATTGTTGTATAATCAATTTTTCCCTATTGCATTTCCAATATTAATTTTGCTTTGATATTATGTAATGCAAAACTTATATTAAATTCATATTTTTCATAATCTTATATTTTAATTTTTTTCATAAAATGTTATGAAAAAACTCAACAGTATAATTTTGAACTAAACCGAATAAATTAACTAAAATTCTAATATTTTTAACACAAATAAGGAGAAGAATTAATCGAAAAACTCAAATATCGTACGGAACAAAATTCAGTATAGTAAAAATTTCCTTTCTATAAATTATCTTCGTTAATTTAACTATTTAATTTACATCCCTTTCTTAATAACTTCAATATATGAAAAATATGATAACGAAAACTTTCCCACTTTAATGGCTTAATGAAAATAATATTTATATTTTAATTCAGTTAATTTTTTTTTTCATAAATATAGGTGCTATGAGACGATAGCTTCGGTTCCATAAGCGAATTAATTTCTAATGTTATTGAAAAGTATTTTGTTATTTTATTTTTATCATATTATTAATGAGCATAAAGCAGAAAAAAATTAATGAATTTAAATCAACTAATACAAAACAATAATTTGACTATATATTTATTAACAATATAAATAATGATGAAATTTTAATAAATATGTCTTTAAAATTGGTTTTTCAATTAATGTTTATTTTGAAGATTTTTAGTCTGAATGTTTATTTTGAAGATTTTTATTCTGAATGTTTATTTTGAAGATTTGATAAATTTTTACTTGTTATATTGTTGTAAGTGTTGTTTCTTAATATATTTGGTCGACAGAAGCATGTAGACCAAGTTCATAACCCATGTGTTCTCATGGAAGGAGGGAAGGCGGACAGTTTCTCTTGTGAAGGAGTATTCCTAGGTAGAAGTCTAACTTGTATGCGAGTCGTTGAAGAAAGAGGGCAGTGCTTTTTGGGAGGACTTTTAGGGAGAGCTATCCCGCATTTGTGTATCGTATAGGAGAAAACCAGAAAAAACTTCTACCAGGTACTCCGACTAAGAAGGGAAGATGCTGAACCTTACAAACACCATCGAGTCTTCTCTTTTTTGAAACGCTGTCTACAACAAAGCCGCCGGCACATTGAACCCCGGAACCTTAATCCTCACTAAAGACTCACCAGTGCCACTGAGACACGAGTCGAGCATTGTCGTAATTGAATTATATACTGTCTTTGTCCTAATTTTTTATTGCATTAAAACCGTCCAGGTAAGGAAATTTTTGAAATTTATAAGAGATCAGAGTGATCTTAAATGACTCTACTCCTATTTTGAAACATCCTTGCTGAACTTTTAGAAGAACTGTAACTGTAAGATATGACTTCATACTGGAAATACATGTAAAAAGCTGTAATTTTTTTAAATAGGGGATAAAAAGGAATCGCCGTCGTACGAAATCCTTTTTGATAAAAAAGGCTGGACATGAACAAAAGAAAGTGATGAATAATAAAGAACCACAAAATGCAACGAATATTAAAAGAACTCTGTCTTGAATATAATAATAGGACATTTCTTAATTTTAAATTTTATTCAGTACATAAAAGGTGATCTAGCAAACAAATAAATGTCATCACAATAGCAGATAAAGTAAAATCTTATTCGTACTACACAGTTTTATCTGAAAATATCTCCCTTAAGAAATATTCTTTTATGATGCTTTTAATATATAAGAATTCTCTTCAATTAAAGGATTTCAAGTAAAAAAAAATTAAATATGACCAAATTATTAAAATAAATTATTACTTTTAAAATTTTCATCCTTTCAGTTAGTCGATTTCAAGTATAAAATTAAATATGAATTAATTATTATGAATAAGGATACAACAATATAAGGATCGATTTCAATCCATTGATAAATTTTAATAAATGCTTTAAACCGATTTAATTTATTAATCCGATTATAATTGCATACTATAATAACAACTAAAGCAATGTTTTTATTTAAATAATAATCAATCTCTTTGTGGCTCACAAACCGTATGACACAAAGTATACAAACATAAATAGGCGAAAAGCCAAATTAATTAAAACAACTAATAAGTTGTACTTAATTAAATTATTTGGTTTTGACGCTTATTTTTATTTCAACTATAATTGATTCTTCTTCTACATTTGTTCTAATAAGTTTTGATGTTGTTTTTTATCCATTTCTTTTTTTTTTGAGAATTTCGTGGTGTAATTTTATCAAATGTTTAATATATATGTTGATTTAGTAAACTTTTTATCTACGTTAACGTTTCAAAATAAATTTACGAAATGCATACAATCAAATGCTTCCTAAACATTTTGTACAGTTAAATTTCATTTTTTTAAAGTCCCTGTCCTTTCATATTCTAGTCTTATACAGAACTTATATTCTTGTTATGTTTAATAAAATTCGTAAAAAGCACTGAAGCACTCAATGTCGCATTTTATATATCAAGAACAATAATCTTAACAGAAAAATCTTTTAAAACGCCATGAATAGATATTGGTACAAAATGCAAATAGAATTACGTTTAGTTTTCTCAACCAGGGAAAAAAAAAAACTAATCTACATAACAATTTCGCGTCTAACTCTTAAACTGCCCTCTCCAAAATATCTGAATGTATTTATTCAAGAGCAAACTAAAAAAATACAACATGAACTAGTATGCTAATGCAAAGAGAAGTCCACAAAGAGACTGGCACTAGCTTTTCAAATATAATTAAATACAAGAAAGCCACCATTTGAAAATTTGCAAGGTACTTCTTTTTGAACAAGGAATAAAGAAAACAAACAAAGTAAACTGACTCGTTAAGTAAAGATTCGTTTGCCCTGTTTGGATGGCTGCTTGTCTTGAAATTTGTACCATAAAGAAAATGCTCCTTCAAAAGTCAAGCGTCAATATGTCTCGAGTTTAAGCATTCCCAACTTTCTTTCTTTTTTCATACAATTATTTAAGGAGATCGGTTTTCTGAATTTTAAACATGTTTGGCTTAGTAGCAGAGTAAGTACCCGTGAGCCATAAATGTGGAAAAAGTACAGAAACCACTGTTTCTTTGCTAAAGAATGCCTGTATTTATTACTGTAGAGACTATTTCTGTCCCGTAAGCAATCAGTTTTGAATACCTCAGTGCGTAAGAGGTTTTTTTTTAAACAAGAAATATATTTCCGTTTAGCAATAGCGTTTGTTCGTCTAAACAAAAAAGAAAATGTTCACTTACTGTAAATATTAAACCATTAAAAAAAAATCGTGTTTTTTTTTCTCAGTTTAAAAAATTGCTAGAAAGGTTTTGGAAGTTTATTATCAAATTCATAATGATGGTATTGAATGAATAATAATTGTAAATGAAGGAATATTTTTTACGATGTTCTTAGCATATTTAATGCATAAGAAGAATTCCGCAGAAATTGCATATAAGATGAATTCAGTTTCTATTATTTTTATATTAAGAAATTTTTGCCCTAATTAATTGATTGATTAGAAGTAAAAAATTGATTTCTGATTAGTTAATTGATCTTATTTGATTTCAAATAAAAAATTAAATATGAATTATTATTGTGAATAAAGACACAGTAATATAAGGATTCATTTTAATTCATTGATAAATTTTAATAAATTTATTAATTATAATATAATTATTATTATTTTGACAGTTGAAATAATTTTTTATTTAAATACTAATCAATCTCTTCATGGCTCGCGAAACTTACGACTCAAAACATACACCCATAAATAGGTGAATAAGACAACTTAATTAAAACAATTAATAAGTTGTATTTAATTTAATTTTTTGGTATTGTTGCATATTTTTATTTGACCAATTTTTCGTTATTTTTCTACATTTGTGATAACAAGTTTTTATATTATTGTATATCCACTTAAGTTTTGAATAATTTGATGGTGAGATTTTATCAAATGTCTAATATATATGTAGATTTAGTAAAATGTTATCTTTGTTAAAGTTTCGAATTAAATGTAAGAAACGCATACAATAAAATATATTCTAAACACTTTGTATAGTTAAATTTCGTTTTTTTAAAGTCCCTGTCCGTTCGTATTCTAGTCTTATTCAGAATTTATATTCTTGTTATGCTTTATAAAATTCGTAAAATACACTGTAGAATTCAATGTCGCATTTTATATATCAAGAACAATAATCTTAACAGAAAAATCTTTTAAAACGCCTGAATAGATGTTTGTGCAAAAATGCAAATAGAATTACGTTTAGTTTTCTCAACCAGGGAAAAAAAATAACTAATCTACATAACAATTTCGCTTCTAACTCTTAAACTGCCCTCTCCAAAATATCTGAATGTATTTATTCAAGAGCATCTAAAAAAAATACAACATGAACTAGTATGCTAATGCAAAGAGAAGTCCACAAAGAGACTGGCACTAGCTTTTCAAATATAATTAAATACAAGAAAGCCACCATTTTAAATTTTGCAAGGTACTTCTTTCTGAACAAGCAATAAAGAAAGCAAACTAAACTAAACTAACTCGTTAAGTAAAGATTCGTTTGCCTGTTTGGTTGGCTGCTTGACTGTCTTGAAATTTATGCCATAAAGAAAATGCTCCTTCAAAAGTCAAGCGTCAATATGTCTCGAGTTTAAGCATTCCCAACTTTCTTTCTTTTTTTTCATACAATTGTTTAAGGAGATCGGTTTTCTGAATTTTAAACATGCTTGGCTTAGTAACAGAGTAAGTATCCGTGAGCCATAAATGTGGAAAAAGTACACAAACCACTGTTTCTTTGCTAAAGAATGCCTGTATTTATTACTGCGGAGACTATTTTTGTCCCGTAAGCAATCAGTTTTGAATAGCTCAGTGCGTAAGAGGTTTTTTTTAAAAAGAAATATATTTACCTTTAGCAATAGCGTTTGTTCGTCTAAACAAAAAAGAAAATGTTTACTTACTGTAAATATTAAACTATTAAAAAAAAGTCTGTTTTTTTTTTCTGTTAAAAAAATTGATACAAAAAGTTAAGATTATTATCAAATTCATAATGATGGCTTTTCCAAATGAATTAACTGAAAATTTAAGTTAGACGCTCATAAGAAAGTTCAAAGAAAAATGAAATGTTTGAATAATTATTATATCTAAGACCCATCTGTAATTAGTTAATTTGATAAGGATCAAGTTTTAATGAAAGATTTAAAATAATCTCAGTTTTAACTTTGAAAAAGATAAAAAAAAGGAAGTAGTTACTTTGTGAACAAAGTTAAAGTTAAAACGTTTACAATTATTTTAATGCGATTAAATTGAAGCCTTCTTTTACTCTTTAATTTTAAGAACGTACAAACTAACTAACTATAAATTGCACATTTTTTTTATCTGCATACGATTTTTTCCAAGAAAATGAATTATTTATTTACTTAATAAATGAAACACAAGTTTAAATTTATATATTTAATGTTTTAATTGCTAAAATAGCTGCCTAGCAATGTTATTTATTTTATAATAATTGTTATAATAGTTGGGAAATTTATTTATTAGAATAATTAAAAAAAGACAATACTGACAACAAAATTAAGAGTTCACTGCTTTGAAAGGAAAAGCATCATCAAAAATTGTCTTTACCAACTTGAACATTCAGCCATGGTTATAACAAATATTTTTCTTTTTTACTAAAGTCTTAATATATACCACTGTATTGTGCTATTTAAATATATAACAAAAATACACGAAAATAAAAATATATAACAAAAATAAAATATATTAAATATATAACAAAAATACACGAACACATGAAAATAATCCAGTTAAGAAAACACCTTTTAAGTAGCAAAAATTACATTTTTCGTGTAAGTTATAGATATTTAACAACATTCTTTATTTGTAAGCACACATCTCCTCTTCCATTTCTAGACATTGCCACATGTAACTGACCATGGGTAAAACTGTCCGATCTCAAATCAATCCCAAGAATTTTAAGTAATTGGCTTTGTGTTTGTTTATAGACATAGTAAAAGCAAGTCGTCTTGGGAATTGTAGTCTTTTAAATTCGAGCGGCGTATCAGATGTTATCAAGAGTATCTTAGAAGTGAAGACGCCTTCTTTAGCTGCCAATTTCTCCCAACTTTACATTGAGAAAGGTTCCCTCTCTTATAGTGAAACCAATTACAATTGGATTTCAAAGAGTGGTTATAGTATAGTTTAGATTAATGTAGTTCAATTCAAAGAATTCTTTGAATTGAACTACATTAACCTAAAGGAATCATCAATATACTCCGAGTTGCAATACTTGCAACCTTCTCAGAAGTACAAGAGTCTAATCAAGGAATTTTTGCTGGTAAAATGTCAATGCATATTTTTTCTTATTTGTTAAAACAAAATTGTAATTAGATACAATTTTGTGGTTAATATTTTTTATTTATTTATTTATTTTATATCAGTCTTTCTATGCATCGTACAATAGAGTAAAATATACCTCCAACCATGAAAAATTCATTAACCACGAAAACTCGCCAAATTGGTGTAAAATCTAATTGAGTAATTTATTGACGAATATCGATCCAATTTCGCTAGTTTTTTTCAGTTGATATGAGTTTTGTATTAGAAGTATCCATGCAGTTTTGGTGAAATTTGGATTGAAATTATGGCCGTATGTAGGCGGGCACACACAAACAAACTTTGAGAAATATATACATAGATTTAAATTATTTTAAAATAAATTTTAAAAAAATACTGTTTTTATATATTGTTATATAAAAACAGTATTTTTTATAGTTTTTCATAAACTAACGAAATAAAAAACAAAACGTTTGCTATATACTTAAAATATCTAAATAAAAAACAATAATTTGTAAAATTTAAAAAAATATTATTACTTTTTATATCTTAAAAAGTAATAATACAATTTTTTAATAATTTTTTATATCTTTAAAAATATAATCTTTACTATCTTAAAACAACTGGTTTAATAATAACATGAACTAAATAAGCATATTTATTCAACTTTTGAGAAATACTGAATGTGTAATTTTCTAATTTAAAAATCTTTACTTCATAGAACATTAACGTGTGTAAACAGGATCCTCTCTAGATATGTTATGTTGTTGTTGTTGCTTATCCCCTTGATTTAGAATCCTAAACCAAGTCCAGTAGATCATGCTGCATCAATAGATCGTAAACTGTCCTCCCCTCATTCAACAGTTGCCTCACAGAGGCACCAATACAATCTATGAGATGAGAGGGAGACGCGATGGTCGAACAATGACAAAGGGCATATGTCTTCTCGTCTCCATTGAAGGTCAGACTCTTAATGTGGCCAGCCCTTAGTCTAGCTAAAGCCGTTTGAGCAGGTCTAGGACAGGAGCACTGCATGGACATACCAGGATATTTAGCGGCGTACCATGCATGAATTGGTGGCGACCTCCAAGAGGTATTCACTCTGGCTAAAGTCATGGAATGAACCTCTGAAGCTAACAGATTGGAAGAAGAAGCTTTGGGAAGTTCGCAACCTTCCCTAGCGTGCAGATCAGCAATTTCATTTCCGTAGATGCCCACATGGGAGGGAATCCACTGCAAACACACCGATCCAATCCGGTCCAAAACAGCTAGTTTAGAAACTATATCCTGCCCCAATTTGTCCAAGATGCTTGGCCAATCTTTCAAATACTGTATTGAGCTCTTACTATCAGTCAGAATCCAAACATCAGGTACTTTAAAGTCTAAAGCTAGGTTCAGAGCTTCGCTTATAGCAGTTAATTCTGAGCGGAATACTGAGCTGTGGTCCGGGTTTCTAAAACGATATCTAAATTCTCCTCTACTTGTCTTCATAAAAATTCCGCTACCTTCTTCCAGAATTCTTCCAGAGTCAGATTTGCTTCCATCAGTGTAAATAACCAGGGCCCGAGGAGAAATGTTATTGATGATCTCGAGAGCCAAGTGACGCAGCAACTCCGCGTGTTCTTCGTGTTTGATAAATTTCACTTTCAAGTCTTCATTAAAAGTTACATTACTAAGTACAGTAGTAGGTGTCAGTAGATTAAAAGGAATACTGGGCTCGACTTCAATATCTGCCAATCCCTCCTTCCATATTAAACCCAAAGGGCTGTCCTTTTTTAATCTTTGGTTATTCGAGATATGTTATTAATGGCATAATCAAAAATGTGAATCTAACAAGTAAAACCTATTTGTAAAACTCTTAAAATGGTGGAAAAACTGCATGAATATTTACGAAAAGTCTGGAGAACTCGAGACTTATTCGTTTTGAAAACATTGATCAAATGGGAATCATCAAAAACACAGAGAAAGAAAATACGGTTTGCAGCTGAACATATTTGACTTCTGAAAATTTGCGGCTGAATAAACTAGAATACCACGACGATGTTGCAGATGAGATCTTAATAGAAAATCATGAATATATATGAATTTTTGTTGAGAAATCTAATATTTTTGTGGTGACTGATGTTCTTATACTATCATATTTAATTTGGATGTCATTATTGATCTTTGGCATATTTTGTTATTGCATTACCTCGTTGGTATTTTTCGAAACACAATGACTAACATTTTCACAAGAATTCAGATTGTTGATGAGTCTAATATTTTTATGGTGATTGATATATTTATAATAACATGACTAAAATATGCTTTATTGATTGGCTGCCGTTATTGAATATTATTATATTTTCTGGCTGTTGTACCTAGTTGATATGTTTGATATATAGTGAGTAACATTTACTTTAAGCTTTAAGAAACAACATTAATTTTGGACAATGATTAGTTCAATAACTAATGTAATATTTTAAATACAAAGTACGATTTGCATCATTACGAAAGTATATTATAAACTAATTTCAATCTAGTGAAAATACAATTCAAATTCATTTGCTACAAATTTATTTAATATACATTCATATGTTTATTTGTTAAACAAAGAGTATTTTCATTAAGCAAAACATTCAGTTCATTAAGTATTCAAAATGTGATTAAATGTTTGCGAAAAATAATGCGATTAATTTTTTAGTTATTAAAATTTACAAGATCTGTATAACACTAGTTCTACGTCTAAGTTTATTTCTGTAGAAGAATAGAATCTTATTGAGTTATTTTGAGACAGGAGGTTTTAGAGAAAAATTTGACGATATTTTTTTCCTTTTATTTTCAATGGCAAGAGGAAATGACACTCTTACGAGTTAAAAAACAATGTAAAACACACACAAGAAAGAAGAAAACAATACGAGAAAATAGTCAATCTCTCATCACAGAATTTTAGATCTCCAATATCTTTTCATCTCGGAGTCCCACGCAAGGCCGGGTGCTATATGGCGTTTGTCCAAGATCTCATCTTTCCCACAGAGCGTGCAATTTAGGCTATCAAAAATGCCAATGCGGTTGCAGATAACTCGCCAAACAGTCATGACCCAACGCTTGTCTAAATTCTACGACAGCTTTTTCTTGAAGTTTGTCTGAAATACTCTGTTCCTAAATGTTCTTCCAACTCTTCGAGGATATACGAGCAGTGAGCAATGCCTTCCATCTAATTCTAATCTAATTTTTGATACAAAATTTTATGGAATAAAATGAGTTGCAAGTATTTATCTGTTGGACCATCCGTGTGTCCTTCTTAGCTAGCAAATCTGCCTGAAAATGACCTAAAATGTCATAGTGACCATGGATCCATTGGAGGACTTTTATTTTTGTTCTCTACCGTCAATCTTTCAAGAAGAGCTCGACATACTAAGATATTCTTAGGGAAGGGTGCTTCATATTATTCGCGACAGTAAAACCACCTTATATTTGACGACATAAAATTGCCAGAATTTTGGACTTTAATAAAAGATTTATATCCCCTTCTAAATTATGTAGCTTAGGGCCTGAATGGCCGAGTGGCTAGCGCTCTGGCGCTCGGTACCACAGGTTTCGGGTTCGAGTCCCAGCTTTGCCCATGGGTGTTTGTAGTGGTTCGGAATCCACTTTAAACCGTAGGTCCCGGTCCTAATAGGATCGTAGAGCATTGTGGGGGCATTGTTACTCCGCGTCCGTGGCTTATCTTCAAGTGACACGCGCCCTCTGGGTCATGCAAAGTGATTACGTCTGTGCAGCGCTTGCCTTAAGGCATCCAAGACCACGCTGTCTAAGAGTTTGCCAGTTGCAATAGAAAAAAAATATGTAGCTTAACTGATTTTAATTCTATTTTCAATGTTGTATAGTTGGGTTACAGCGATCACTGTGATAGATCACAAGCAAGTATCGAGCAAAAATCAAGATAGAAAAGGAAATGAGGAGTGGCTGTCAAGTTTGATTTCACTATTTAGAAAAATATGCGGTAATTTGCAGGCTAACCCACTCCATTAATTAGTAATTTAATGTAAACGAAATAAATAAAAATTTAAATGAACTAAATTTTTTAACAATGCAGGTACACAAGTTTTACTTATTTTTATATTTTACTTATGATTAGTCATAGATTTTACTTAGAGTAGGGTACCATTAAAAATATGCAGTAATTTGCAGGCCAACCCATTCCATTATTTATTAATTTAATGTAAATGAAATTAACTAAAATGAATGAACTAAATTTTTAATAATGCAGGTATACTTATTTTCGTATTTTACTTATGATTAGTCATAGTTTTTCTTTAGAGTAGCGCACCATGGGAAAATCTTACTTCATAAAAGGTGCTGCTACGTGAAAAAGTTAGGGAGCTACTGGTATAACCCATTAAAGAAATTCTGGCATTTTCTATTAATACATATACATATTTATTTTATTTTTTTCAATCATTTTCCTATAATAAATTAAAATATCGAACTATATATAATTAACTGAAGAAATATCTTCAGATTTGGTTTTGACAATTTGTTGAACGTAATACTTGTGCAGTCATCATTTATTGATAATTTGTTAAATAATTTATTATATTTTTACCTTTTATTTTACAAATAATTGAAGAAAACAGCAATTTCAATGCTTTACCAAATGTATTAAATGAATTAATTTTTTTTTTGTTGTCACATGAAAACAAACGTACAACGCGCGGATAATAAAGTTTTGTAATTACACATATTAATATAAGAATAAAAAAATGGCAATGGGTATATTTGCCATCAATTTCCTTAAATAAAAATGTGATGCATATATTAGTAAGTAATATTACTAATAATTTCACTCCTTAAATAAGTAAAGTATTATGACCTTGCCTCATTTTTGTACAAACTAAAATTTCTATTAACATGCACATTAATTAATATATTGAATTAATTTGTAAAATTAAATTGATTTTGTGGAATATTACTATTAAATAGATACAATTATATTTATCATATCAATTCCAAAATGGAGATTTTCCAATAGTTTTCATTACATAAGTTCACAAACCCGCACAGATGTGGAGATAAATATATAAACATCTAATTTCTTGAAAAGAGGGCAGATAATATATATATTTATAATCAACAAGGATTTTTTTGATGTTGAGAAATGACGTCATTCGCCGTGACATCACATCACCATGGCAACTATAAGGAAAAGGGAAGGTGTTTCTAATAGCCATTACGGTCAGTTTCTCCAAATACTTCCTGTTTCGGATAAAATGCTTGGTACTATTAAAACTAATAGTATATGGTTCTTTATTTGCAGTATGTAGTTCTCCATATTAATTGCTTAACATCGCTCATAATTAAAAAATTGACCATGACATTTTTTAAATAAACTATAGGATATTTTATGTTTAAATTTTGTTAATATAAAGTAGTTATTTATAATAAATTATTTAATTATTAATATCATTTTATGTACTGAATCTTAATTTATTAAGTAAGCATGAAAAGTAATAAAAAGGGTAACCGAATGATTGATAGAGACTTATAAAAAATTTATTACATTATTTAAAAATATCTTTCAACTTGCTTAAGTTAATAAGTAAAATTATTTCAAAAGTTTTGGATTAAAACAATAAATTAAAAAAATTATTTCACTCATTGAACATTTATCAAATGTAATTATCACAAGCGATAGGATAAATGATTGACTCCTCAAACCTTTAATAAGGAAACAATAAACAGTATTGAACATTTATAAAATGCAATTATCTCAAGAAATAGAATAAATGTTTGACTCTTCAAAACTTTAATAAAGAAACAATAAACAGTATTGAACATTTATTAAATGTAATTATCACAAGCAATAGGATAAATGACTGAATTCTCAAACCTTAAATAAGGAAACATTCAACAGTATTGAACATTTATTAAATGTAGTTATCACAAGCAATAGGATAAAAGACTGAATTCTCAAACCTTTAATAAGGAAACATTAAACAGTATTGAACATTTATTAAATGTAATTATCACAAGCAATAGGATAAATGACTGAATTCTCAAACCTTTAATAAGGAAACATTAAACAGTATTGAACATTTATTAAATGTAATTATCACAAGCAATAGGATAAATGACTGAATTCTCAAACCTTTAATAAGGAAACATTAAACAGTATTGAACATTTATTAAATGTAATTATCACAAGCAATAGGATAAATGACTGAATTCTCAAACCTTTAATAAGGAAACATTAAACAGTATTGAACATTTATTAAATATAGTTATCACAAGCAATAGGATAAATGATTGACTCCTCAAACCTTTAATAAGGAAACAATAAACAGTATTGAACATTTATAAAATGCAATTATCTCAAGAAATAGAATAAATGATTGACTCTTCAAAACTTTAATAAAGAAACAATAAACAGTATTGAACATTTATTAAATGTAATTATCACAAGCAATAGGATAAATGACTGAATTCTCAAACCTTAAATAAGGAAACATTAAACAGTATTGAACATTTATTAAATGTAGTTTTAAAAAATAGGATATATAATTTACTTCTCAACCTTTAATAAGGAAACAATGAACAATATTGAACACTTATCAAATGTAATTATCACAAGAAATAAGATATATGATTGACTTCTCAAACCTTTAATAAGGAAACAATAAACTGTATTTAACACTTATCAAATGAAATTATCACAAGCAATAGGATAAATGATTGACTCCTCAAACCTTTAATAAGGAAACACTAAGGAAGTATAAGTCCATAGCAATGTTTATAAAAGTCAATCACTTAACTATCCCTCATCAATCATGAAGGTTAATAAAACATGAATTCCGTTACGAACAAAACAAGATTTATTACCAACCTGTTAAAATTTCAGGGAAGATCATAAAAGTTAGGCAAATTGTCTGCGTTAATTATCAATATAAATTCCGAGGGAAAATAATTGTTCGATATTTTGCGGTAAATTATTGGAGGCATAATAAGTCCTTCAAGCAGAATGAACTCTTCAACTCCTCTCGAACTTTCAGAAGTAATCCGTTCTAAGCCATCAAAAAGAGCGGGAAAGAAAGTATTCCTTTTGTGCTTCGAACCATCCCCCCTCCACCCCCTATTTTGATGCGGTTTTCCCCGATTCGCCGCTTCTTTATTTTTGGGAAGAAAATAAGTTAATTAAAGGATCAAATTGCTGTATTTTCTGGAATACCGGAATAGTGAAAAAGGATCTTCGGTAAGAGGGTGATTCACTTTAAGTACTGCCATTCTAAGCAACCTTTTAAGCATTCTTTTTTCAAGATTTACGGTTCACAGTGAAGCAGATGAAAGGGAAAATATGATCTGATTCATATTTCCATTCTTTCTCTGCTCTCGTATAAAATATTAAATCATTTCTTTTAATTCAGTTTTATTAGTGAAATATTTCACCTTTTTTTTTGATTGACGGTTTTTTTATGTATTGTTTCTGACAAATTTTATAGGAATTTTAGAACATTGTTGAAGTGTTGTCACAAATCAACAGCCAAATAATTGATATTCTATGTCAAAAACATGTTTAATTGTAGCATAATTAGCGTTATTCATATTACACCATGCAGACATTACTGTACTGAATTCAAAAAAAAAAAAAAAAAAAAAAAATCATTTATTCATCATTTTTAAATGATCCTTACTTTGGCTCAAGCAGAAATTTTCTACTGGTAATGATTAATTTAACAATAAAGACGTTTATAGGGCCTTACATTTTCACTTGCTTTATCTTGAGTGGAAACATGCTTCAAATTTTAAGTTTCTCTTCAGGAAGTTGATGTGAATAATTAGAGAGCTTGATATGTGTAATAATGCATCAACTAAAATGAATTTAAAAAAGATACATTTTTAAAAATATGTTTTTTATTTAGAATACCATTATTTAGAGATCTGAGAACCAATTGAAAAAGATACTAATAATTAATAAAGTGCATAAGCATAATTAAAAATGAAATAACTAAAAATACTTAACTAAAAGTATTATTCATAAGTGCATAGTTGAAGTCATTAAAAACATTATTCATTCGTTAAATCAATTCGTCATTACCCTTTTAATACTCGATTATTTTTAAATGTCTTGTAAATCCGGGGAACAACAAACATTGTGTAAAAGTGTTTTATACTTTCTGTCATAATGATGAAATTGATAAAGAACAATATCATTAATTGGCAACTTAATAGAGGAATTGGTGCTAAACCTAGCAGGAAATATAACTTTATCTTATGGGACAGTTTATTACAATAATGCATTGGGATAATTAAGGATTGTTATCACTGTTAGTTTGAGTTTGAATAATGAATTTTTCTATTGAAATATATAATTTATTTAATTATAAAATGCAATTACAAACCACAAACTTATTAAAAAGCTGCATGCTATTTCTAATTGCTCCATTTTCACACATATACTTCTAATTGTTCCATTTTTATACCTATCCTTCTAACTTTTATATTTTCATACCTATACTTCTAATTGTTCTATTCTCATACCTATGCTTATAATTGTTCTATTTTCATACTTATACGTCTAATTGTTCTATTTTCATACATGTACTTCTAATTGTTCTATTTTCATACATGTACTTCTAATTGTTCTATTTTCATACATGTACTTCTAATTGTTCTATTTTCATACATGTACTTCTAATTGTTCTACTTTCATACATTACTTCTAATTGTTCTATTTTCATACCTATACTTCCAATTGTTCTACTTTCATACATTACTTCTAATTTTTCTATTTTCATACCTATACTTCCAATTGTTCTATTTTCATAATTAAATTCTTCTTATTGTTCTTTCATATACTTCTAATTGTTCTGTTTTCATATACTTCTAATTGTTCCATTTTCATATACTTCTAATTGTTCTATTTTCATGCCTGTACTTCTAATTGTTTCATTTTCATACATAGACTACTAATTGTTAAATTTTCATACCTTCTAATTGTCCTGTTTTTATACCTTTTAATTGTCCCATTTTCATACCTTTACTTTTAATTGTTCCATTTTCATACCTATACTTTTAATTCCTGCATTTTCGAAAGTATTTCCTATCGCATGTGAAGCCCTGAATAATGAATAATATTTATGACAACTGTAATAGAAATCAATACGATATGCCAATATTGTCTTTCAATGGGCGATGTTTTCATGGAATTCTTTCTAATTGTAAATGGCACATACTAACGAAATGAACCCCACACAATCCCCCCCACATTAAAACTCAACATGTTGCTAGATTTAAAGTAAATTATTCATTTTAAGTAGTTTTCTTCATATAATTCTAACAATTGACGAAGGAATCCTAGAATCTTTGTAACTAATTAAATTAAATGTGTCAGTATAGATATTTACACTAGCTTTGCTTCGCCATTTTTTAAATGGCACATCGCATTAGCTATATCTGTAGCATTTTGCTACATTGCAGTTGTAGTTGAAATAATGAAATGTTTGAAAGTACTTTTGAAAGTATTTGTAGTAAGAAAATTAAGGAACCAGAGAAATCTCCTTTTAGAATAGGTTTGACACGTCAACATGAAAATTTAATTAAAACAATGTTAAAATGAATAAATTACTTTCAATTCCTTTTCTTTATTAATCTGACTTTCAGCTCTAATCAAATTACTAAAACAGCTAGATCCTGCAGTAGGATAACTTCTTCCTGGTATTTGAAAGGGATAAAACAACCGGTTTCGTTCAATTCAAATAGATTCATTTCTAAATAATTCGGTCTCATCCTATTTATTTATGAGTCGAGCATGTTTTCAAGATAGTTGGAAATTTTTATTTAATTATAAAATGTTGCACTCAATGTATTCGCCGTGTCTTGGTTAAGTAGTCAGTTGATTGAAAGTAACTTAATTACGAAATTGCATTTCAATAATTTTTTGTTCTTGCGTTTGCAGATGTTGAAATATAAGTTTAAATTGCATTCTTATCCATGCAAAATGAAAATAATTAATTTTAAATAAATTTATTATATAATTAATTCAGAATACAAAAAATATATAAACATTATTTTATAAAAATATGAAATTTGATACAGACACCCACTTACTAAAACAGTAGTATGTAGGATATTACTATCTAAAAAGTTAAATATTTTTAATGAATAATATTTTTGTTACAAGATATTATATTTAAGCACTTTTGAGAAAAGTGATGCATTAATTATATGATAAGTCTTTTAACAAGAAATATTTTAATAGTTAAAATTAACTTTTAAAAAAAGCAAAGTCAAGTTTCTAAATAAAATGATTTCTTTATATTTTGAAAATAAAGATTAAAAGATGAAAAATTTTAAAAACAGTTTCAATGATTATATATATATGATCATTGAAATTATTTAAAAAAGTTTCTTTAAATTTAAAAAGATCAATATAATTCGTGTTATTGAAAATCTTAGAATTATTTTGTGGTAAAATGTAAAATATCTTTATTTTCAAAATATAAAGGAATCATTTTATTTAAAAACTTGATTTTAACTTTTTGTTAAAAGTTAACTTAAACTTTTAAAATATTTCCTGTTAAAAAACCTATCATACAATTAGTGCATCACTTTCATCCAAAGTACTTAAATATAATATCTAATGTGTTATTAATAATACTACTTATTAAAAAATATTTAACTACTTAGATACTAATACTCTACATATTACTGTTTTAGAATGCCCTTATTGTTACACTTAATTTTGGTTTAACTATACTTAGCAATGTTTATATATTTATTAATATAAACCTTGGAAAATATTAGATATATTTCTTGTATTAAAAATATAATGTTAAAAAAATTACCAAGGCAATTATAAAAAAGAAGAGCAAAGTTATTGGGGGAAAAATAAGTTTATTGAGATAGTTTGTTATTAGTTGGATATTACAAAATATTTTTTTTTATTAAAATTTACACTTTAATAATTTTATTTTTATTAAAGGACTTAAATTGATGTAATTAACATCAACAAATTCTTAATCTCGAATTTAAATCAATAATGAAGAAAATGGCAGTAGGACACTTTCAATACATATTCAATATTTATATAGCTAACATAAAATTTCTCCACCCACTTTTGTGTTTTTATTAACTTTTCGTCACAGCATATTTTGATAGCAGCTTGATTCCTGAAATTTTCTTTGGGAAATCCTTTATACAATAAGTAAAAAAAAAAAAAAATCGCAGTAATCCTCAATCCGTAGTGTCTCGTTTTATATCTATCTTTTCAATATATATGTATGACAAAAACTTTCGAGCAATAAAAATTCGCGGGACTGTTATTTTTCGGCGAAAAGTGTATGTATTTATTTTTATTTTTCTCTATAAAATGCGTCTACTGGATAAGATCCTCACAAGAGGAGCGGCATATATTTCATTCCAGGGAGGATAAAAATCTCTGTAAGAAATATAAACCTTCTTTTTCTTTATTGGAGTAGAAGCTGAGACATCTGTCTGAATTTTCATGGACAAATGAATTATGAACAATGGTAGTCATAAAATAAGGCGAGATTTAAAGTATGACAAAACTCATTTGTTATATAAGCACTATTTCAATAAGCAGAACTTCAAAATACTTTTTTCCTTCAGAAAGAACTGCAAACATTTGAATATCAGAAAAATATTTTGTTGGTATTTTGTAACGCGTATCAAGGTAAATTTGTATTATTGATCATTAAAATAGTTCAGCAAAAATACATTTCCTAAAATCTAGATTTTTTTAAAAGAAAAATGTGTTTTGTAATAATTAGCAAGTTTATTACAAAAACATCTTTAATCATAAAACCTTCTTTTATGCATTAAAATTTATTAAAGTTAAATTTGGAACACTAAATATTTATTTTAAAATCATATCATGAATAAATAGTTTTTGTAGAAATTTTCTTAGGTGTTAGATCCAACTCACAAAACTATGGAATCCCTCATTAGTAATTAGATGAAAAAATTAATTATATCTGAAGGTATGAACATGGAATGAAATTCTTAGAGATTTTTGATGATATGTTTGATTTTAACAAAGATAGTTTGTAAAATATTGCTTTCTAGTGAAACAAAAGATCAATTAATGCTCATTAGGAATTTTTAAATTTATAAACACACTTTCTTGTTAATTATGTAATTGTTATGTCGTTGAATCATAAACAATAGGAAAGTTCTTTACCCTACATTTTATACCTTTTGTTAAAAATCACTGAATTTGTAGATGAAAGAACATCGTCAATTAGCTTCTTTCTGTATTTTCATGCGTGGTTCAGCATTTTGCTAATAAAATATGTAAATTCATGTTATTTCGTTTTCATTTACTCATTGATGTCTGAATATGTATTTCAGATCGATATTATATGTAGATATATATATGTAGATGTATATATATATATGTATATATATGTATATATATGTATATCAGATATATGTATATGTATATGTATATGTATATATATTGTATAGATATATGTATATCAGATATATATATGTATTTCTGATCGATTTTACGCCATGACCTTCACCGAACTAGTTTAACAACAAAGGTTGGGAGACATTTTCACGATTATAAAGAAATAGTATAAACTTCTAAAATTTTCGATTTCTTAGAAACATTTATTTTATCGGAAAAAGAACAAATACTAACAGTTATTTTAATTTTTTTTTTTACTAACTGAAAGCTGTAGATGAAAGAGCATCATCATTTTCTGCTTCTTTTTGTATTTTCTTGGGTGGTTCAACATTTTGCGAATGCAACATGCAAATTCAAGTTATTTCTTTTTCATTTACACACATATCTGAATATGTCGTACATATATGCAATATAGAAGGATTTTACATCATGAATTTCACAGGATTAATTTTAACAACAAAAGCTGGGAGACATTTTCACAAAATATAAGGGATAGTATAAAATGTTTAGAATTTTCGATTTCTTAGAAACATTTATTTTATCGGAAAAAAAGAACAAACACTGACAGCTATTATTTTTTTTTTACTTACGGTAGTTTAAAATAATTATCAGATTTATAAATAACTGTTATTTATAAAAATTAAGGTCGTGTAGTTAATAGACACAATTAAAAATATTTTAATCTATTATTGACATCAAACAGATTGTTAAAAATTCAGGCTTAAGCTGAATAAAGCAAGTGCTAATATTAAAAAAGGGAATGCTTATGTATAAAATTTAATTCCTAGGTAACATATTTTCCAAAATCTAAATAATATGTTAAATATTAAAATGTTATCATAAAATAAATGCATTTTAACCTATTATTAACCTAATATTAGTGCACTATTGAGATTAGATTAGTTCACTGCATATCAGATAGAGATCAGATTAGTGCACTGCATATCAGATAGAGATCAGATTAATACACTGCATATCAGATAGAGATCAGATTAGTGCACTGCATATCAGATTAGAGCACTGCATATCAGATAGAGATCAGATTAGTGCACTGCATAGAAATCAGATTAGTGCACTGCGTAGAAATCAGATTAGTGCACTGCATAGAAATCAGATTAGTGCACTGCATAGAAATCAGATTAGAGCACTGCGTATCATATAGAGATCAGATTATTGCCCTGCATATCAGATTAGAGCACTGCATATCAGATAGAGATCAGATTAGTGCACTGCATAGAAATCAGATTAGAGCACTGCGTATCATATAGAGATCAGATTAGTGCCCTGCATATCAGATAGAGATCAGATTAGTGCACTGCATAGAAATCAGATTAGAGCACTGCGTATCATATAGAGATCAGATTAGTGCCCTGCATATCAGATAGAGATCAGATTAGTGCACTGCATATCAGTGAGCATTAGAAATTTCTCATTTGCAAATTTATAGATAGCCCTTATAAATAATATGAATTTTTTTTATAAATAAATCTCTTTCGATATAAATTTAACAACATTCATCTGCATTTAAGACACTAGTGCTTTAGAAATTAGAAAATTTGTAACGCTCAGTTAGAGATTGCTTGAAAATTCCTATAAATTAACGGGGTTAAGACAAGGAGGCTTTAAAAGTTTTTCTAGATGTCTTTTGTCTTAATTTTAATTTTTTATTTCTAAGAACAATTGCTGTTAATTTAATGATTAGCAGACAATTTAGAAACGTCATTTTGAAAAATTCTAGTTAAAAAATATAAGTATATTTTTAAAATGAATTGTTTATTTTCTAGTTTGTTGCAACATTTAATAACAAAACTAAAAGTTAAACTTATTGATTGATCAGATTTTTCCCAATACGTGTAGTAATCAGAGATTTGCAGTTATCTATCAAGAGTAGGAAGTGTGTGTCAGGTACAGAAGGCAAGAAAACGTATTGAAAATCGATATCGCAGAAATTTTGTACCAGATAGGAATGTGCCGATTCTTCCTAGTCCACGATATCGACCCACTGCTATCCTACTCAGAACAAAACGAACAGCCCTACTTCCTGCTTTGTGTAATAATATTATTACTACATGCTGTATACGCTCATTATATAATGGTATTCATTACAACACTCATTATGGTACATTGCCAGTAATATTTGTATTATCAATATTAATATTACATAATATCAGTATCTTAGGACATGAAATAAAAAATGAACATAAAAATATTTATTCATCACTACTGGAACAATGAACTATTTTTATCATATGCTGTTATCATTTTAATCATTGATTCTGTAATATATTAAACTCTTCTGTTAAACAGGACTTAATATGATTCCAAAGAATTTTCAGGACTAAGATAACTTGATTAGCTTTTTAATAGAAACAAAACTGTAAAACTCATACTAAATATTTTAAATTCCATCCATAAAAAGATATTTGTGTATAACATTTACACTGATATAATACTGTATCCAAAAAGTAAGACCAATTTTCAATTTAAAATTTCCGGTGCTTATAGAATTTTATTTTTTTCCCTTTTTTAGGTTGCTGGCACTATCTTTGACATCTGTGTGAAATTTGATGTCAAAATATTCATTAGTGTTTGAGTTACGCTTCGTTTTGTGAGATGCTAAAACTGATTCGGGGATTTTTGAAATGTCTAAATTAATTGAGCAAAGAACTCGCATTCAATTTTGTTTGCGGAAACGTATAGAATGTTGCAGAAGGCATTCGGTGAGCATTCCTATATCGGAAAGAAATGTTTAGAAGTGCTATAAACAGTTCAAAGGAGTCAGAGAACGCGTTGAAGACGAAGAGCCCTCAGGTCGACCATCCCCCTCAACCGACGAAGCTCACGTCCAAGAAATTAAAGATTTGGTGCTTGCAAACCCCTGCCGATGACATGATCAACGTGAATCGCCGCACGCTTTGAAGGCCATCCCTGTTGATGACTTTTTAGCATGCATTGAGGATTGGAAAAAAAGTTGGCACAAGTGCATTATGTCCGAAGGGGATTACTTTGAAGGCGATGAAATAAATTGGGAAGAATAAATAAAGAGTTTTTGAAAAAAAAATTGGTCTAACTGCTTGGGCACAGTAGTATTTGCATTATCAATATTAGTATTACATAAAATCAGTCTCTTAGGACTTGAAATAAAAAAAATGAACATAAAAATATTTATTCATCACTACTTGAATATTGAACTATTTTTATCATGTGCTGTTATCATTTTAATCAATGATCCTGTAATATATCATTAAACTCTTCTGTTATACAGGACTTAATACTTTTCCAAAGAATTTTCAAGACTCAGAGAACTGGATTTGCTTTATGATAAGAACAAACTTGTAAAACTCATAATAAAAAATTTGACTTCCATCCATAAAAAGATATTTATGTATAGCATTATACTGATATAGTGTTTTCACGTCTTTGACGATAGGGATAGGAACCTATGCTACTAACAAGAATACTAACTACTTGTCCGCTTGGTATAAACCAAACAGTCCCACATCATGTCGTGTAGAAACAAGATGACTACAAAAGAATAATGAATGCTTTCGGAAAGAGTTTCAGGAATTAAAGACCCACATTGTGTAAATATTTGAGAGAAATACTGAGAAATTTCCATCAGGCATCTGATTTTTGAAGCGAGATGCTGATATATATTGTCATATTCTTCACCGAATCTCTTCAATTTTTAAAGTAATGACAGCAACATAGTGTCCAAAAAGTAAGAACAATTATCCATTTAAAATTCCCGGGGCTATGGAATTTCATTTGTTTTCTTTTTTAGGTTGCTGGCACTGTCCTTGATATCTGTGGGAAATTTGACGTCAAAATATTCATTTGTGTTTCAGTTACGCTTGGTTTTGTGAGATACTAAAAATGATTCCGGCGATTTTTGAAATGTCTGAAGGAATTGAGCAAAGAACTTGCATTCAATTTTTCTTGCGGAAAAGTATAGAATCTTGCAGAAGGAATTCGCTTATATACACTATATCTTACTATATCGGAAAGAAATGTTTAAAAATGGTATAAACAGTTCAAAGAAGGCAGAGAACGCGTTGAAGACGAAGAGCCCTCTGGTCTACCATCAATCTCAACCGATGAAGGTCATGTCCAAAAAATTAAAGATTTGGTGCTTGCAAACCGTCGATTTACAATTAGAGACCTTGCCGATGATGTTGGAATTTCAAAAGGATCAGTCAATTCCGTTTAGGGCCTCAAACGCGTCAAATCTCGATTGGTACCGAAAACACTGAATGCGCCAGTTCACACTGCATTGATTCTTCGTGATTTTTTCACCAAAAATGAAACCCATATCGTTCCACAACCACCGTGGAACCACACCGTGCAACTTCTGGCTATTCCCTAAACTCAAAAGACCACTCCGGAGATACCGTTTTGAGTCGATTGAAGAGATTCAACGTGAATCACCACACGCTTTGAAGGCCATCCCTGCAGATGACCTTTTAGCTTGCATTGATGATTATAAAAAAATTTGGTATATGTGCATTGTGTCAGAAGGGGATTACTTTGAAGGCGATGAAATAAATTCAGAAGAATAAATAGTTTTTGAAAAAAAAAATAATTGGTCTTACTTTTTGGTCACAGTAGTATGGTATCGTCAAAATCGAAACCATCTCGCATAATGAACCAATCCGATTCCTAATAATGCTCATTCAATAGAAACGAATAGTCAATTATATAACAAGGGTTTCAAAGGTAAAGAGTATTCCGACCGACTATGCGTGATGCTCATTATGTTGGTGATGTTGACACTTTCACCGTCAAATCTTCTAGTTTTTAAAAGGAGTATCCAAGAAGTACGCCACAAGGAGAAATCAAATCATCTTCAACGTTCACACTAGCTGTACATGTTGTCAATGGTTTACGAGTTTAATATTCTCTTCTATTTTAAATTTCTTAGAATCAACTTGTTTATATCAATATAAAACTTCTAAAAATATTTGTCTAAAAGTATTTACAAAAATTAGTTTGGGTTTTCACAAATTCAAAAAAGTTATATTATAACTGCTGTTGGTAAACTTAACCGCAGTCTTTTTTTTTGAAGGTTTCATCTGGCAACATAAAATTCATAATTATGCAGATTATTAAACCTAGTAAGTAGATTTTTTGAAACTGTCAGCTTTTATACATTCTCCATGTTAATTGCATTTAATTCAATCGTTTTAAGTATGTAATTAAAATTTATCTTTTTATTCTTTTTGAAAATGAGAAGATTTATTTACAATTATTTTTAAAAGTAAGACTGAAAATTGAAATATTTTTCTAATTAATGAAGAAGAAAAATGGTCTTAAAGACAATTTATTTATTTCATTTTTCTGTTACAAAAAAAACTACTTAAGGTAAGAATAAAATATAAGTAAATAAAACCAGTTTCCCTTAATTGAAACTACATATTGGCAAACTCTCTGAATAATAAGTACAAATTTGAAATCTAAATGCTAATAATAATATAAAAAACAGTGAAAGAATCAAAAAATCTACAAATGTAAATTTATAATAACTATTTATCTATCAAAATAATGATGAAGTTAATTATTTTTTACATTTAGATTAGTCAAGGTTTTAAACGATTAAGTATATTTTTTTTGTTTAAGGACTTTTTTTGTCTTTAAAACATATTACTATCTTTCCTTAAATATTATACATTTCCTCGTGACAAATATTTTGAAATGTCAATCGCAGTCTGTTGTTTTTTGACCAGTGTAAATAATAAATATTTCTATAGCACTTGAAATAATATTATTTGTTTACAATTATTATTGTAGAAATATTTAATATTTCCATTCATACACATTATTTAAAATAAATATTTTAATTTTCGTTTTTTTTAGGACACTTTGGTTTTAATATAACGAATAAACCCTGATGTTCCCCGAATTTGAATAAATATATCTCAATAATTTTTTAAAGAACAATTATTTGCAAGCATAAAATTAAAATTTGAAAAATTTATGTTGAAGATTTTAATATTTCTAATAGGAAAATAAAATTCTTTAAGAACTTTCTAATCAGGTTAATTGAAATTATACGTTATTACTTTTGAAAATAAATATTTATAATCATTATCAATAAATTATCTCCCTTTGTTTTACTTATTTCAATTTTCTAAATATTTAATTTATGCCTACACTTATCTTTTGTCCTTTAAGAACAATCTGATTTTTTGATCATTCATTTTTTTATCAATTGTTAATGGTATTATATTATCATTGATATTGGATCAGAAATAAAATATTAATGAATTACATTTTATATTTATGTTAGAAATTAGTTTTTATTTAATTAAAAAGGAGCTAATTAGATGTTTTGCAAAACTCTAGACGGAAAAAAAAATAGTTGATTTGGAGAAAAAATTTAATCCTTAAATATTTTAGATTGAAAGCCATAAAAAATGTGAAAACCCTCACACATAAATTATTACTTCCTTTATAAAAGGAAATAAATAAAAGAAAAAAGAAACAAAAAAATGAGCTTCATTTCAATTAAAGAAACAACAGTGACTTTATTTTAGTGCGATACCAAACTCCAAGAATTAAATTTATAATTATTTTTATGGGTGATAACATTTGAAAGAAGGGAAATATTTTCATAAAGATAATACAAATAATACTTTACAATCAATAGTTGTGGCATATATTAGAAATATGAAAACTAAGTAGAAAATAAACTGAATTCCTTGATGACTACATGCATTGATATGAAAACATTGGAAAAAAATTATGGCTATACGTAACATTAAATGCGGATAAAGCTTACAATATAGGAAAAATTTATTGGATAAAAAAATCATTAGTATTGATGTAAGATTAATAATAAGTCAGACTGTTAAATTTTCTTAAATAGTAATGTTCTTAGAAAACGTAAAACATTACCGTTTTCTTATAATTAAATACAATTAAACGTAATTGAAAGAAATTGAATGTTTATATACTTCAAATAAACAAGTAATATATAAAAAAACATTTTTGAAGTCAATTCCTACTTTTTTTCACTATATTATTTATTTTTTTCACTTGCAGAAAGTCCTTTATAAATAACTTTCTTTCATTTTTTTAAGTTTATCTGGTGCCATCTATTGGTAGATATATGCAGCTTAAATCTAAAAAAAACTAAAATTAATTATTTAAATTTAATTACTGACTTAATATTTGAAAAAACTGTATTAACATTAAGCGTCATCCTCTACAAGTTCAAAAAAATGTTTTTGAACTTGAGAGGATGAATAAAAAGTATTTTATAATAAAATAAAATTATTTTATGAACGATTGAAAATTTGAATAAGATATATATAGGGAGAGTGTGAGCTAATAGAAGGAATTGAAAAAAAATTCTTTAACGATATATGGAAGTTAGAAATTTTCATTAACAGTTGATCAAATGCTAGAATTTTTAAGTAAAAGTTTAGAGTAAACATTTATTCGTCTTCTTACTGATTAGTTGGCAAAAAGTTCCTTAATTAATTGTTATTCTTTTTTTCCTCTCTAAAAAGTTGATTTTTCTTTTTACAAAAATATGCTTAATGAGGTCGTTTTATGCTTTTAATGAGTTATGCAAAAACTCATCTTTTTTTTTCCTTTTTGTTAAATAATCAATCATCAACTACTAAAAAAAATCGCAGACATTGCATTTTTATTACATTAAGTGACAAATATACAAAATATGATATACATGAAAAAATATGATACTTTTTTATATTTTCAAGCTATTTTTGAAAAAGAAGAATTTCGTAAAAATTTCCCTTGTTTGTTTCCATGTAGAATTTCAATCTGTTTTATATCAATTACATTTCTGGAATCCTTTTTCTTTTAAATTTAAAATCAAATAATACTTTTTTAACTAATAATTCTACATACTAATTTGACCAATTAGCTTATAATGTTGAATATAAGCTATGTATGTAATATATGTATATAATGTATGTGTATGTGTGTGTATATATATATGTGTGTGTGTGTGCATGTGTGTGTGTGTGCATGTGTGTGTGTGTGTGCATGTGTGTGTGCGCATGTGTGTGTGTGTGTGTGTGCATGTGCATGTGTGTGTGTGTATGTATATATGTATGTGTGTGTGTGTGTGTGTGTGTGTATTTATATATATATATATATATATATACACTCAAGAGCCAAAACATTATGACCACCTGTGAATAACAAGCTGGCCCACCTTTGGCGCGTAACACAGCTTCAACCCGCCTTGGCATGGATTAATACCACCACTTAATACCAGTTAAATACCACTTCCACCTGATCACGTGCCTTCCAGGCGAGTTCTTTGCAAAATGTAGGGGTGGTCATAATGTTTTGGCTCTTGAGTGTATATGTGCAGGTATGTGTGCGTGTGTGTGTGTGTGTGTGTGTGTGTGTATGTGTACATGTATGTATGTATGTGTGTGTAGGGGTGTGTGTGCGTGTATGTGTGTATCTCGCTGTTTGTGTGTGCTTTTTAAAAAGAGAGATGTAAATATGATTAAGAAATAAAGGAATATATATACAAAACAATAAGATTATTACCTTCGTTATAAAAAATGATAATCTTGATGGTTACGTTTTGTTCTCAATCAATCCAGCATTTTACATTTTATGCGTTATGTCTATCACTGTTGCTTATGTATGAATAAGAGTTAATCATTTTTAAGGGGTTGGGGTCTTTTGATGTTTTTCTTAATGAAACTTCTAAAAAGGAAATAAACAAAAAACATAAACACTTCTTAAAAGGAAATAAACAAAAAACATACATTGAAGTGACAAAAGTCATGGGATAGCAATATGCAAATTTTCAGATGGCAGTAGCATCGCGTAGAACAGGTATAAATGCGCAGTGCTTTCGCAGAGCTTGCATTTCTGTTCAAGTTATTCATGTGAAGAGGTTTTGACGAGATGATGACCGCACGACGGGAATTAACAGACTTTGAAAGCGGAATGTTAGTTGGAGCTAGACGCATGGGTCATGCAATTTCGGAAATCGTTAGGGAATTCAACATTTCCAGATCCACTGTGTCAAGAGTGTGCCGAGAGTATGAAATTTCAGGCATAACATCCCACCATGGACAGCGCAGTGGTCGACCGCCTGCACTTAACGACCGAGACCGGTGACGTCTGCAAAGAGTCGTAAAGTCTAACAGACAAGCGTCAAATAACCGCAGAAATCAATGTGGGACGTACAAGGGACTTGTTTGTTAGAACTGTGCGGAGAAATTTAGCTTTCTTGGGCTATTCTAGCAGAAGACCGACTCGAGTGCCTTTACTGACAGAACGACATCGCTTGCAGCGACTCTCGTGGGCATGTGAGCATATCGGTTGGTCCCTAGATGAATGGAAAACCGTGGCCTGGTCCGATGAGTCACGACTTCAGTGGGTAAGAGCTGATGGTAGGGTTCGAGTGTGGCGCAGACCCCACGAAGCCATGGACCCAAACTGTCAGCAAGGCACTGTTCAAGCTGGTGGTGGCTCCGTAATGGTGTGGGCTGTTTTTTCATGGCATGGACTTGGTCCTCTGGTGCGACTGGACCGAACATTGACTGGAAATGCTTATGTTGAGCTACTTGGAGATCTCTTGCAGCCATTCATGGACTTCATGTACCCAAACAACGATGGGATTTTTATGGATGACAATGCGCCATGTCACCGGGCCACAACTGTTCGCGATTGGTTTGAAGAACATTCTGGACAATTCCAACGAATGATCTGGCCACCTAGACCGCCCGATATGAATCCCATCGAGCATTTATGGGACATCATCGAGAGGTCTGTTCGTGCTCAAAATCCTGCACCATCAATGCTTTCACAATTATGGACGTCTATCGAGACAGCATGGCTCAATATTCCTGCAGAAGACTTCCAACGACTTGTTGAGTCCATGCCACGTCGAGTTGCTGCACTTCGCCGGGCGAAAGGAGGGCCGACAAGATATTAAGAGGTATCCCATGACTTTTGTCACTTCAGTGTATACGTACCGAGTATTAGATAATAATTTTTTAAAACCCCAAATTCAGAATCATGGCAAGCAGTAATTTCAGCTTAATTTCTTCTATTACATCTCGATATATTTTAAAATATTATTTGCTTGGACGAAAAAAAAAATCAGATAATCGTTCGTATTTATTGAAACAACATGTCACTGATTAGAAAATTGAGCAAAGTAAATTCAAATGGAAAAAAAGAATCCTTTATGAAACTTATTATGTAATGTGTCATTCTGTAATTATTTGCTGATACAATGGCAATTATACTCGTTTACAATAGCTATGGTTGTTTTGAAATAACACATGTAGTTTTATTTCAAAATTCTCGAATAAAAAAACCTTGGTGATAGCATTTTTAGATTGGTGAAAATTAATTACTTTCAATGAGAAAAAGGGCAAATGACTTATTGTTTCTACTTGTACAACTTGTGCATTGATAAATAATTCCATTAATTGTTAAGAAGTTTCTAGTAAAGAAAATTGTAATTATTCTCCACCACGTGTTTTTATTATCCAGTTTTGTTATCTTTGGACTGCTTTCTGTTCACTTATGAAGTATCACATCAAGAAAATATTATAACACGCAGGCTTAAAAGTTCGTAGGTTGACACATACATGGCGCTACTAGTATTAAGTCCATATAATTTTTAGTTAGCCCTAACCTTCAAAAGACACGTGTATAAATTTGACAGCTGTTGCACTATTAGTATGTGAGTTATAGCATTTTTAGTGAAGCAACTTTTGTTAGTTTGAAAAAATGGATAAAAAGGAATATCGTATCTTAATAAAGCATTGCTTTTTGGCGAAAAAAAATACTATTGAGGCCAAGGCTTGGCTTGATAAACATTATTCGGAAACATTACTAGGAAAATCTACCGTAGAGAAGTGGTTTGCCAAAATTTAAATGAGGCGAAATGAGCACCGAGGACAATGCACGCAGTGGACGGCCCAAAGAGGCTGTTACCGACAAAAACATCAAAAAAGTCCACAAAATAATTTCTGATAACCATAAAGTGAAGTGGATTGAGATAGCTGACACCCTAAAGGTATCAAAGGAACGTGTTGGACATATCGTGAATGAATATTTGGATATGCGAAAGCTCTGTTCAAAGTGGGTGCCGCGTGAGCTCACAATCGACCAAAAACAACAACGAATTGATGATTCTAAGCAATCGTAATAAACCCGAATTTTTGCGTCGATATGGGACAATGGATGAAACATGGCTCCATCATTTCACACCGGAGTCCAATCGACAGTCAGCCGAGTGGACTGTACGTGATGAACACTAAAAATGCTATAACTTCACTAAAAATGCTCTAACTCACATACTAATAGTGCAACAGCTGTCAAATTTATGCACGTGTCTTTTGAAGGTTAGGGCTAACTAAAAATTATATGTATTTAATACTAGTAGTGCCATCTATGTGTCAGCCTACGCACTTTTCTGCCCACCTGGTAGATCAAAATACTTTTCGAAAACAAAAGTTCTACGAAAAATCAAGAGTTGCCAAGAGATGAATAGACTTTGGTGGAACTGATGTTGAAGAATAAGAAGCGCTTTCTTTCCGAGTTTTAAATTTGCTCAAATTGAATCCCAAAACTTTGTAGATCACTATGTTTCTTGCAAATGAGTGATAAAATTTGCCAAAATGAGTACTGAGCAAATAAGTGATAAATATAAAGATAAAATTGCAAATGAGTGATAAATCTAGAAGAGATAAAATTTGACTTGATTTTCCTGCCGAATTTATTACTTTTTTTTTTACTAAACACGAGAATTAAGATTTCAATTAAAAGATTTTCAATGTCTCCAATTGTATTATGATTGCATCAAATATAGTAATGATTCGGATTCAATGACATCAAATGTAGTAATGATTTCAAAATTCTAAATGAAACCATTTTTCCTTATAGAATTGCTACAAAATGACTATAGTGTTTTAAAACTCATGAGTAAATCTTCCAAGGAAGATATCTCAATTAGTAAATAACAGCAATAACTAAAATAGTATGTTATTCACCCAATCATTTGCTGATAATATTATCAAGAACGTATTGAATGTTTAAAATCCAAATGACTATAAAATGTTTTGATGCTAGAGGGATCAATATATAAATCAATGTCATGATATACAATACATAAACAAATGTATGCAGAATGCATCATCAATGTAACACATGTATGCAGAATGTATCATCAATGTAACACATGTATGCAGAATCATCAACGTAGGGATGTACAATATATCAAAATAAAGATGCATCAATACGTCAATTAAACTAAACCCTTTCGTTGAAACCTTCTAAAATTATGAAATATTTTGCCTTAGTCTCTTTAGAGAGTTTTGTAGTGTTGATATGGTATGTACTTTATATAAAATTAATCGAAATATGTATTGCTTGCAATTAAATGTATCTTCGTGAAATTTTCATTGCACGCAACTGTAATATTAAATAAGTCATGCAGTTGATAAAAACATAGTAATAAGTTTTTAAAATTTGCAAAAATTGTTTTTAATAATTCATAATATCTGACAATCCTTGAAATCTGAAATGGAATCGTATTTCGAAATTTTAACAAAATTACATTTGAAGAAATTCGTACAGATTAGAATGTAAGAGAAATATAACATTTGCATTACCTATACAAATAATAAAATTCAAAAATATATTTCATAATCATTACTAAATTAGAGCCATACTATTTAATTGAGTTCTTTTAATACAATCACACATTTTTCATCCTATTTTGTCTATTTTGGAATAGAATCAACATTGCTTAGCCGAATTCTAGTAGAGGTAATGGTATCTTCCTTGGTTTTCATAAATTAAAGAAAAACCGATAACTGTAGAAATGTTTATTTCAATGAAACTGGAACGTATAGGAATGAAAAACATAGGATTGAATATGGTAACATGATAAATTATCTGTGTCAGTTTGATATGGAATATGATCATCCCGAGAAACGATACATACAAGGAGACGTAATGCTATCTATCTATTTATTATGAGGCCTAGTTGCGAACCATTATTCTTCTAGAGAAGAAGAAAGACATTAAATCTTAAGAGAGCCATGATTCTTGTAAATGTGTTCTTTGTGTGGTAAAGATCTAGAGGAGGATTGGGAAGATAAACACATCCCCCTGTAACATCCCAAATATGGTTGATGGTATTTAAGACCGAAGATAGAACTGAGTACACTAGTACCTAATTTGGTTGCTGGTCATGATAATCATTCACATTAAAAGCCTTGTGTGATTTGTAGAATAAAATTATCTACTATTGCGCTGGACTGATTGTACATAGAAGCCTAAGAGTTATCGCAGATACAAGCTTGAGAAATCATGTTTGCACATGGAAAGGCATGAAGGACTATGCCTTTATTCAAAAGATATCACCCCAACTACAGATACTGCCTTCTTCGTATGATAAAGCAAATAAAGCAACGTCTGATATGGATTTATAAAGATGATAACCCTAAATCTGGATTCTGCAAATCAATGAAAATTTTTGACAAGTCTACCTCAAACACTCCTTTCTGTGTCATGATGTGAACTACACGCAAACGGCTGGTCACATTCTATATAAACCATGTTCATGAACCTTCCTGTGTATAGCAGACGTTGCCATCCTTCCTTGGTAGTCCCAAAAAAATAAGACTTGATTTGGGTAAAAACTTGATTTGGGTGAGATTCTAGTTCTTCGTAAGTTTTATTGAAAATATAAGTTCTTCAGTCCTCGACGTACTTATGAATCAACTTTGGAGGAACCTTCTGAAGGTAGAGTTTTTCATTTGAAATTCTCGTATAATCTTATAAGCCACAAGATGATATAGAGGAGGATTGGGAAGATAAACACACATCCCCTTATAGCTTCCTAAATATATTCAAGACCCAAGATCGAGCTAAGTACATTAGTTGCTGATTTGTTTGCTGGTAATGATAATCATTCACAATAAAAGCCTTGTGTGATTTGTAGAATAAAATTATTTATTGTTGCACTGGACTGAGGGTACACATAAGCCTAAAATTATCATAGATACAAGCTTGAGCAATCACGTTTTCTACTGGATACTGCCTCCTTCGTATGAGCCTCTTTCATGATTGTTTGGGACTTTATAGACCGTCTTCATGAATCATTCTGTGTATAACAGACACTGCCATTCTTCTTTGGTAGTAGTCCCAGAAAAATAAGACCTTTGGTTTGGGGTTGAGATTCTAGTTCTTTGTAAGTTTTATTGAAAATATCAGTCTTCAGTCCTCGACGAACTTATGAATCAACTTTGGCAGAATCTTCTGGAGGCAGAGTTTGTCATTTGAATTTCTCGTCCAAGCTTATAAACCAAAGACCACAGAAGAACTCGTCATCTCTTGATTAATTTTTACTTGCCTCTAATTTCCCATAGTTCCTTCATCACAATTATTTGACAAAATGCCTTATAATCCAATTGAGAGAAATTTGTTATCTCATTATAACTCAGGATCCCATATTCTTTCACTCATACATTTCTTTGCTAGTTACAGATGACCCATTCTGATTATTTTTCATATTGAAATTTTATCAAGCAGTTTTCTTTAAATTCGATACTCAAATTTTGTATCTGCAAGATCCTTTCTGAATGAATTTTTAATACTTTTACATTTATTCTTTACTTTTTATTAAATGTATATCATATTAAAAATTTTCCAATTAAAGATATAGGGACATCAAATGTGGACTTGCGCCTAAAATATTAAATAATTAAATAATTACATCGTTTAAAAGATTAAATTAAGTATACATAAAATTAATTATTTCTCCATTTAATAAAAGCATTTCATTTAATTATGGTTTGAAATTAAAAATGTTCAGAGATTCAGATTTCAGAGCTTAGGAATTTCCAGGTACAATTATGAGGAAAGATTCTATAACAAGAAATGGTATGGTATTTGAATTATATTAAGAATTTAATATGTTTCGTAATAGCTTTTATTAAAAGATTTATCGATTAGATAAATCTAACCAACTGTAATTGATTTATTATTAAACTGAACTAACCAGAAATAAAAAAATTAAATAATAATTAATACAAAGAAAAGAAAAGTGTATACAATAGAGATTGTATAGAGAAAATTGTATACAATTGTATAGAGAAAATACAATTAAAAGAAAAGAAAAGTGTAACAATATTTGGCACAAATTTAGATATTATGAATGTAAATATTTTAAATTGTAATAATTTGATGCTTAAATGAAAAACAAAATACATTTTTATTGAACTAAGAAACCATACGGATGTAATACCCTTTTAAAACTGAATTCATATAGAAAATCACACACACACACATATATATATATATATATGTGTGTGTGTGTGTGTGATTTTATATATATATATCAAGAGAGAGTAAAATGGCGATAGTAGGTTTTAGAAATATATGGTATGAATATCAAACTTTTCAGGCTTAGAAATCGATTTTAATACCCATGTCATTTTTTAAAAAATACTGTGAAAGGACATTTTGACATGTAAGTGGCTGTCCGATATCTTCGATAGATGGGTTTAAAATTCCGAACTGCCACAAGAAAAAGTCACAACGGATCACTTTAAAGGATACAGTATCGGTGTACTTTCTATTTTTAATACATTCCTGGAAATGTTTTGTTAACATTTTACAATGTATTAAAAAGTCTTTTAAAAGACGCCAATTTTTACAATGTTGAATACTTTTATATTGGCGTCTGAATCGTGGCAGATTTGTTATTACCCAGACAGCTCCACCAAGAACCTGTTACGTAACACTCAATTACATAATACGAGTCACTGAATCGTGGTTGATTTGTTGTCACTGCATCATGGAGCTGCTGAATCGGAGAAGATTCGATTTTACCCTGACAGAATCTTACTACACTCAATTAATAAACATTTGCTACTGAATATTATCGTGGCTGTTATTGCGTTAGACAGTAAATAAACAGATCCTGCTGTACTACATGCAATTATGAGAAAACAGTGGATATAAAAAGAAGAGATTGTTCCTGGGTTATTTTTACAGGTAATCACTCAAAGTTTGCGTGATATATTACAGAAAAACAGGATAACAATAATACACCAACCAGGCAATTCGAGACTTAATTTGAAACCATTTTTCACTGACACTGAAAATATTTGATTTTGAAATGAAGGCCTATAATTCATGAACAGAGAACTCGATTATCCACGTTAAGATGCGAGAAGACAAATAAAGTGTTATTTTTATTATGTGTACATCAATAGTATGTGTGTCATGTCTAGTTCATAGATGAGCGATAATGAGAGAACATGTTCTTCTGGAAAAACTCCCAGAAACTTTTGCGTGTAAAGTAAACATGAAGAGTTCCTACCAGAGTATTTCTGTCAATGTGAGGCACATTCACCTGCAATCATCATTGCTTTGGAGGCTCCTTTATTTCTCAAAGTAGTCACTACAGTAACACAAACAGACAACCTCCCTTTAAGAAAATCCGTCAAGAGGGGAAAGGGTCATCTAACCTCACTTCTCATTAGAGTAGACATTTTCTCAGCCCATGGTCTATCACCAAGCATGACGCAACAACTCATGGTGTAGTCCATATTCCATCTGTAATTGTTTCGACCTGTGAAGGTCGCACAGACAACTACTAATTTCAAGAGGCCTCATTATACATGAGACTGAATATCTGCTATCAGATTTGAGTGACAGGCTATTTTCATTAAAATAAAACACTAATTGCATGTCATAAAACAGCTCACAACACCGCCTATCTGCTGTCAAATTTGAGTGAAGGGTTGTTATTATGTACTTGTCAAAGAATATACCTTCTTCTCTCCTGGGAATGAAATGACACAACATTTCCCATAGAAAAATGTTACAATACGAATATGCTGTCATTTATTCACAATGTATTAGTAAATTTATTGTTATATCGACATTTGGAAAAAGATAAATAACATAATAAAATATTAAAATGTAACATGAGAATTCATTATCAATGGAACATGAATTAAAATGTCATTTAAATAAATAAATGATATTGCAAATAGTTGTTAGTTAAGAAAAGAGCAAATTTTAAATTTACATCATTGATCAGTCAACACAATTACTGAATAAACAATGGGAGCTCATGTTAATTTTCCATACCATTGCATCCATTTTTAAATTAGTTATTACTCAAGTAAAATTTATTCAAAGTATTCCTCAGATAGAATTAGTTAAAGTGTCTTATCCATATATAATGAAGTCATGTTAATTAACTGATATTTATGTATTCCCTACTGATGTCTATATTACGAAAATACATCGTTTACAAAATATTCACAGGCTTAGGGCCAAATTAAATTATTTAATTCAAATGAGATGATTTTTTTGTTTTAACAGTATATCTGTCGGTCTCATACTTTAATCAACAATCTGTTACAAAAGTATAAAATTGCAATAATTTTTTTATTTAAGTAATAAATTTAATATATTAATCAAATTCAACGCAACTCCATATCAGTACATGAAGTTTAAATAAAATTTTGTAATTTATAAATGAAATTTTTTAGAAAAAAAAAAGAAAACGGGAAAATAACAGAAAAGTGACACAAATACCTGTTACAAAACTATCTTATAACTTGTGGAAAAAGACAGTTTTAGCAAACTTATTAAAAAATTATAGTGGAGCAAAATTTTACTAACTGGAAACACGCGACTTGGAATAGATTTAATAAATTAAGAACAAATTCAGAAACATAGTACGATACATTCTCTATAAAGACGACTTTCAATTTATATATCAAACTATATTGCTTGTTGTTTTCATATACTTGGCGAGGCAAACAATCCCATAAGTTTCAATGCAATGTAAATCAAATATTACATATATCTTATTGTTCAATACTTGCAAATATTATTTATAATATTTCACATTGGTTTGCACTATTTATTTAGGTAATCAGGTTTGTTTACATCATTATTAGTATGGACTTCATTTTTGTGTAGAAAAATTAAGCAACGTCAAACAACTGAAGCAACTTTTAAATGTTTTGTTAATTTTTCGAGTCCAAGTTTACATCTAAACTCCGCCAGCTAATTTAAATATTCTAAAAAGACTTTTTTATAATATTTTTACCATAAACAGAAATTATTTGTGAAAATATTTACTTTCACGTGCTACATTTATTCATTTATCTCTCATGATAATGACTATTAATAATACAGAAAAAAAATTAAATAGTGATTCTCTAAAACATATTAAATTAAGCATGCCAACGTATATTTATTAGAACATTCCTAATTAAAATGAATTGGAAAATTTAAATTATAAATACTCACTTTTCTGTTCACCATTTTTATAGATCTTGCCCAAATTTAATCAGTTTGGACTTGTAAAATATCTGAATGTATTTTCAACTCCCTGAAAATGAAACATGCTTTAATGTTTAATTAAAGTAATACACACATTAATAAAATATATAAAAAATTTTATCAGAAATTAATCACAGTTTATTAAGTTGTTCATACAGTAATCAGAAAAAATAAATCAATTATTTGAGTGAAATAAAGAGTGGGTACTACACATAAACTTATCCGTTGCAAGTAATTAATATAACATAGCATACAAAATAATGGTGCAAAAATATTTTGTTTATGACAATAATAATAAATTATATTATCATGAATAATACTATCTCTAACATTTTACGCAGTTTCTATCACTATGAAAGTTAAAAAATGATGCTATTTTCAAGTTACGTAATATAACTTTTAAAAAAGAAAAAGCATGAAATATAAATTATTAAAAAATTATTGTTTAATTTTTTCATTATAATCCCTCAGAAGATATTAATTACCAAAATAGGCTTCAAAGCGCCCAAAGTAGTTATAACTCAAATCTTTCAAACGTATACAGTAATGATAATGGTACTTTAGCTACCATATTTGTCACCAAAAACAAGTCCTATCACATGACTCGTTTTTTGCCTTATAAAAGGTTTGTACTGCTCTCTCGTTCTTTTTCAATCCTACACCTTGACAGTTCTAAACAGAAGATTATTTTGTTTACTACATGTTATTGGAAAACGTAGCTAGATGTGTCTTTGACAGAAATGCAGTAATCTTGCGAGCAAAGATAACGATTTATAATAACTTGATGAAACTATCCAAGGGATAATACTACTGTGTCCAAAAATTAAGACCAATTTTTAATTTAAAATTCCCGGGGCTTATAGAATTTCAATTGTTTTTCTTTTTTTAGGTTGTTGACACTGTCCTCGATATCTGTGTGAAATTTCAAGTGAAAATATTCATTAGTGTTTGAGTTACGCTTGGCTTTGTGAGACACTAAAACTGATTCTGGCGCTTTTTGAAATGTCTGAATTAATTGAACAAAGAACTTGAAGGCCATCCCTGCCGAATACTTTTTAGCGTGCATTGAGGATTGGGAAAAAAGTTGGCATAAGTGTATTATGTCCGGAGGGGATTACATTATATATATATATACACTGAAGTGACAATAGTCATGGGATAGCAATATGCAAATTTTCAGATGGCAGTAGCATCGCGTAGAACAGGTATAAATGCGCAGTGCTTTCGCAGAGCTTTCATTTCTGTTCAAGTTATTCATTTAGGTTTTGACGTGATGATGACCGCACGACGGGAATTAACAGACTTTGAACGCGGAATGTTAGTTGGAGCTAGACGCATGGGTCATGCCATTTCGGAAATCGTTAGGGAATTCAACATTCCCAGATCCACTGTGTCAAGAGTGTGCCGAGAGTATGAAATTTCAGGCATAACATCCCACCATGGACAGCGCAGTGGTCGACCGCCTGCACTTAACGACCGAGACCGGTGACGTCTGCAAAGAGTCGTAAATTCTAACAGACAAGCAACACTGCGTCAAATAACCGCAGAAATCAATGTGGGACGTACAAGGGACTTGTCTGTTAGAACTGTGCGGAGAAATTTGGCTTTATTGGGCTATTCCAGCAGAAGACCGACTCGAGTGCCTTTACTGACAGAACGACATCGCTTGCAGTGACTCTCGTGGGCACGTGAGCATATCGGTTGGTCCCTAGATGAATGGAAAACCGTGGCCTGGTCCGAGGAGTCACGATTTCAGTTGGTAAGAGCTGATGGTAGGGTTCGAGTGTGGCGCAGACCCCACGAAGCCATGGATCCAAACTGTCAGCAAGGCACTGTTCGAGCTGGTGGTGGCTCCGTAATGGTGTGGGCTGTTTTTTCATGGCATGGACTTGGTCCTCTGGTGCGACTGGACCGAACATTGACTGGGAATGCTTATGTTCAGCTACTTGGAGATCACTTGCAGCCATTCATGGACTTCATGTACCCAAACAACGATGGGATTTTTATGGATGACAATGCGCCATGTCACCGGGCCACAACTGTTCGCGATTGGTTTGAAGAACATTCTGGACAATTCCAACGAATGATCTGGCCACCTAGATCGTCCGACATGAATCCCATCGAGCATTTATGGGACATCATCGAGAGGTCTGTTCGTGCCCAAAATCCTGCACCATCAACGCTTTCACAATTATGTACGTCTATCGAGACAGCATGGCTCAATATTCCTGCAGAAGACTTCCAACGACTTGTTGAGTCCATGCCACGTCGAGTTGCTGCACTTCGCCGGGCGAAAGGAGGGCCGACACGATATTAAGAGGTATCCCATGACTTTTGTCACTTCAGTGTATATATATGTTATACGTATCTATGAATAAACAGAGATAGCCATAGATATAAAATGTTGGCAACTAATAACTTTAAAATATGACTGTTAAAAAAAATCTCAGAAATATGTAAATTTTACAATTTTTCTTTTTGATAGATTTTTACCCCCAAAGAAAGACTTATCTTTTTCAGTGCATACTGTACTTCTCTTCTCAGGGCCTTATTTACTCCTCCCAATATTTATTTTAACGAATTTTGATGTTCTACACATTGTTTTCGTACGAAATTTTAAAATAAATCATTCCCTTGAAATATATATAATTTTGTAATTGAATAATTACTGTTGGCGTGGTTTTAAATTGAGGTAGCATAAACTACGCATAGTATGACAGATTTTCCTTGGTAATTTTAAATAACCAATTGCAAACAACCTCAGATCTATTAATAAAGCAATGAAACTAATATATTAATGGAGAATTATCACAGTGTATTGACAAAATAAATCAATTTAAACTTCGTTTTGAAATTTTTAGAAATTATAATTTTTTTTCAATTAATTTTTGAATTCTGAAGTATTATTTTAAGAAATAAAGGTCCCGGTCCTAACATGATCGTAGAGCGTTGCGGGAGCATTGTTACTCCGCGTCCGTGGCTTACCATCAAGTTACACGCGCCCCCTGGGTAATGCAAAATGAGTAACATCGGTGTAGCCCTTATTTTCATAAAAGATCACGGTTTATTTGCCAGCTGCATTAGAAGAAAAAAAAAATGTAAGAAATAAGCATAATAATTTTTTTTTTCAAAATACTTCATTCTTTTGCTTTTTAGTAGTGAGAATTTTGGCATAATATAATTTGGTTTTACAACGCTATTTAGGTAGAAATTCTAGCATTTATCCACAATGCACTATGAGAAGGAGACCGCTAGGTAAAACTTTCATTTTGCCACCACAGTTAGAATCCCCTAAGGTTTTACATCGAATGTATTCACACACTCCTACTTAAATCCAACCAGACCTGAAATGACTTTCAGGTCCCGAATATCCTATGTCCATCCCTGGCATTAAACCCTGGAAATTTAGATTCGATATCACTTGTTGGAATTCACATTCAGAAATGTGAATTCCAACAAGTTCTATGTTATTATTCCAGAATTCTATGGTATATTCACCAGAGCTTCGCGACCTTACATTTTAATATAAAAATTACATTTTCAAAATGTAAGTAAAAATAAATAAATAGTTTTAAATACGCTATCACAATAAAACATAAAATTAATATAAAGATAAATATAAAAGTATTTCACAATTGAATTTAAGATATTGACTGAAAGTTATTTAGTTCATAATCGAAGAAATTATTAAATACAAAATTATTTCACAATTTAAATAGCATTATAACTAATTTCAAAATACTGTAAAGCTACAGCACTTCGTTTAAAAGCAGCTATTCAAGTAACAAGAAGAAATATAACTGTTGCTGAAATCTCATAAAAACATAACATTTTTATTATTATTCTCCATTTTCTCGAACCTTACTTTCGCCAAGAAATTTTTTTTTATCTTGTGGCTGGTAATTATGTGATTTGATGGAAAGCGGAAGTCTTCCAACAAGAAAACGAAAGCGACGACAGAAACCCGAACTACTCCTCCACCCCCACCCCCCACCAGATTCTAAATCATGTTATCGTGGAAAAAGTCGTCGGCTAAAAGAATAGCATTTTGAAGATAATCACCAGTGAAAGCAATACCAACCTATCCATTTCTAAACTGAATAAATTTCATTGCCCTCAATATGTTTTTTTTTTTTTTTTTTTCATTATTTGAAATTACAATTATTATATTTCTGAAATTTGGTTAAATGAATTTTGATTTAAAAAGAGCCAATGATTGATTGAATTCCAATTCTTTTAAATTTATTTAGATAAGAATTAAAAAAAAAAAGTTTTTAAAGTACATTACTTTTAAAAACCAAAAAGTGAGTTTAAAAAACATATCTATATATAACATAGAACTCCCTCATATACATTACTGGCCATTAAAATTGCTACACCAAGAAGGCGACATGCTACAGACGTGAAATTTAAACAAGAAGGTACTGTGATATGCAAATATATTTGCCCAAAATATATATATATATATATATATATATAACAACAGGAAGAAACTAAAATAGTCTAGTATCTAGTAAAGTAGCAGTATATCTAGCGACTCTAAAAGTATCTTTAACTTCTAATCATCTACCGATCAGAGATAACTATTTATAATATCGCGAGGGTTCGTATTCCTTGATAATTTTATCATCAGGATATTATAATTAATTTCGTTTGGATTTAGTAATTTTTTTAAGGTTTTACGGATTTTCTGGATAAAATCCTGTCACAATTTGTATTATACAAATTTTTGTGTTATATTTTTTTATCCGCCAATGTCGTTATTGACGTTCAATCTTTTAATTTTTAAGTTTATTAAATGTTTTTAATTAACGTTGGGCGAGGTCAGTACTTGGGTGGGTGACCGCCTGGGAACACCGCGTGCCGTTGGCATTCACAAATTTGGGACCTGAATGGCCGAGTGTCTAGCGCTCGATGCCACAGGTTTCGGGTTCGAATCCCGGTGGTGCAATGGATGTTTGTAGTGGTTCGGAATCCACATTAAGCCGTAGGTTCCGGTCTCTTATGACTGTAAGAGCGTTACGGAGCAGAAGTCAGACTTCTACCTACGGGTGCTCCATCAGAACAGAAGCTGCACCCCTCTCCCCTAATTCCGTGAGGGACACGACAACAACAACAGATCATTCTGGTATTTTGACATACTAAAATTTTATCAATGACGATAAAAACCAAAGAATTAATGGATACGAATTAAGCAAATAAAAAATGAAGGTCTGGTTTTTAATAAGTATACTATTTCACATCACTCATAGACCTCATGTTCCCTTTAAGTATCTACAAAAAGATCACAGATTACCAATGAGGGGAAAGATTTATTTTCCAATAATACTTTCAGAATTAATTTCTTCATATTTGCATATTTTATAAGAGAAAATCAGGAAATTCTAACCAAGTAACTTGAGTAACGATGCGAGACGTTTACACACGCTTTCTTAATCGCCTTCAATTCCTTTCATCTCTGAATACAGTGACTGCAACTCACATATAAAAGGGAATAAAAATCTTTACGCGCTCACTACCACTGGTTTATTAGTCAAATTTAAATTTAACTCCTATTTGACAACGTTAAATATAAATAAATTAACCCATTTATATAAAAAACTTACTTCTTTGCTTTAAATATTATTTTTTTTAGCAATTAAGAATATTTATTTCTTTTCAATAAATATAATCTCTGAATAATAACGTTTTTAATTCAAAGTGTTGAATTAGAAAAAGAAATTAAATATTATAAGTTAAATAATATATTTTATGTTACATAAATTCAATATATAATTTTTCTAATTGTTAAATTAATTCTTTCATTAAAGCATTATAATTAACTTTTTCGAATACTTTTAATACAACTTCTAAACACCAACAGGATAATTTAGTTATTATAATAAGATTTCGCTTTTAAAATCTTTGCAGCTTAAAAACAAAAAAATAGAAAAAAAAAATATTTAAAGAAGGAAATTTTTTTCACATTCTCCTAAAGAAAATTTTCACATCATTGCAAAATAAAAATAGTTTCTGCAACAACTGTGCAATAGAAAAAAAATCATCTACAAATGCATTTAAAATTCAGATTGAATTAGGTAGATACTTACACTTTATTTAAATAACACAATAATGAAAATTCTTGAGATAACACTACGAATGTACAATTCAGAATTAGGATAAAAAATTTAAAAAAGAAATAACAGAATGAAAAGAGTTTATGGCTACTTTATTCAATCAACGAGAGTATTAAGCTTGGTAAAGGGAAATTAAAAAACGCTTTGTTTGATTCACTTAATTTCTGTTTCGTTTAAATCCAAAGCGCATTTAATTTGATTACCGTTGCTAACATTCGTTTGCCGAGATAATTCATCTGAATGTTTTTTGCAAATAACTTGCTGTCTCGCGAAAACTATTCTAACAGTAGTTTATTCAGACAAAAACATTTAAAATACCTATTAAGACAGTAAAACGGGTGCAGTATTCTGATGGATAGCACGTTGGTTTTCTCAAATTTAAGATTGGTTAGGTTTGGTTTGTTTCTCTGTGATAATTGTTTGCACACTTTAGGCTAATTAGACTGGGATCTACAGTTTAACGTGGATTCCAAACACTCACAAACATCCATACCACCGCCAGTATTAGAACTTGAACTTGTGATACCAAAGGTCAGAGTGATAGCACTGAGTTTTACTGCCTTAAAAGGTATTCTAAAACACGGTTTAAAATACCTTTTAAGGCAGTTAAATGGGTGCAGTGTTCCGATGAATAGCGCGTTTTTTTTTCACAAATTCAAAATTTATTAGGTTTGGTGTGTCGCTCCACTCTTAGTTATTTTTTGCTCACTTTAGGCTAATTATACCGGGATATACAGTTTAAAGTAGATTCCGAACCACTAACAAACATATCCATATTATCGCCAGGATTCCAATTTGAAGCCTGTGGTACCAAAGGCTAGAGCGTTGCCAATTGGCCATCTATCAGCCTCATATTGAAGAAGTTTGGTTTAAAACTTGTACCGAAAGGATCCACTTGAAAATCAATCAATTTCAATGAATTCAAGAAGGAGTGATTGAATTTCCAAAATGCCTCATCTGAAGTGATTTCTCAAACTTGTTGTGCTAAAATATGGATGTTATTCTGAAAACTTTTATTTGGCCAGAAAGGTTACTAGACGTGATAACAATATAAAATGTATGGGACATGGTATGCCGCCAGATTTGAGCCCCTCCAAAATCTCACAGATCCAAAGCATCATCATACATAAATGTGCTAAGAATTCTAAAAGTACAACATTTATGATATAAAGTTGAATTAAAGTAAATTTTTTATTGCACTGTCCCTCTATCTTTATATATATAATCATCATCACCAATGGCACAGGAGCCTCATTGTGGGCCAAGGCTATCTGCTTAGTGGCAGATTTAGAAGCAGGAGATGTTTTTCTTTATTAGGGGTAGAGTTGTCAGCCCTACGCCTTAAAGTGGATTCCGAACCACTACAAACATTCATGATACCACAGAGATTCACGAACCCGAAACCTGTGGCACCGAGCGCCAAAGCGCTAGTTATTCGGTCATCAGGCCCCTTTATATATATATTTACAATTTATGGATTGCCAATAAATTTTACTTTGAAGGGTTCTTTAACTTTAAAAATTGTAAGAGTCCTACAATTTTCTATCATAAGTTTAAATATTTTATATTATTCATGATAATGACGCAGGTCCACAATGACCATACAATTATTCATATATATTGATTATTACAGTAGCATGATGATAATCTATTAGATGATAAAAAATATTATAATTTGTGGAAAAGGATATGAAATGCTTAGAGACATATAGTATTGGTATGGTATGAAATGGTATATGATAATATATTATTATGTCAAATGTTATATATATCTCATATGGTATGAAATCGATAGAGGAATACGGTACCCACTAGAAATCTATCGTCCAGTTACTGGTTTGAAAAAACAAGTAAACTTTATGGAAATTGTGTTCATTGGTAATTGTTTCGCTTACAAGTAATGAATCTGGACTAGTTTAAGTTTTGCAGGGTTGATAGCATTTGAGGATGTAATTTAGAAGTCCCCTCCATAATGAATTCTAAGGAACATCGAATCCGTTGCACTCAGTGGCGGATGGTAAATGTCAAAGTGCCTTAGCACACGCAATAAAAAAAATATATTTTACGAAATGAGGGTAGCGTTATTTAAAATAGTTCCTTTCTCCTACATTCATAAAAAGTAAAAGTTTCCAGACTTCTACATTCCAGCCTTTCTCCCCAAAGAAACGTGTGAATTTATTACGCGTGTTTCATACAAAGCTTCACCGGCAGAGAGAAATGCCTCGAATAACCAGAGGAAAATATTCAAGCTGACGGACGAATGGAAATTCCTTCCACTGTGCTTCAAGTAGACAACAAACATTCATCTTCGCCTGGTTCGCGGTGAAGAAGAAGCAACAAATACATTCAATTTTGTTCCACCAGGGAAACAACGAAAGAAATACCCCCTTCCCTCTCACCCCCTTACAGCCTCCCGTGAATAATCTCATTGAAATTCTAGCAAAATCGAAGCTAGCTAGGCGTTCGAATTCACAAACCAGAGCGAACAGAACAGTAGATTTTTGAAAACTGGGATAGATTTTGGAATGAAATTTGTTTTACATTTTCATCAGCATCTGTTGGATTTAAAATTGCCTTCATGGATCATTTTCAGGTACGCCTGGGAAATGCGAAACGCGCAAGTAGACGTTTTCAAGGAATTTTTTTAACAAATATTATTGTTTCGGGATGGCAAAAGGCCAGGGTAGTGTATGTGAGCAAGAATTTAAATGTGAAACAAGAACCTGTACCAGGGGTATCTTGTTTTGATGTTGCTTTTTTGATTCAAATCCAGTTGGCTGAATAATCTGTTTTCCATTAAATTTCAATATTTAACATTGCATACTATCTATACGAATTTGTAGCGAAATATTTCTTATCTATATCAAATTATCAATTTATTTATAAATAACATAAAAAATTAAAATAAATAAATATTGAATTTTTATACACTATGTAAAATATCAGAAATTGAGGTAAATATTTTAACGTTTTATAATTTTAATTCTCGCCAAGCTATTTAAATGTGCTTGAAAGTGTTAATTTAAATTATAAATTGTATAAGATAAGAAAGACGCTGTATTTCGACACATTGTTTAGAGGTGACATATAACGTCATACCAGATGTATGGGGAATAAAATATTTTCCAAATATGAATATAAAATATTTTTTGTTGCATGCTGGTTGGCGTCTTAACTCAAATATGAATGCTGCGATTCACATGTGAAAGTCCACCAATAGGGGATAAATGAGGAATATTTCAGGTTAAACTGCTCCTCATTTGCATGTCTTATGTAAGAAAAACCAGAAAATTTCCGCAGGTAGCCTGATTGTCGTGGAAGACGGTCAGAGATATGGCAAAGTTCCAAGATTAAAATTTTCAAAGAACTAAGAGTTATAATAACTAAAGTCAATTTCTTGTATATATATTCTGTTCAGTTCATTTTTAAAATAATTTAAAAGCACTTAAAGTTGTTAGTATTTTAATAATAAATTCTAAAACATAGGGTTCTGAAACTTATATGCATAATTTAATTTATTACTCTATAAATGTCTTATAACAAATTTTAATAACAATAGAAATGTAAATAAAAATAATAAATTAAGATAAACATTAGAAATTAAATTTATTAGTATTTAATATATAACGACAAATTTATTAGTGTTTAATATATAAAGACATATATTTATAAACGGTCTAAGCAACATTTTTTTCCATGGATTTGTTAATTAGCTATATTCCTGTTATAAAAACTTTGATTCAACTAATTATTTTTTACCTTCTTAAATTTTTGAGCTTATCATATTAAAAGAAAGTTAAATAATTATATCTTACTGGAAGATGTTTTATTTAGACATAGTACTGTTTCATTGGAATGATTGTTTTCTGTTTAAGAAATTTCCTAAAAATACTAATCTATTGAATACATGGATTGAAATTGATTTACAAACAAATTTCATGCATATCTAGTAATAAAAAAACAATATTGCTCCCATTCTATATATCACACTATTTAGTGTATAACACTATGCCTTTTGCATATATATATATATATATTATACATAAAATTTAATATAATATATATATTAAAAATCATTTTCATTAAAAATTACAGTTTTATATAAATTATACCAAGTATGGGAATTTGAAATTTGATTAGTAAACAAATTTGTTAAAAAAAGTAATATTATTATTATAAAAATGAATTTTGAAAGATATATGAGCAATATGATTAGACTAAATAACGTTACCATTTACAAAAGGTTAAACATTTTTCCCATTCCATTATTTGAAATATCGACAATAAATAAAATTCTGCCTATACTTGAAGAAAGAATCCTTTCCGTCAAAGCTTTTTTTTTAAATATTTCTTTTCAATCGATATTTTAGGGGCCTAGGAAAAATTGCTACGATCTCTTGTTGCAAGGTAATTATTTTTAGAGAATTTCAAAAGGCAACTCATTTTTTTTTATTCTTCGATTTGCTATGTATTCTCAGTACAGTATATAGAAAATATTGTCTCTTCTTAATATTTAAGAAATAGTCGAAACATGTTTTTAAAATAACTTCTATATGAACATTGTTAATTTGTGAATACTGTAGTACATTTTATAATTAACATAATAAGTGCTTTATAATTTTTAGGGAGTAGCAGGAATATTTGTATATGGTAAATACGATACAAAGAAAACTAACAAAACATTCATTACATTATCCTACTAATGTATTTCAAGTCACATTTTAAGAAGAGACCATGTAACTATTTCCCAGTTTTTGGTCGATATAAATCAAATATGTTATTTTTAAATAATTTTTTTTCAACAGTTAAATAGAGAAACAAAACTGCATATTTAGTGTTGATAGTTTATATAGATAAATGAATTGAGTTAAATGTCAAAGTAGTAGTGAATCGATTGTAGTTAAAACTCTTAACTTAATTCTATCCAGAAGTCAAGTGTGTAATCAGTGAGCATCTATATTTAATAAAATAAAGAATTACATGTGTGATTCTTCACATTGCTTTTAGTTTTTTGGTACAAAAATTACAATAGTATTCAAAATTAAGATTACATATTTCCAAAACTAGTGAATAGATTGAAATGGAATCAGGTATGTTCATAGGTTGATATAAAAAAAAACGCACATGCAACAGCTGTGGTACATATGCAGGATAGTATGTAAAACATCTCCCCCGGAAAGACTAAAACTCAGTTTATATTGGACAAAGTATTTGATTTATATCGACCACAAACTGGCAAATAGGATTATGGTCTCTTCTTAAAATTATGCATGTCTCATTTCATTGAATCATAAAGAGTCCCTACGGTAATTTGTTTTGCACATCTAACAACGTTATTTTCAAACCCTGGATGTTCTAAGATAGAAAACAGATAGTTACCCCCTTTACAATGTTTGAGATATAATATGTGTACTATGGCATAGTGTTTAACTAAATGTAAATAAACAAGTAATATAAAAAAAAAAAAATTTTTAAAGTCAATTCCTACTTTTTTCCACTATATTGCAGAAAGTCCTTTATAAATAATTTTCATTCATTTTTTTAAGTTTATCTGGCGCCAGCTATTCGTAGATATATTCAACTTAAATCTAAGAAGAACTATAATTTATTAATTAAGTTTAATTAATGAATTAATATTTGAAAAAAACTGTATTAACATCCAGCGTCATCCACTACAAGTTCAAAAAAATGTATTTGAACTGGAGTGGATGAATAAAAAGTATTTTATGAACGATTGAAAATTTGAACAAGATATATATAGGGAGAGTGTGAGCTAATAGAAGGAATTGAAAAAACACCACGAAATTCAATAAGGTATTTGAACATTCTAAACTTGAAATTGCCACGCGCACTTACATGCACCACTCATGCACATAATTATTAAATAATTACATTGTATTCAGTCATAGCAATTGTATATTCCAGTTAATGTATTATGTGTTATTAATTACATTGTATTCACCAATGAGATTTGAATAATTCTTTGGAAGTAATAGTTTTACCTCTCATTCAGTACTTCAATGCTTTTTGAAAAAATTAACAAAACATGAAAATTCGCTTAATATTGAACACTAGTATACTTTTCTCCAAAAGTTTAATCGTCATATAATCAGCTTGTGTGATTTTAACTTCCGCATGTTTAGTTTCATTTTTAATACAAAATAATATGTCGGTGTTATGACTTCCACGAGTCCTATGCGGTTTCTTGTGGAGTTACAGCGGAGAAGATACACTGAAGTGACAAAAGTCATGGGATACATCTTAATATCGTGTCGGTCCTCCTTTCGCCCGGCGAAGTGCAGCAACTCGACGTGGCATGGACTCAACAAGTCGTTGGAAGTCTTCTGCAGGAATATTGAGCCATGCTGTCTCGATAGACGTCCATAATTGTGAAAGCGTTGATGGTGCAGGATTTTGGGCACGAACAGACCTCTCGATGATGTCCCATAAATGCTCGATGTGATTCATGTCGGGCGATCTAGGTGGCCAGATCATTCGTTGGAATTGTCTAGAATGTTCTTCAAACCAATCGCGAACAGTTGTGGCCCGGTGACATGGCGCGTTGTCATCCATAAAAATCCCATCATTGTTTGGGTACATGAAGTCCATCAATGGCTGCAAGTGATCTCCAAGTAGCTGAACATAAGCATTTTCAGTCAATGTTCGGTCCAGTCGCACCAGAGGACCAAGTCCATGCCATGAAAAAACAGCCCACACCATTACGGAGCCACCACCAGCTTGAACAGTGCCTTGCTGACAGTTTGGGTCCATGGCTTCGTGGGGGTCTGCGCCACACTCGAACCCTACCATCAGCTCTTACCAACTGAAATCGTAACTCATCGGACCAGGCCACGGTTTTCCATTCATCTAGGGACCAACCGATATGCTCACGTGCCCACGAGAGTCGCTGCAAGCGATGTCGTTCTGTCAGTAAAGGCACTCGAGTCGGTCTTCTGCTGGAATAGCCCAAGAAAGCCAGATTTCTCCGCACAGTTCTAACAGATAAGTCCCTTGTACGTCCCACATTGATTTCTGCGGTTATTTGACGCAGTGTTGCTTGTCTGTTAGAATTTACGACTCTTTGCAGACGTCGCCGGTCTCGGTCGTTAAGTGCAGGCGGTCGACCACTGCGCTGTCCATGGTGGGATGTTATGCCTGAAATTTCATACTCTCGGCACACTCTTGACACAGTGGATCGGGAATGTTGAATTCCCTAAAGATTTCCGAAATGGCATGACCCATACGTCTAGCTCCAACTAACATTCCGCGTTCAAAGTCTGTTAATTCCTGTCGTGCGCTCATCATCACGTCAAAACCTCCTCACATGAATAACTTGAACAGAAATCAAAGCTCTGCGAAAGCACTGAGCATTTATACCTGTTCTAGGCGATGCTACTGCCATCTGAAAATTTACATATTGCTATCCCATGACTTTTGTCACTTCAGTGTATAATATGGATGATATACATGTTAGTGTAACTATGGATGAAAAAGATTTACTGTTATTTTATGATTAATCGTTTTACTTATTATTAAATTCTCGATTTTATTTTGGTTTTAATTTAGGTAAAATATGTATTTGTGGACACAAGTACAAAAAGGCTGGCTCTTTTACTTGTTGCTTCATGTACCTATTTTAGAGGTTTTTACGAGCAGAAGGAATTAAAACAAAACGAAAAATCAGTCTAGATCCTTTCATTAAGACAAAATTATGTATTTCTAAAACAATTGAAAATTTCAGATATTCAAATTCGATACATGAAATATCAAATTAAAAAAATTTTTTTTGCTGATACTGCTAATTATTAAAGATTAGATATCACTAGCTGCTGAAAATATAACCATTAATTGATATAATAAATAATAAAACTAATAAAAAATATGTAATCAATATAATAATAGCAAAAATAAATAAATATGTAACACAAAATAAGTAAATACATAATATGAAATAAAAATATAATAGTGTACGGTCTAGGAATAAAACGCATCTAGTGGACTGTAAAACACACGTCTTATTTATTCCAAAACCAAACGCACACTGTGAGTGTTACATTTCTTTCTCCTTCCAGCCAGCAAACCCCACACAGACAGAATGTTTACATTATCGGGGGCTAACTTCCACTATTCTCATCTATTACTATCCACTATCCATTCTATTCATCCATGAGGCAACAAATAGTAAATAAACACATATGGCTTTTTAAAATTTCTTGAACGTAAACAAAAATACTCGATTTTTTTGCACTATTAATCATTTTTTCTTTAAAGTACATTATATTTTATAAACAATTAAAAAACAGAACTATTGAACTTCAATTCAAAAATTCGGTAAAAAAACTTAAATGAAAATTAATGTTTCAGTTATAAGAACAATTAAACATATTCCTACAATTTTTATCGAGACATAAACTACTAAAACAACTGTCCATTACTGGGAAATTCGCTTTTTAACTTATTATTCGAATGTCAATGGCTGCAATCAGATTTATTTCACCACTTCCTTGTAGAACAAAATGAATCTGAGATTTCCCTCGCGAAACTTTAGAATCCGGAAGCTGGTCGGAATTTTCCGCCTTTTCCTCCTTTTTTCCCCCTTTTTGACGAACTTAATAAACTAACCTCAGCCTTCCGATTTTTAAAGGGGAGTCTATATCGTCTCTATTATTAGACTTCTCATTGAATTCCATTCCTCAATAACTCTTGACTTTTTTTTCTTTTCTCTTTCGAGCCTCCTTTCAAAGGGAGAGGAAGGAGGTATTACATTCTTTTCCATTCACTTTCATCATCATCATTGGATGATTCTTTTAAAGAAAAACATAAAAGAAAAATGAAAACCGTTTTCTGTGCCAATAGAAAGCAAATATTTTCGTGCGGTTGTTTCTCTTAAGAACCGGATTTTTAATTTCGTAGGAAGATTTTAAGTGTATTGGCACTGGTTAAAAAAAGGGAAATTAAAATTTTAATAAGTCTTGCGATAATATTTTATTTGTTTAAGATCACAATTAACTTTGCCAAGGCTTGTTGTCTTTTAATTATTATTGTTTCCAAATCCATCTAAATCTATTTTGTAATTACTTTTTTATCTATCATTATATTTATATGATTTTACTGTAAACGTAAAACATGTATTTCTGTAAATTTTAAAAATTCGATTTTTTTTGCACTTTTAATCATTTTTAGCGTATTACATTTAACAAGTAATTAAAAAATAAAACCATTGAACTTCAATTCATAAATTCGATAAAAAAAACTTTCACTTCAAAAACTTTTTTGAAAGTATTTCAATTATAAGAACAAATAAATTCATATTAATTATATCTAACAATTAAATATGTTTTTATCGAGACATAAACTACTAAACCTACTGACCATTATTCCGAAATTCGTTTTTTAACTCATTATTCGAATGTGAATGGCTGCAATCAGATTTATTCCATCACTTCCTAGTAGAACATAATGCTTATGAGATTTCCCTCGCGAAGCATTAGAATCCGGAAGCTTGTCGGAATTTTCCGCCTTTTTTCCTTTTTTTCCCCCTTTTTGACGAACTTAATAAACCAACCTCAGCCTTCCGATTTTTAAAGGGGAGTCTATATCGTCTCTATTATTAGACTTCTCATTGAATTCCATTCCTCATAACTCTCGACTTCTTTTTTTCCTTTTCGAGCCTCCTTTCAAAGAGAGAGAGAGAGGAGGTATTACATTTTCCTACTCATTCTTTTCCATTCAATTTCATCATCAGCATTGGATGATTCTTTTAAAAGAAGATAAAAGAAAATGAAAACCGTTTTCTGTGCCAATAGAAAGCAAATATTTTCGTGCGGTTGTTTCTCCTAAGAACCGGATTTTTAATTTCGTAGGAAGGTTTAAGTGTGTGGCACTGATTAAAACAAAGGAAATTAAAATTTTAATAAGTTTTGCGATAATATTTTATTTGTTTAAGATCATAATTAACTTTGGTATGGTTTGTTGTCTTTTAATTATTATTATTTACAAATCTATCTAAATCGATTTTAAAATTACTTTTTTATCTGTTATTATATTCATATGATTTTACTTTGTATTTAGTTTAGGTAAAACCTGTATTTGTGGACACAAGTACAACAAGATTGGCTCTTTTACCTGTTGCTCTCAAATAGGTACATAGAACGTATTTAAATAAGGTAATCATGTACTTATTTGAGAGGATTTTATGAGCAGAAGGAATTTAAATAAAGCGAGAAAACAGTCTAGATTATTTCATGAAGACATTAATATATATTTCTATAACAATTTAAAATTTTAGATATTTAAATTCAGTGCATGACGTAACAAATGTAAAACAAATTATTGTTCATACTGTTAATTATTAAAGAATAGATATTACTAGTTGCTGAATATATAACCATTGATATAATAAATATGTAATTAATATAATAAAAATAAAAATATATAAATATGTAATAGTAAATACATATCGGGAAAGGAATAAATATATATAGGTTTTAAAAATAAGTTTTTGAACATAAATAAAAAAAAATTCAAATTTTGCATTATTAATCATTTTTTCTTTAATGTACATTATATTTCAGAAACAATTAAAAAATACAACTATTGAACTTCAATTCATAAATTCGATAAAAAAAAATTATTTGAAAATATTTCAATTATAAGAACAAAAAAATATCTTCCAATTAAATATAACAATTAAATCCGTTCTTATCAAGACATAATCTACTAACATAACTGACCATTACTCGGAAATTCGTTTTTTTAAACTTATTATGCGAATGTGAATGACTGCAATCAGATTTATTTCACCACTTCCTAGTAGAACCGAATGTTTCTGAGATTTCCCTCGCGAAGCATTAGAATCCGAAAGCTTGTCGGAATTTTCCCTTTTTGACGAACTTAATAAACTAACTTCAGCCTTCCGATTTTTAAAGGGGAGTCTATAGCGTCTCTATTATTAGACTTCTCATTGAATTCCATTCCTCATAACTCTTGACTTTTTTTTTTCTCTTTCGAGCCTCCTTTCAAAGAGAGGAGGTATTACATTTTCCTACTCATCCTTTTCCATTTACTTTCATCATCGTCATTGGATGATTCTTTTTAAAAGAAGAAGATAAAAGAAAATGAAAACCGTTTTCTGTGCCAATAGAAAGCAAATATTTTCGTGCGGTTGTTTCTCCTAAGAACCGGATTTTTAATTTCGTAGGGAGATTTAAGTGTCAAGCACTGATTAAAAAAAGGGGAAATTAAAATTTTAATAAGTCTTGCGATACTATTTTATTTGTTTAAGATCACAATTAACTTTGACAATGTTTGTTGTCTTTTAATTATTATTGTTTACAAATCTATCTAAATCTATTTTGTAATTACTTTTTTACCTGTTATTATATTCATATGATTTTACTTCGGTTTTAATTTAGGTAAAATATGTATTTATGGGCACATGTACTAGAAGATTGACTCTTTAATTGTTGCCCTCAAATAGATAATCATGTACCTATTTGAGAGGATTTTATGAGCAGAAGGAATTAAAATAAACCCAGAAGTTAGTATAGATTATTTCATTAAGACAAAATTATACATTTCTATATATTATTTAAAACTTTAGATATTTAAATTAAATGCAGGAGATAGCAAATGTAAAACAAATTGTTGCTCATACTGTTGATTATTAAAGATTAGATATCACTAGTTGCTGAATGTGTAACTATTAATTGATATGATAAATAATAAGGTTAAAAAATAAATATATGTAATGAATATAATAATATTAAAAATATATAAATATGTAATAGAAATTACATACTAGAAAGTAAATAAATATATATGGCTTTTAAAAATAAGCTCTTAATCCTGAATGAAAAATAAAATTCAATTTTTTTCACTATTAATCACTTTTTCTTTAATGTACATTATATTTATTATACAATTGAAAAAATAGAACTATTGAACTTCAATTCATAAATTAGATTAAAAAAACATTTGAAAACTAATATAATAATAAATTAACTTATTCCAATTAAGTATAACAATTAAATTCATTTTTATCGACGGTGAAACTATTAAACAACTGACCATTAATAGGAAATTCGTTTTTTTTAAACTTATTATTCGGATGTCAATGGCTACAATCAGATTTATTCCACCACTTCCTAGTAGAACAGAATGCTTATGAGATTTCCCTCGCGAAGCATTAGAATCCGGAAGCTTGTCGGAATTTCCCTTTTTTTCCCCCCTTTTTGACGAACTTAATAAACCAACCTCAGCCTTCCGATTTTTAAAGGGGAGTCTATATCGTCTCTATTATTAGACTTCTTATTGAATTCCATTCCTCATAACTCTTGACTTTTTATTCTTCTCTTTCGAGCCTCCTTTCAAAGAGAGGAGGTATTACATTTTCCTACTCATTCCTTCCATTCACTTTCATCATCATCATTGGATGATTCTTTTAAAAGAAGATGAAAAGAAAATGAAAACCCTTTTCTGTGCCAATAGAAAGCAAATATTTTCGTGCGGTTGTTTCTCTTAAGAACCGGATTTTTAATTTCGTAGAGAAGATTTAAGTGTATTGGCACTGATTAAAAAAAAGAAATTAAAATTTTAATAAGTCTTGCGATACTATTTTATTTGTTTAAGATCACAATTAACTTTGACAATGTTTGTTGTCTTTTAATTATTATTGTTTACAAATCTAAACAAAATCTTATATTTGCATTGAACGTCAGTGTAACTCCAATAAGCTGATTTCTTTATTTGTAGGTTTTGGAATGCAGAAAAAACTTCTTAATTTTTAAAATCAATTAAAAGTAATACTAAATACATTTAATTAAAATACATACTTCTGAGCATAAATGCCTTTTTAAAAATCATCTTTTTTAAATCATATATATATATATATATTCAGTTTTAATGCAGTATTTATAACATTTTTAAAATGCTGTTTTTACAAAAAAAGAAACAATAAGATATAATAAAATAATTAATATTTTTTCTTTGCAAATAATAATGTTATTGATGTAATTGACTTGAACAAAAATTAAATTTTAAAATAATTATTTGATTTTTATTAATTAATGAAAATTGATTAAAATTAATTATATTTCACGTGAATTTTAGAAAGAAAATATGGCTTTATTTTACTTTTACTTTTATTTATTAAATTTTATCGTATAAATTCTGCAATGATTATTTTTTCAGAATTGGTTATCATTAGAATATCGGCATTTAAATTTTATTTCAAGAAATTCTGTTTAATATTTACATAATTAAATAAATAAAGCAATATATCTTTATAATTTTTGGGGTAAGTATAATTAAAAATTACACGAGTAAGTAATCCATATTGTTTGCTATTTAACTGTAATATGTTGCTACAACACAACGCAGATAATTTCTTGTTACAAATATATTTTTTTAATCTGATAATGTAAAATACATTTTATTTATGTAAACTTAATCTTTGCTGAATATAAATAATGACCTTAATTTTTCTAAATGGGAAATAATTTCATACTGCAACTATATGAGGGCAGTTTTTTTTACATTTCAAACGCAATAAACTAAATCTAATAAACTAAACTAACCTAATTACATTAATATTAATATGTATTAATATTTTAATATGACTACTAACATTCCAATATTAATATTACTTGCAGAATCTAATGATGAAATGCACAGTAATGAATTATTTTTTTTTTATTATTTTTACAATTTTTTTTATCTACACTGCGGTAACATATACTAAATTTTTCTTTATTTAAACTTTACAAATTAATTTACATTTTAATTTTAATACCATACTTTTTTTTACATCCCACAAATTAAAACTTTCAATTTTTCAAGCTCAACAATATCAAATTATATTCGATTTATTGATAAAGAATTATTTTACATTCAAAATATTTGACCCTAAAAATTAAAATATCCCATAAACTTCTATATTTTTACAATCCAAAAAAAAAAAAATCAAAATGGCATAAGAAAATGTATTATAAAATCCAAACCGTGCAACATGGAAAAAAAAAGTATTCATCGAAAAAGTAAATATAATAAGATAATAGTTTTGTTTTTGGAGGTTCGGTGGCGCTATTCGAAATGAAGTTTTTTTAAATCAAATATATTTGGTAAAGTGGAAAAGTAGAATGCTTGTTTTCATATAACGCGTATTTATTATTCCAAAAAGTTCAAAAACCATTTACTGGATTCAAAAATATTTGCTACGAATTCCGATATTTATATTACTATAGACGAAACAATTTTTGCAATTTCTAAACATACTAGAAATGTTCCTTGGAATAGTATATTAAAAATTTCTGTCTTTGAAAATTATTTTAATAAACATTGTTTAATTAGTATTCTTGATACGTGTTAATTTTTAAGAGTAAATCATTATTAATATCTTGTTACAAACTATATGATTGTGTCAGAAAATGAATAAAATTTAAAGATTTATATTTTATAAGAATTTTTATATGGTGCTCATTAAATTTGTTAAAAGTTCCAAACATAATAAAACCTTTTTTCAGGTAATTTTTTTTGAAAAACATTAGCAAAATTAAAATTAAAAATTCGATATTCATTAGTTTCAAATTATTTAAACATTTATAGAATAATGAAATTTCAAGCTCCATTTATATTGATTTTAATGTAGAAAATAATAATATTAGTTAAAAATAAATATTTTCAATAATACAATAGCTATTTTCACAATATCTGCATCAGTTGGTCTTTAGTATCAATAAGTAATTGTATTAGAATAGCCTATTACTATTACTAATACTACTACCAAAATTCAAATATTAATATTACCAAAAAAATATAATGTAGCATAGTAAAGAATTAGTTTTTTTATTTTATATTTACAATATTTTTTTATTCACACATGCATGATACGATATTATACACTGAAATTTTCTTTATTTCATGTAATATAAAAACGCCACATCTTTTTTTTTTTATGTAATATAAAAACCATCACCCAAAAACCGAGGGCTCACTGATAATTTATCTTCAAATAAATTGCAAACTATTATAAAACTTCCATCAACTTCATCTTTAGGTTATATATACATATCCCATGAGTAAGTAAATTACCTAATATTACTATTCACTCTAAATTATCAAACGTTTAATCATAATTTTGACTGAAAATATTATCTCTTCCTACCACATCGTAAAGTTTTACTTTTCATTAATATTTAATGGTGTCTTCTCGTTTTTGAAAACAGTTACCACTAACAGAAATAAATCCCTCGTAATCTTGGCTGGGCCTTGAATTGAATAAATAGAATAATTTGTGTTGGTTTGTTTTTACAGCTAAAATTGAAATTTAATAAAAATACATATTCGCCATTAAAATAAGAAACCTCTCCATATTATGATTGATAATAATAACCACACCATAGCTATGAAAATAAATCAATTACATTTTAACTAACGCAATTTTATATTTTGTTATTATTATTGAAGAACTTCATAATAAGTTTAGAGATAACACCTCACTTTATCCGTCACGTAATAAATTATGATAAAATATGTCATTCAATGGAATTATAATAATTAATGACGTGCTGATTCATAGATAATAATCATTCGTTCTAATAAATAATAACCACCTCTCCATAACTATAAAAATGAAAATAAAATTAAATTTTAAATTAATTTTAATTAAAACTTAAATAACTTTCTTAAATAATAATAACAAAATATAAAATAGCATTTTCACAACAAATTTAGAGATAATATCTCTTTTTAGCAGTCACGTGATAATGTATGACAAAATCTGTCATAATTATCTATGAATCAGCACGTCATTAGTTATCATTCATTTTGAAAGATAATAATAACCTCTAAATAGCTATAAAATAAAATTCAAATTAAATTTTGAATAATAATAACAAAATATAAAATCCCACCTTCATAACAAATGTAAAGATAACATTTCATTTTTATCAGTCATGTAAGAAATTATGACAAAATCTGTTATCCAAGGTAATTATAATAATTAATTACAAATTACAGTTAACTGTATTAATTACACATTATAATAATTAATTACAGTTATTTAAAATCAAATAAAAGATTTATTTGCTTTTAAATAACTTTCTTAGAAAATATCTCACTTTATCCGTCACGTGATAAATTATGATAAAATGTGTCATTCAATGGAATTATAATAATTAATGACGTGCTGATTCATAGATAATAATCCTTCGTACTGATAAATAATAATAGCCTCTCCGTAGCTATAAAAATGAAACTAAAATTAAAATTTAAATAATAATAACAAAATAAAAAGTTGCCCCTTCATAACAAATTTAGCGATAACATATTTTATCAATCACGTGATAAATTATGATAAATTCTGTTATCCAAGGGAATTATAATAATTAATGTCGTGCTGATTCATAGATATTATTATCTATCAGAACAAATTATTACTAACTTCTCCATAGCTATAAAATAAAATTAAAATTAAATTTTAAGTAACTTTCTTAAATAATAACAACAAATTATAAAATTGTATCTTCATAACAAATTTAGTGATAACATCTCATTTTATCTTAAATTATGATAAAATCCGAATAACCCAACGAAATTATAATAATTAATGGCGTGCTGATTTATAAATAATAAACATTTACTTATTATCAAAGTAAACTCTTTATAGCTACAAAATAAATAATCAATCTCATAATAATAATCTCTCCATAGATATAAGATAAAACTAAAATTAAACTTTAAATAACTTTCTTAAGTGATAATAACAAAATATAAGAATGCATCTTCATAACAAATTTAGAGATAACATCTCATTTTATCAGTCGCGTGATAAATTATGATGAAATCTGTCATCCAATAGAATTATTATAATTAATGGCGTGATGATTCAAACGAGAAATACTGCTTTCAGTATACAACAGCACAATAAGCAAATAAAAGGTCTCTTAATTACACAAAAAGGGGAAGTTTCAGTGATGAAAATAATGTTATCACAAAACTAAGGTAAACAAACATTTCTTTTAAAAAAAATGGCTTTCTTTTCCAATTATTAAACCACAATACAAAAAGGAGTTCCATGCTTTCTGGTCATTAACTTCCAACATCACGGATTTTGCAAAACAAGAATGATATTCGCGTGATGTTATTGAACCGGCGATGATTATTCTTACTTGTGGAAGTGGTTCCCAAGCAAAGATAAGAAATGCTTCGTGCCAACAATAAATTCCAGAAATGTGTCATGACACGCAAAGCATGCAAGAGGGATTCCTTTCTTTCTGGATATAAAAAAGTTTAGATAAAGCTAAATAGCGTTTCCTTTTGAATGCTATTTGTTTTGGATGTCTTTTGTTCTTACTAATGTATTTGGTGATACTTGATATGATTAAAGATTGTTCGAATTCTACAGGATAAAATTCTGAATTAAATATAATTCTTAAAATAAGTATATATTCGTTACTTACAATAAAAGAAAAATAAGCTTTGTATAAAATGCCAAGGTAATAAAAAAGAAGGTTAATCATTTTGGGAAAGATATAAAATGTACTTCTTATGTACTTTCTCTACCATTATACATAATTAAAATGGTATTATAAAATTATTTTCTTCCATCTTGTATCAAGTAATTTGATTTGTTTTTTTATGTTTCTGTAAATAATAATATCCCTTTTATAAAATTTTATTTTCTCTCCCTTTCATTTTCATACTCCTGTGTTCAGTAAAAGCTTTTTTCTAAATCACTTTTAATAATTTCCCTAAATAGTATTTGTCATTTTATATAATGCCTAGGGAAATTACATAAAATAAATAGAAAATTTCATACTTTGATTCAAATCACCAACAATGCATGCTTTTCATATGTTGTTGTCATATCCCATGAGTACAAGAAAATCAAATATCGCCCCGAATAATATTGGCTATGTTGATTGCCAGTTCGGAGTATAAATCTTCTTCAGAGAGATAGTCCAGACAATGTATGGCGACTGCAACTGCTGGGCAATCGAAGATATGATGAAGAGTAAGCTCGACATTGAGGCAGTTGATACATCTTTAGTATTTCATAACGCCATCAGCAAAAATGTTCCTATTTTTGTGGTGCACCATCCTTAATCTTATGAGATTAATAGCTATTTTTCTCTCGATATTTAGTTCTGCAATTTGATATTTAATTTTAAACTTAGAAGAAATTATAAATTTAGATTTTGGCAAGGCATTTGCATTTCAAAGGGAAGTTTTTTTTCATATGTTGCCGGTATTATAGAACTCGAATACATATTTCAAAGAAACAAATTTGTCTGGTATAAGGTCAATGCTAGATGAGTTAGTTCAGCTTGGTAGAGCATTAATAAAGTAAAGGTATAATTTGAAAATAAAATAAAGGATACAAGACAGAAAGAAAAAATAAATCTGTAATCTACTAAATATTTAATTTTAAAGTGGCAAACGTTTGCAGACAAAAATTCTCGGCATTATAAAAAATAATATGTGTAGTGATAATATGCGCTTATAACAGACATTTCGAGACTAATTCAGGATTCTTATACAGCATTCATTGTAATCACTGTTTGAAAATTTCGTAGATTTTATTGAGATATAACAGAATTTATCTTATTAATATGAATGAACCTTCTGGCTGAAATTCTCGCTTAGAAACCTTTGAAAAGATAAAATTGTTTGTTCTACTTCTCTTCCATTGTAAAAGTACAATCTACACTCAAGAGCTAAATCATTATGACCACCCCTACATTTTTCAATGAACTCGCCTAGATGACGTGGAAGGCACGTGATCAGGTGGAAGTGGTATTTAACTGGTATTAAGTGGTGGTATTAATCCATGCCAAGGCGGGTTGAAGCTGTGTTGCGCGCCAAAGGTGGGCCAACTCGTTATTGACAGGTGGTCATAATGTTTTGGCTCTTGAGTGTACATCGCAATGTTTTTGTTTAAATCGTAATTGCAAGTTATCAGACTTACGGGCAATAATGAACCAAATGGAAAAAAATATAACAAATAGCTTTTCTATGAAAAGGATTTTAGAATCAAAATGTCGTTGTTAATGCAATACTGAAGAGAAATTTAATTTCAAACAATATTTTTTTTAATGAACTATGATGAAAAAGTTATTTTAGTCAAGAAATAAATTGCTTATCCAAGAAAAAACCAATGATGATTAAAATGACAGCAGAGTGACAAGAAGTTTCTCTTTCATCGTAAGATTCAACTCAGACTTTCTTTTCATTCATTGATCTAAATACCATTTCATTCATTATGGCGCAGTAATCATGGCATTTTTTTTTTACCAATTTTCAAATGTTTGTTTTTCTTTATATCCGAATCATAATATTACAGTCTTGCACTGAAATATTGGCATTCTTCAATAAGTATGAAAATACAATATCAATAATACAGTTTTAAATTTAAAAAAAATACCAATTTGTTGATATCACTTCTTGAAGAGGATTTAATACAAATTTCAATATACATATAGGAACAATAGATAATATATAATATACAATTCGATATACTTATTTAATAAAAACTGGCGTTGATGTATTTAATTAATTTAATTTTTTAAAATTATACGTGAATTTATACTTTAATTATGTTAAATTATATTAAGACAAAATAAAAAAATATTTAAAATCTATTGTCGTTAATAGCATTTAATTCGTACTTAGATAGACATTAATTTCGACGACAGTTTGTATTAAAAAAGAATATTGAATTGTATGTTGGATATTATGTATTGTTCCCATGTGTTTATTGAAATTTAAACTAAACCGTCTTCAAGAAGTGATATTAATAAAATTTCATGTAATTCATTTGAAATGTCAAACGTACTTACTTATTTTAACCTTTTCCTTACATTTTATTTAATGAAAAATTGATAATTTTATTAGATTCGTTAATATTATTATTTAATATGAAGTTCTTACATAATCAGCAAATATAAAGATAAATAAAAGCTGATATTACATAATAAATAAATTGTCGAAAATAATGAATATCGTAAGAAAATTTTTAAAAAGAATAAAATAAACACTAATACAAATATTATTACAAATACTATTATTTAATATCTTTTATTTCGGAATATTTTATATATAAATTTAGTTATACTGAATATTTCGTGAATTTTTATTAATATTGTAGATTTTAAATTATATTCGGCTTTAAAGACTTATTTTCTCCAACATTAAATAAAGAGCATCATAAATGGAATTTCTAATGCATTATTTTATGTCGATCATTGTTTGTTTCAATAACTTTCATGTTTATTTAAAAAGTGTAATATTATTTATTTATGTTAGTTTTCTTCTATTTAATGATTTGTTTTCCTTAAGCTTTGAAGCAGTTTTTCATGCTACTATAAACAATAAGAATTACTAATAATTAATTTTTCAACTTTCATCAGTGATGATGATGCAGCATTTGTTCACTTCATCCTATTGTATAAATATTTACCATTTCCATTAAATCCTTCATTGTTTCATATAAGAATGTTTTCAACTAACTATACGGCTAACTATTTAACCAAAATAAATTCTGAATAGAAGAGATCAGTCGGAAATCACGCCATGATGTTTTTATCGTGATTGTTACCCTGAAAAAATGACGCTGAAGGTAATTTATTATCATAGTGAGGTGCGTAAAAAAATTTAAAGCAATGTTTGAACTATTTTAAATGTGTGATTATGCTTTTTTTTCGAATGAATCTCATTTTGACCTGGAAAATGATCGTAACAGGAAAAACGTAACAGGAAAAACGTAACAGGAAAAATCGTAACAGGAAATTGATCATAACAGGAAAAACAAAAGTGCAGTAAATAAATTGTGCATCATGACAGACATCTTTCATTGCCCATATATTTTGTCATTACAATATTTCTATAGTAGAAAATCAGAAAGTAGAAATTGTTGTATAGTTTTGTAGCCGTATAGGTGAAAACATTCTTATATGAAATGATGAAATGATGAAATATTAAATATTTAAAATAGGATGAAGTGAACAAATGCTGCATCATCATCACTGAAAACAATTGAAAAATTAATTTTAGTAATTCATATTATTTATAGTATGATGAAAAACTGAATCAAAACTTAAGGAAAACAAATCATTAAATAGATGGAAACTAACCAACATGGGGTCATATATTCATCCCTTCATCTTCTAACCCAACTGAAGACCTTTCCAGTCAACGGATTTATCGTGTTTATCCCAGGCATTGACACAGGAGTATGCATTTTGGCTTTCCTTAAACAATTTTAAACTCAGCTCACTAAATTTTAACTCGAAGCTTGGTGTGCTATCCACCAGAACGAAATGTGCAATAATAGTAACTGTTATGGTCTGAGAATAAAAACATATAGTGGACTGTAAAAAAACACAACTGCTTTCTGCGAAAACCAAACACACATCCCTGGTGTACATACCTGTTGTTACATTTCTTTCTCCCTCCAGCCAGCTCCCTCCCACGCAGACAGGATGTTCATATTATCAGGCGCTGACTTGCCTCTTCGATTTTTTTTTTACATATTATGTCCTTGGAGCTATTGATCCATGAGCCAACAGTAACCAAAGTACAAAATAATTGATTTAAATCTTTTATGCTATTTAGATTTTTTTAATTAAAATGTTTTTTATGATTGTCATTAATTTAGTTCAATTAAAAAAATTTTAACAAAAAGCTTTTATGAAAAAATAACTAGACACTTTCATTACATTTAAGACTAAAAGGATATCACAGTATAAAATTCATTATTTTTTCCAATTGAAGTCCTTTTAAACCGACTAATCTCTAAAACATTTTTGACTATGGTTTGCCACAAACACAGTTACTACGAATGCAAAAATCACTGTGATACGAAAAATGTACTAAGATTATCCATCGCTAGTATCTAGAGACGAAAAATCTTAGCATATAATTCATTCCAGAGATACTTGAAAACTCTCGTGAAAATTTATTTTAAACTTCTCTCTTTAACTTTTTTAACTTAAAAAAAAAAAAAAAAAAACTTTTTTTTTAAAAAACTTTTTTAACTCTTTAAACTTTTCTCTTTAACTCGTTTTCTTTAACTTTTTTTTTTTTAATTTTCTCAATTAAGCTATTAATTCATAATTAACCTCTATTAATTTCTTTATTTTTCTCTATAACAGTCTTCTACTAAAAATATAATTTAATTTTTCAAACGTATAGACTTTTAGCAACTATTATTCTTTTCCTTGTGAAAATAGTAATCGAAAGGATTATTATACATGTGAATATTTCTATTATCCACAGTTTGTGAATAGTTCTATTATCCACTGTTTCAATTAATAAACGAAGCTCTTCGAGCAACCAGAAGATTCTGAAAGGGCAAAGTTTGTCTTAAATGACAATTATATAAGGCTTCGCAATTCTGTGAAATGGCAGATTGCCGGAATTATCAATATTGCGAATTTCAGTCTACGGATCATTTAACCAACTTAACAATTCTAATTTATCATGGGTTTGCATACAATTTAACTGCTGTAATGTCTGTTTCTGTTGACATTTTGTAGGTAACCATATTGTCTTTTTGCAACTAAGTAAACTTAATCCTTATGTAATAGAATGGGTTTACATAATTATTTAAAATATTTATAATACCCAATAAAATTAAATACCATAAAAGTTCAGAAAAAAAAAGCCAGTAATACGCATTTTTAAATACCTGATTCCCTTCTAAATATAAATCGAAAAATAATATGAGGGAAATAATTATTATTATGTTTAAACATTAAATAATAATATATAAATTAACCATTTCAAATATTTTTGATTAAACACGAAAATGGCAGAATAAGCAATAGAGAGAGAGGGATAAGGACAACGATACTTAAACAATTAAAAATTTCGTATAATTCTAAGAAATTAAAATAGATATCTCGTTTTTGATTAAATTTTTCTGGTGAATTTTTGAAAATATTTTTTATTTAATGCAATCCCTTTCATATATTAGGCGCTTCTATAAATTTATTATTTTTACAGTAATTTTATTATTTTTTTTCTACATTTATCACTGTGAATATATTTTTATATTTAAATCTATGGATTTTATTGTGTTATTTTCAAAATTTCATTTATTTGAAAGTATATCATAAAATGTATGAAACAGTTCTTGGTTAAAAACAATATTTGGGTTTTTTTCTGCGCTCAATATGAAAGGTTTTTTTTTAAAAAATTGCTAATTCATCAAAATTTATAAGAGTTATATCTTAAAAGAATTTTTATTAATTTTTTTAAAGAACTTAACTTGCTAAATGTAGTTTGTGTACACGTTATACAATAGGCTAAAAATGGAACACCTTTAATAACTTCTGTAATAAACATTAGATTTTCACATATAGTATAGTTAGAAAGGGCCCGAAAGAAACTAAATTATAGTTCAAAACTGCATTGCACCACAATTTAGATCACTTCACCATTTCACAGAATTAGATTACCAAAATTAATTAACATGGTTAATTAATCACTAATTCTAATTTTTTTTATATTGCGGAACCGGAGAGTTTTAACGCAATCGACTCAGAACATGAAATTAGTATTGGATAATTTTTTTGAAGAAATCTAATTAAAGGTTTCGGTTAAGAAATATAGAGATTCAAAAATTGGCTTTTCTAATATCAAACGAAACTTTCGCTTAATTAACGATATCTTGCTTTCTAATTAATATTTTTTCTAATTTGTCCATCAGTCGAAAGAAAACAATTCCCAGAAATAAAACATAGCTTTAGTCAAATATTTGGGATTAAAAGCATTAAACACTGAATACAGTTATGATAAAAAAATAATTATAACATACTAAAAATTTTATGCGGTTGCTTTCTAGTGTCACCCTTCAGATATATATATATTTTGGGAATTATTATTAAAAGTTTACACGAGATATTCAAGAAAGTGTCAATTACTGATCAAGCTCCAAATTAATATATATATATTTTAGATCTGTATTTCGCAAACTATATAAAGCTGCTGTATTTGTTTCTTTCATTAACATGAGGATTAGGCCCAGAACCACTTCTTCTTTATCTGTAATGCACATTGTTTCTTGGCACCCATCATACTGGATTCCCATGAAGAACCCCCACCCTGATAATGGGCCAAAAGACATTTGGGTCATTACACCTAGATGTTCGATAAAGAATCATTTAGTATTATATCTTCACGATTGCCTTATTGTATATGCTTTTCATTGCAACTTATCTATCTGCTATCAACCATCTCCAACTTTTTCTATTGTTGCTGTATATTGTTACTTTGTTTCGAATTTTAATGTCTAGCCTTGTAGAATTTAATCTACAAAGCTTTGTCAGAATTGTTACACATCCTGTTTTAAATTGAATATTTGGCCCATTCTGAGCATAAATTCCTGTTTAAATATCATCACATGAGTAAAACTGAAATTCAAACAAAATTTATTGAAAGATTCATTTTCAGATGTAAGAATATTAGTTATTTCAAAACCGGTAACTTCACAAAATTGAATTAATGATATGAAAATTTATGGCTTTAATTGAGATTCAATGATACTTTTATTATTAAAAAGCATCGTTCGATTTGAATTCGTGCTACATTTATGGAATACAAAAACATCGGACACAAGAACCTATTACTAGATAAATAAATTAATCATTTAATTACTTCACTGCAGAAGATAATATAAATTGACAAATTCAGATTTAAAATGTTTTATATAGTTTATACCATATTATATAACAATGTCTTTTATTTTACATATGATTTAAAAATGATTACCTTACCAATGCGATTGGTGCGGTGTTGATTGGTTACCAATGAATGCCAAAGGTGATTTATTTATTATAGTAAAATTAAATCTTTTATCATAACATTTTAATATTCCATTACACAGTTCAAGTTTATCCTAGGGTATGAACGAGATAATAAATTGATTTTAAATTAGTATAACTGTACTTAAATTTGTCCTAAAAATGTTACCTAACTAATGTAAAACAACGGTATTTTAAATTTAGTTTTCATTCAGGATACGTTTGCTTACCCCCTGGCAAGGTAATCAGTTTTAAATTATATGAAAAAAATACATTTTATAAGTAATATGTTACACACTATATAAAACATTTTAATCTTAATTTGTTAATATAATATTATTAAATCTATAGTAATAATAATAATAATATAATAATAATAATACAATTATTATTATTATACACTGAAGTGACAAAAGTCATGGGATAGCAATATATAAATATTCAGATGGCAGTAGCATTTTAGAACAGGTATAAATAAAGAAATTTGACAGAATTTCATTTTGTTCAAGTTATTCATGTGAAGAGGTTTTGACGGGATGATGACCGCATTCTGACGGGAATTAACAGACTTTGAACGGAATGTTAGTTAAGCTAGACGCATGGGTCATGCCATTTCGGAAATCGTTAATTCAACATTCCCAGATCCACTGTGTAAAGAGTGTACCGAGAGTATGATATTTCAGGCATAACATCCCACCATGGACAGCGCAGTGGTCGACCGCCTGCACTTAACGACCGAGACTGGCGAAGTCTGCAAAGAGTCGTTAATTCTAACAGACAAGCAACACTGCGTCAAATAACAGCAGAAATCAATGTGGGACGTACAAGGGACTTGTCTGTTAGAACTGTGCGGAGAAATTTGGCTTTCTTGGGCTATTTCAGCAGAAGACCGACTCGACTGCCTTTACTGACAGAACGACATCGCTTGCAGTGACTCTCGTGAGCACGTGAGCATATCGGTTGGTCCCTAGATGAATGGAAAACCGTGGCCTGGTCCGATGAGTCACGATTTCAGTTGGTAAGAGCTGATGGTAGGGTTCGAGTGTGGCGCAGACCCCTGAAGCCATGGAGGAAAACTGTCAGCAAGGCACTGTTCAAGCTGGTGGTGGCTCCGTAATGGTGTGGGCTGTTTTTTCATGGCATGGACTTGGTCCTCTGGTGCGACTGGACCGAACATTGACTGGAAATGCTTATGTTCAGCTACTTGGAGATCACTTGCAGCCATTAATGGACTTCATGTACCCAAACAACGATGGGATTTTTATAGATGACAATGCGCCATGTCACCGGTCCACAACTGTTCGCGATTGGTTTGAAGAACATTCTGGACAATTCCAACGAATGATCTGGCCACCTAGATCGCCCGACATGAATCCCATCGAGCATTTATGGGACATCATCGAGAGGTCTGTTCGTGCCCAAAATCCTGCACCATCAACGCTTTCACAATTATGGACGTCTATCGAGACAGCATGGCTCAATATTCCTGCAGAAGACTTCCAACGACTTGTTGAATCCATGCCACGTCGAGTTGCTGCACTTCACCGGGCGAAAGGAGGGCCGACACAATATTAAGAGGTATCCCATGACTTTTGTCACTTCAGTGTACACTTATATAATAATATTATATAGTATATAATATTACAAATATATATACAAATCTTTATCTGTAGTAAAGTAAATAAAGATTAACTTATTTAACTAGCAATATGTTAACATATTAAAGAAATATGACAGAAATTTCACAATTTGAACAATGCTTAATGGAGTACAACAAAAATATAAGGATATACTATTCTGACGCATATTTAAATCTAATATACATATATTTCTAGTTTAATGCATTACGCAGATACATTTATTTTTTTCTCTAGTGCATTATGTTAGAATGAGAATAACTACTATATTCTTCTTCATTGGCGTACAGCCCCATAGTGGGCCAAGGCCGTATGCATCTATTTCGAGACAGGAAACTATTATATTAGAAATATATAATAATTCCCGTAGCATATCACTACAGAAAAATAATTTTATATTCTTTATAATAAAAATTTTAATCCCTATTCATATGTAATACTTGAATTTGAAAATGAAAATCTTGCTTTTATGTAATTACATTTTTTAAACTATAAAAGTAATAATACTTCTTGAAACATCCAAGTTAATAAAAAACTAATCTAGCAGTGGCTTTATTCTTTATAAAGTGGTTGCATAAATTAATTAAACATACTTAGTTAAATATAATTAAACAATTGTGCTTAATTACAAGCTCATTACATCCCTTTCTAAATTATTTTAAATAATTTAATACTCCATCTATTGCCGGCGGGTAAGGTAAATAAGTATTATATTCTAAAGTTGGAATCCTTTTAAATATCATGGTACTGAATTACGATAGACTTGATCCAGTTAAAGTAAAATCCTTCAAAATTTATAACTTTATCAGAGTTGGATATAATATATTAAAAATCTAATCTTAGAAAATGAATTAAAATATTTTGAAAAGCTATTTATTAGAAAAACCTTCGGCAATGAAAATAAAATGCTCGTTGCATATGTATAGTGATAATATTTAATTCCAAGTATTCCTAGGAATAAATTAATGTTTTAAAAATGTTACTGTATGTACTCTGCTATATCATTTCTCTAGAAAAGTGGAATTGAAACATCTTCCAATGTGTCATGATAAAATATATTATATTAAATCACGATATTTTAGGAAAATCTAAAGAACCGAATGTATGAAATCTTTTCATTCACAATTTGTCATTAAAAACCAAATGCTGCATGTACACTCAAGAGCCAAAACATTATGACCACCTGTCAATAGTGAGTTGGCCCACCTTTGGCGCGCAACACAGCTTCAACCCGCCTTGGCATGGATTAATACCACCACTTAATACCAGTTAAATACCACTTCCACCTGATCAGGATAAAAATCATATGTTTGTGCATCTATACCACGTCATCCAGGCGAGTTCATTGCAAAATGTTTGATGTTATGGGTGGTCATAATGTCAATAAAATCGAGTTATTATCATTTGCGCTCTTGAGTGTATGTACATTGTAATTATTTTTTTACATATTTATTGTTTTTTAATTTATTCTAGCTCTCTGATATGCTATAGAATACAAACTCAATAAAATCTAATTAAGCAAAACAATTAAATATTTTTTTTATCTACATATGATTATTTATCTCTGAAAATGGAATAATAACTGTTTAATATTTTAAATTTCGAAATTAATATTTTTAAATCAAATATATTTTGTAAATTGAAAAAGTAGAATGCTTGTTTTCATATAAAGCGTGTTTGTATTCAAAAAAGTTCAAAATCCCATTTATTGGATTCAAAAATATTTGTTACGAATTTTGTTTCCTTTCTCGATATTTATATTACAATAGACAAAACAGTTTATGCAATTTCTATACATACTAGAAATGTTCTTGGAATAGTATGGTTCAAATATTAAAAATTTTTATCGTTAAAAATTATTTTATTAAATATTGTTTAATTATTTTGCTTAATACGAGTTAATTAAATAAATGTTAAGAGTAGATAATTTAATAGATCATTATTAATAACTTGTTGCAAGCTATAAGCTATATTACACACATTATATATATATATATATTATATCATTTAGTCTGGATTAATTCCTGAAGAGAAACAATCTGAACAATCTCTGTTGATAGACTGTAATGTGCCCATCTTAAAGTTTTGCTTTTTAAAGGAAGGTGAATTGTACACAACACTTATCGTATTGCGTAAAGATCTTCTTAATGAAGATTCTGGTCTTTATAGACATCTTTACTGGAACTACCTGAAGCCAAGATTTAAGTTGACGTCAGATAATCACAGGAATTGCCCCTCTTCAATTAAAATTGCGAGCAATTGTGTCCAGAATGAGGTAGGACTTAGAGAAGAAAACATTTGAAATAACAGAGAATCAATATCCGTCTCATGAATAATGAATATAGAATGAATCCGTCCCATGAATATTTTTAATATTTGTAATCAAGATGACATTCGAAATCAGTCCTCTTCAAGAAATGCTGAGATTATTATACAAATGGTTCCAAATCAAGTAAAGTGATTTTGCTCCTTTAAAAATTGATTAAATCTCAGAGTGGAAGGATAAACTGAAATCACAAAATTTTTTTTTCCAAGAAGAATGAACAGAACATGTAAAAGACGTGGCATGTTAGACTGTGTTTGTATTACTGGTCATCTTAAATCCTCAAACACCATATCAACTCTCAAATTTTTGTTTTCTGATTCTTTAAAACCTTCTTTCTGATATTTATTTAAATTCTATTTTTGTAAGCTAACGACTTCATTGTGCAGTCACTGTAACGTCAATAATGAATTTTGTGAAAAGTTTTCTTTTACTTTTCTGAATCACTTTTACTTACACCTCATATTTACTTTGACCCCTAGGGTCTAAACTCAGATAATTCTTGACACTTCTTTCTTCCCGTTCTACCTTTTTTCACTTTCTTAACTTTTTTCCTCTATTTTCATTGCATCTACACACTATTTCACATCACATTTGACCACCTCTGTTTGATTTTGATCTGCCTATAATAATAATAATCCAATGGCCCTCCATAACAGTTTTTCTAGTTAATGGTGCCTTGAAGTCATTGTAAATAATCTATTTCATATAACTTACTATCACAGTGATAATCTACTGTCTTACTATCACAGATCTATTTTTATGCTGCTGAAAGATGACGCATTCCAATTGACATATTTATCATTTTTTACATCAGTTATTTCTTAACTTTATGCATTTAACATTATGTTTTGTCAAATGATTGATAATTTCCCCTATTTTAGAGAAACTAGTGCACTTAAAACAAACATTATCAAAAACTATAATGAATATTTCATATCCACAAATTAAGGATTAAAGCCAAAAATATTATTAATAGGTAAACATATATTTTATTCATAGTTAAGTGAAGTAATAGGTTATTTCTATTAACCTATTATCCCGTAAATAAGATAAAAAATTATTTAAAAAAAATGAACATTTATCTAAAAATGTATAAATATTAATTAATAAATTAATAATGCTTAGGAACTAAGATTGTCTAAAACTGGAACTGTAAAAAAAAAAAAAAATGAATCATCAAATGAAAATTAGGATAAGTATATTATTTTATATATAAATTCCACAAAAATAAGCGCTTTATCAATTAAATACTTAATGCACTACAGTATCTAATATCATGCTACAAAATAGTGTTGTAGATTTTATATGAACACATTGTTAATGGCATAGAATTTTTATATGCAATGAATCCGAATTCTGATACTTTCCCCTTTGAATGTAATTTAATTGTCAATCAAAAGATAAATTATTTATTAAAATCAAAGATGTATTTAATTTTTTTTTTTTTAAATAAAAATTTAAAAAAAAAATGTCGTATAAGCTACAATTTTGACCACGACTGTACATCGCCAAACTTTTGTTATATCACACATAAAACATAATATTTGCAAACAACTCCAAATCTTATAAACAGAGTTAAATTTCCAATAAATAGCCTTAAACAAGTAACGCCCGAGCAATACATAAAAGCAAATACTCGATTTATTTCTTTGTATTTTGAACAAACTCTTCCAAGAATTTGATCCATGATTTTGGAAACAATTCAGCACATTGAGATCTGACACTGTACTCTGCGCAGTCGCTAGATCGATAAAAGACAATGTCGCCCAGGTGTTCCTTTTGCACAGAATTCTTTGTTGCCCACGAGCCAAAGCTACTTAAATCAGCCAAGAACGCAAACTATAGTTTCAAGTTAAGCGCTTAATTTTTTTTTGTCAAAATTCTAGAGTAAGTAGCACTTGCTATGAACAGTTAAAAGGGTATCTTTCCAAAACGTTAAATTAATTGTAAAGAAAGATTATTTATGCAAATCCGAATTAGTGAAAAGATACATTTATGTTCCTTGTCTAAAGCGAATAATTTATTATTCCACTTTATTTGAGTCTTGCATAATTTAGGAACGGCATGAATGCGAATTTCGTAGAATTTTATCAAATCACTTGCTGTTTGCTAGTTTAAGGTTAAGTCAGAATTAATTCTGTCTGTAAATAAGAGCGAATCAAGTCTTTATTTAATGAAATAACTAGCAGTTAGAAAGTTTCGTTTGATAATATTTGCAATTTTAGAATATCTCTTATTCATGATCAGAAAATTGTATTTATTCCTGCAACTGCTTGAAGAAACATAGATTAAATATTTAAAATATTAACAAAGCAAAAATAATAAATTAAAATTATTTACTTAAAGATTTGAACAGACACTGTTTGTTGATGACAGATGTTTAGTTTAATAAGGTTTATCAATACTTTCAATTAAAAGGAGAAATACTTTTTATTTTATTTATTTTTTTCCTCTTTTGATAGAAGATACTTTAGAAAAAATATTGATCTTAATAATATTGATAAAAAATAACTGAACTAGTATTGATTTCATAGGAAACTTTGATTTAATAGAAATCTCTTAGATATCTTTATTTTATTTTAAGTTAAATAGTTTTTAATACGCTCAAAAAAACACTAAAGTACTTGTTCACATTTTAATAAACTTCTTTCATATTGCATTTTTTAACTACGCATAATATGTCGTAAAACAAGTAAGGATTGTGGGCGGCTTATCCTTAATCATTGTCAGCATTGCAGTTTCTTGGTGACATAAGTGGAAATACCGTTAGGATGTTGTAGAATATCTCATAGTCTATTGGTCGATTTTGCACGAGATCGTAGTCAGAATGCATGATATTGGCTAGTCTATTGCAAGAAATTAGCTGATTCTATTGGCATTAGTTGACGTCTGTACTATACAAACAACTACTACTACACCACACCACATCACATCACTGTGCCTTTAGTGAGTTTCCCCTTTACGGTTTGGGAATGATGTGGGTGAAAAGTCTTATTGGGCTCTGAGAAACTCTACGGTCATATGAGACCGTGACCTACGGCTTAAAGTGGATTCCGAACCACTACAAACATCCATGGAACCACGAAGGCTCGAACCCGAATCCTCTGGTACCGAGTGCCAGAGCCCTAGCCACTCGACCATTAGTACCACCACTTAATACCAGTTAAATACCACTTCCACCTGATCACATGCCTTCCACGTCATCCAGGCGAGTTCATTGCAAAATGTAGGGGTGGTCATAATGTTTTGGCTCTTGAGTGTAGTTATTAACAGCTGTTATTGTAAGAAATTGTTTGACCGAAGAAAAGTTTTTGAAGTCCAGGTACAATATTGAACTGCCCCAAAGATATCATTATTTGCTATTCACTGTGCTACAGTCTTTTCCACAGCACCCATTTTTTTTCAGATTTCACAGCGTTTGTCTGAAGAACCCAAAGCAGCCTGTAAGACGTATCCATTTAACTTCGCAGCATCGACAGTGTGGTCTCTAATATTGCCATAGTCAACCATCCCGGCTACAAGCAAGCACAGCATTCAGCAATTAATCCCACTTCAGTCTTGGAGTAGATGACTAGCTAATCCGTTTGTTGAGTGGCCAGGATCAGCGTTTAGCTCAGCTCGACACTATTAATGTCATCATACGGCGGTTTGATTTACCCTACATGGCGTGCTATTCTGGGAGCATGTTCCAATAAAATAGCGCCAATCTCTATAAGGCTCGCATATCACTCAACTGGCTCCGTCTATAGATACTTTTCTTGGACATTTCTCAACTGACTCAGTGAAATTGATACTTTTCTTTAGCCCAGGGGATGGTCACCCCAAATGCTCTTGCGGGTCATTTTGGAAATGCATCATAATTCCGCATGCTGCATATAAAATTATATATTCCCATATTAGATTTAGACCCACTATAGACATTTTTTAGAGTGAAAAATTGAAATGAGTTATTATTATTGTGCTTACTATTATTCTTACATGTAAGCATTGATAATATATTAATAATAATCTAAATGTAGAAAGAAATATATAACACTAAAAATGAAATATAAAAATATATAAATATAAACGAAATAAAAAAATGAAATCGTTAAAAACTATTTATTTTAATACAGAAACTATATAAATTTTACTGGAGAAACAAATATTGCAAAGCAATATTTGTTTCTCCGCTCTTTCGCTTAGCTTTTACAAATGGATCTCAATTTGGGTATTTGCACATAGTAATTGGCTATTGCAGGCTAGCGTCCGTTAGTCCGTTATGTTTGAACGTGTTTTGTGTTTGGTCAATTTCATTTTCACAACAAAAAACGATTCGCAAAAAACAATTTTGTTTGAACCAAAAGCGCTAAAAATTTTTATGCCAGATTTCTCAAATTGGAAAATTTCTTATATATCTGTCACATATTAGTTATATTATCAATATCTGTAATATAGTTGCAAGAATATTATTTTAAAATCAAAGTTAATTTTTATAATTTCGACAGTTAATTTTTGAATATATGGATGCGCAAATAATGTAAAATATAATAATTGTGTTAATTAAACATAATATAAAATAAATATATTTTGTAAAAGTGTGATAAATCTCACTGGCCAGAAAATTTTTCAAGGCGGACAGCTAAAAAAGTAACAGAAATTGCATACTATTTCAACTAAAATATTTGCATTTCCAATAATCTAAAGTATTAATGCATTGATGTAATGTTAATTGATAGATTATAATAGAAGAATAATACATAATATTTTAAAAAACAGAACCTTAACTTTTCTATTTTGAATCATATATTAATAAACGAAGTAATTATACTCATTAAGAGTAAAATCTTTACAATATTATATTGATTTTATTGCTAAGATTATTCCAGTTTACTATTTTAGTTAATGCTAAATGACTTTTGAAAACTTCCTTAAAGTGGAAATAAAATTTTTAAGGAAAATATTTTATGCCGGTACAGACATAATTTCGAAGTAACACTGAGATCCTTCCATTTTGAACTCATCCAATTTGAATCCGTATAGCCTTGGCAGTCGCAGTTAAACAGTCATAATGAGAAATATTTTTAAGCAAAACTTCAGATCTCCAGCCGTAAATTTCAAAGAAGTTGAAAATTTATGTGATCTGAAAGTCATAAAATGTTCCGGAGTCTCTTGAGACAGCATTCAAATTGAATTTATGGCTTTTGGTATAAATTATAATGTTAAACTGAACACGGTGCTGCCAACCCTTAAGGACATTAACTTAAACTCATTTTATCTCTTTAATAACAGTGATTTTATGACTAAATTCTATTAAATATCTTCATAAATGTATATTTCATAAACAATGTTCGTTCAACACAGTTTTCAGTTTTAAGGGACAAATAAGTCTTTCATATATTACTACTTCTGAATATTCTTATATTTTAGTATTAGTAGATGATTATTGAAAAGTAAAATTATCGAAAGTAAAAATTTTGTATGCTTTCATCTATGTATTCCTTTTTACAAGTATTCTTTTATCTTCAAATAGTTCAGAGTCCATTCCAGAATATTGTTCAACACATAACCTATAGTAGAACATTTGAATTTTATTTCAAAAAAATTTCAATTGCATGTTTTATGTAATTCAAGATTCCATGCAAACCATTTTCAAGTGCTCGATCTCGAAGAATATAAGAAAAGCAAAAAAAAAAAAATTGCTAATTCATACATGCATTGGCCTGTAGAATGTAGAACATCTGTAGCCATTTATCGACTTCATTAAGTTGTGTCTTCCTTTCACGCACTGGCAGGAACGCTCCCTGTGGAGTTCAGGAGAAATGGTCAGTTGGTCTACAGACTCTCACCCGGAGAGGAAGTATATTTCGCGAAGTATATTTCAGAGTTTCGATTTTGGGTCTTAGAAATGGAATCCTTCCACAAATCTATAATTATATGCCTTTAAATGTGTTAAATATTGTATGTCTCTAATTGTCGTATGTGTGTGGTGTTTGTGCGTGTGTTAATACAGCAGTTAGTTCTCCAAACTGTGCTGCAAGTATTATCACTAACCATACATAGTTACAATCTGGATGCCCAACCTGCACTCCATAAGTTTCAAATATAAGTTTATAGATATATTTTTGTAATACGTTGTAAGTAAATGCAATACAAGTTTTTAAAAAAAATTCACCTTTTCACAACAAAGACAACATTTAAGGTGAATTTTAAAAGAGGTGGATGAAATTAAATATTTTTGAAGTATTAATTTAGTCACACGCACCTTTGGCCATTTAAATCTTTTCACAACATTTTTCATGCCAAACAATTTCTCAAAATCACAATATTACGTAAGTATAGCCCAACTATTATTTTTCTAATGATATTAATGAGTTTTGTTTAACTTTAGACATTAATTGTGACGCATACTATCTGGAAATGAAGGGAAGAGGGGAAAATTTAGAAATGAATCAGTTTGATTGTTTGGATTATCAAACTACTACAAGGAAAAGAAATGTCTAAAGTAGAAGTGCGAAATGTTTAATTCTAACTATAAAAAATTAAAATCTGAAAGAGAAATAAATAAGATTCTTAATTGCTCTAAAACAATGTTTTGAATAAAAAAGAATTGTACGAAAAATTAATAAGATCTGATTGCAAAAAGCAGTTATAAGTTCATGACAGAAGATACATTTCCAAAGTTGCAGCGAAAAACTAGCAATCCATTCTTAAAAATTAAAGTAGCCCAATAGACAAGTAAACCAATATTCATGCAAGTATGAAGTATAAAGTCGAATGTTGATGTTAATATTTGGAAACTATGAAGAAAATTGAGAGCACAATAGACAAGTAAACCAATATTTATGCAAGTGTGTAGTGAAGTATGAAATGGAATGTGGATGTTGATATTTGGAAACTACGGAGAAAATTAAGAGCACATAAATATCTTAAAGAAATTACTCTAAAGTGGCAAAAAATGGAAACTTGGAATTCTACAAGAAAAAAAATAATTCTGGATGAATATAAATTTAATTTATACTTCCCGACGGCAATAACTACTATTGGGCTGACTTAATACAAGAATCTCTTTTAGTCGAATGAGAGAGACGGCTCTGTTTAGCATGGGGTGCTTTCACGTACTTAAGAATATGTTATCTGTAAAGAGTTGATGGAGAAATGAACTCAGGGAGTTATGAACAGACGTTATAAAGATGTTTTAGGCTGTTCTGACCACTTTTAGGAGGTCAAAAGGGAATTTCCAACAAGATAATGTCCCCAGTCTTGAATCTAAATTAACAACAAAATGGGTTAAAAGAGAAGAGGTTGGTGTTTTATTTTAGTCGAATTTAATTCTAAAGTAAATTCTATACAAAACGTGCATAATTATTTGTCTCACCAAATATAGAAAGCCAGAAACAATGCCATTTGACATAATAATTGAAATTCACTATTATGGAGAAATTGGACATTTTTTCCTGAATCACTCTTTAATAATTAATTAAATCAATGTCAAATTATGCGTTTTATGTTATTAAAGAAATGGCGGAGCAACAATTAACTAAATTTGCTAAAGATTTCTTTGTTACATGTGTAGTTTTAAAATTTTATCTTTTTTCTACTTTTTTTTGCTAAATTTTTGTTACATCTTTTGTAAATGAATCTCTGATATACTTCTAAATATCATTTCAAATATCTTGTTCTGGACTGGAATTGTTTTATTTTGAATAAATTCTTCCACTAATAATTTAAATAACAAAATTATTTGTGGTTTTATAGTATAAGGTTTTGTAACAGGTTTCATTTTATTACTGAAAAATGTCACATATGTTGTAGTTTTTACAATCTTTTAGTGTTTACATATTTTCTGCATTGTAAAATTTACGACCAAGTTCTTTAAATCTCGTATTGTAATTTCGTGGCGCATTAGATGATTGATTAAATAAAAATCCAAATCCTTTATTTATGAATATAAATAAAAGGATAAAAGGAATCTTATTAAAATTAATTAAATTAATTTAAGAGCAATGTAATAATATCAAATTACTATTTAACTAAATCTGATTCTTATAAGTTGATTATTTATTTTAATCTTATGACAACTTTCAAGAAATTTATTCTAGGACTATTTGATGTTACAATGTATAAAAATCCTTTGCAAATGCTGCTTTTATAGTGTATTAAAATTAAAGATTGTGATGGTACTGAAGATACGTTTGTTTAAAGAAGATCTTAAATCCAATTTCAACCAGAAAGTCCCCATTCTCTTTCAAGTCTTTCAAGAACAAAAGCAGACAATTTCCTATTGCATCTCATCTTAAAATCGAAATCCTGATAATATCAAAATACATTTCATTTATTTAATTGATTGCCTCTCACAAACCGGAGGGGAAAGTGCTAATTATTTGTAGTAGCTTATTCAGCCTTGTTATTATTAAAGATTGTTGTTTTCAGTAATATTAGTGTCATTGAACTATTTGCTTATTTAGACTGCAACCTTTTCATAAAACATGCAAACACTGGCAGAACATTTGACGCATTATAAGTCATTTACTGTGAATAATATGTATAAAAATTCCAAAATAGAATTATTTATGAATATAAATAAAGAAGAAAACCTTACCTTCTTTCTCAAATTCCATTTATTTAAAAGCAATGTAATAAAATCAAATTAACGTTAACCTAAATCTGATTCTTGTAAGTTGATTATTTTTTTAATCTTATGACATTTTTCAAGAAATTTATTCTATGACTTTTTTTTATGTTACAATGTATAAAAATTCTTTGAAAATACTGCTTTCATGGTATATTAAAACGAAAGATTGTGACTGTACGAAAATATATTTGTTTAAAGAACATCTTAAATCCAATTCCAACCAGAAAGGCGCTATTCTCTTTTCAGTCTTTCAAGATGAACAAAAGATGATTCCTATTGCATCCCATCTTAAAATCGAATTTCTGAGAACCTCAAAATACATTTCATTTATTTAATTGATTGCCTCTCACAAATCGGAGGGGAAAGTGTAAATTATTTGTAGTAGCTTATTCAACCTTGTTATGATTAAAGATTGTTGTTTTCAGAAGTATTGGTGTCATTGAACTCGTTGCTTACTACTGTGTCCTAAAAGTAAGACCAATTTTCAATTTAAAATTCCCGATTTTCGAAATGTCTGAATTAACTGAGCAAAGAACTTACATTAAATTTTGTTTGCGGAAACGTATAGAATGTTGCAGAAGGCATTTGGTGAGTATCCCTATATCGGAAAGAAATGTTTTGAAGTGATATAGTTTATAAAAGACAGAGAACGCACTGAAAACGAAGAGCCCTCTGGTCGACCATCAACCTCAACCGACGAAGCTCACGTCCAAAAAATTAAAGATTTGGTGCTTGCAAACCGTCGATTTACAATGAGAGACCTTGCCGATGATGTTGGAATTTCAAAAGGATCGGTCAATTCCATTTTGGGTCTCAAACGCGTCAAATCGCGATTGGTACCGTAAACACTGAATGCGCCAGTTCACACTGCATTGATTCTTCGTGAATTTTTCTTCAAAAATTAAACCCATATCGTTCCACAACCACTATATTCACACAGTGCGACTTCTGGCTATTCCCTAAACTCAAAAGACCACTCCGAGGACACTTTTTTGAGTCGATTGAAGAGATTCAACGTGAATCGCCACGCGCTTTGAAGGCCATCCCTGCCGATGATTTTTTAGCATGCATTGAGGATTGGAAAAAAAGTTGGCATAAGTGCGTTGTGTCCGGATGGGATTACTGTGAAGGCGATGAAATAAATTTGAAAGAATTAAATAAAGAGTTTTCGAAAAAAAAAATGGATTTTACTGTTTGGGCATATAGTATATAAACAAAAATAAATTAGTACATTTTTGAGCACAGTAGTATAAGTCGTTTACTGTGGATAATATTTTGAAATATCATACTTCTTCTATATATCTATTACATCTCATCTTAAAATCGAAATCTTGAGAACCTCAAAATAAATTTCATTTACTTAATTGATTGCCTCTCACAAATCGGAGGGGAAAGTGTTAATTATTTGTAGTAGCTTATTCAACCTTGTTATGATTAAAGATTGTTGTTTTCAGTAGTATCGGTGTCATTGGGCTGGTTGCTTATTTAGACTAGAACTTTTTTTATAAAATATGCACTCATTAGCAGGACATTTGATGCATTATAAATTGTTCATTATGGATAATATTTTGAAATATTATACTTCATCTATATATATTTGCAGGTAGAAGAAATTTTCAATTTTAAGTAAACACATTTTAGTAAAATTAATAAAGTAGCTTTATATACATAGAATACAATTACTTTTTATTATAAGAATGCACGGACGCTGCCGGCATGAGTTTTATTTTGCTGCCAACCTCATCATATTTCCATTTTACTTAAAAGTTATAATTGCTAATTTGCTTGGAATATTTTAAAAGAGAACATGATTCAACTTTAGTTTAATAAAAAGATATATATTTTTAAAAAATAATACTATATTGTTTAAATTATATTTAAATATTTTGAAAAGTATTTTATTCAATATTTATTATTTTATTGCAAACAAGAATATCAGATTCATTGTCAATAACTTGATGCTGGATTCTCATCTATGTAATTTTATCTTTACGATATTTATTGCCAATATATATGTACCAATTTAAAATTGCCTTAAACAAAGTATATGTGGGTTTCCCTAGGAAATATGGAAAAATGCGTTAGTCCTATTTCGATCGACATGTACTTGTAAACAAGCATTTTTAGTCATGAATGCCAAAGAAAATCGATAAATAAAAAGCTTTAGACTCATATTTTTGGTTACTATGAAAACCGAATAAAATACTAAAACACTCACTAAATTTAGGTAATATCATACAAAAATTAGTTTACTCCTTTTTTTATTATATTACATATTTTCATTACATATAAAGATATTAAATATATACATAATGAATAATTTTCACACGGTTTTCTTTGTATGTGAATTATCTGCGGCTGAATTACAACGAATTCATGTAACCTGTGGCTTTCGTAAGTCTGTGCGTCCGTCTTTTTTTAATATTTTTAAAATAGTAGATGGGTAAATAAATAACATGACTACAAAATTCCCCCAATATTTTTATATATATATAAATATAGCTTTCTTAAATTGGACAGCTAAGGTTATTCTGGCATTTTATTCAATGTGGCAATAATTGCTTTACAATAAGTATTTGAAAAAGAATTGGATATGTCTAGTAAATAACTTAAGTCCTGATGCCGAGTGACTAACGCTCTGGCGCTTGGTGGTTCGGAAATCCACTTTAGATCGTAGGTTCCGGTCTAATATGCCTGTTGAGCGTTGGACGTAGAGTTGTCAACCCAACCCCGTAAAAAGAAAACATCTACTGTCTCGAAATCTGCCAGCAGGCAAACGGCCTTGGTCCAGCATGAGGCTGTTGCGCAAATAAAGAAGAATATTTTGCAATTACTATAATGACATTTTATAAATGAATTTATTTTTTTCACTTCTCATATCCCTACTAGAAAACATCTCCTGTTTCGGAGTCTGCCAGTAAGCAGACGGCCATAGTCCAACCAGTAGTGCCAGGGAAGTTAATTAGTTAGTAAAGAGCTTAAATCTTATTATTCCCCCCCCCCCAAGAATACTTGAATAATATTTTTCCCACATCATAATTAAAACCTAGTTGTTGATCTCATAATGATGTTTTGCAAAATTAAAGAGATAATTCTTATTTTAATCAATCTCACATTTGAAGAAATGTTTATAATTCATAATAATAATAATAATATAACAAGGTGAAAAATGGGTTTTTAATTTGTTTGACAGAAGAAAAGTTAATAGATTTACTAATGAAAATTGGCCTTTCGATTTGAGGGACCATAAATGACGTCATAAGCCAAGCCACTCAAATAATAGGAAATTGCCTATGACGTCAAACGAATGTCGTTACTCTAACTAAGTAATGGAGAGTAAACGTTGCTTTAACAAATTCTATAAAGTTCCTTCTTCAACAAAATATATAGAATACATAGATATTTTTTCTCTACACTAGATATTTCTTTTCCTTTTTTGTTAACTGCAACTACTTTCCAAAATATATAAAAATTCTTAAACCCTTTAATTAAATATTACAATTAACTTAATTAATTTGCTTAAAAAAAGATTAAATTTGATAATTTTTAGAAGATTTTAATTTTATTCAAAAATTCATTCAGATAAGAATATGAGTGAAGTATTTTATTTTTAAAATTTATAATATATCTGTAACAGTATATTTACTTGAATTAATGTACTTAAATATTATTAAAGTGAAGATGTTATTTTCGCTTGTAAAAATAAGTACTTATGAATAATTAGATTATTTATGTGATATCTTTTGAAAAATTTTGAATTTTAAATTTAATTTCGAAATTAAGAAAAGTAAGTAATCACCTTTTACCATAAAAAACCTGAAACTAAAATCAAAAAGTAGTTCTTTCTTTGTAATATTGTAAAAATAACACGCAAATCGACAAGAGTTGCATTTTTTTAAGTTTATCTGGCGCCATGTATTGGTAGATATATGCAACTTAAATCTAAAAAAAACTAAAATTAATTAATTAAATTTAATTACTGAATCAGTAATTGAAAAAACTGTATTAACAACCACTGTCATCCACTGCAAGTTTTAAAAAAAAATGTATTTGAACTTGAGTGGATGAATAAAAAGTATTTTATGACGGATTGAAAATTTGAACAAGATATATATAGGGAGAATGTGAGCTAATAGAAGGAATTGAAAAATAATGATTTATTTCATCATATTCTTTATGATTTATAGCAATAATATATTTATTTAAAAAAATGTATTTTAGTTATTTTTACTAAAAATTTTATTTTATTTTTTTGCACTTCAGCTATGTCAAACAAAAAAAATTAACTTCAATAGACTGGAACATATTTTTGACACGGATATTATATAATCATTATTGCTTTTTTTTTTACCCTGCTCTTCCTAGCTAATTATACATAACAAAAACCAAAACTATACTATTTTTTCTTTCAAATTTGTGATGCTTGAAACTTGTTGTTACAATGGTATGATATGGAAATTATAAAAAAATAGATTATTTCTAAATTTGCTGAATTTTCTTAATCAGGCTTAATGGAAATTATGTTTATTATTGCAGACTTGCAGGCAATTAAAAAGAAAAATAACTTCAAAAGAAATCTAATGTAAAGTTTAAAATTGATAATAATTCTAAATTTACAAAAAAAAAAAAAAAATTCCAGTCTAAATGTTTGTTAGCTTATTATTTTTTTTATTATCCTAATTTCTAATGCTCTTGCACAGTAAAAAAACAGTGAGTTTTCAAAATATCTTTTTTAAAACATCTTATTTCTCTAACTTTATTCTTGAACAATGCATGATTTATTTTGGAATTATTACAGTTTTTCTTTATTTATGAAAAAAAGGGTCTCACTGTATACATTTTTTTATTTGCAGATATAATTATGAAAGTAGATATCGCAATCCAGTATAACAATTGTACATCACGCAATGAGTATCCTGTCTGACACATATATGATAACGGATAGAGCGTTCTTCAAACGATACATTTTAAAGTTTCATGACATTCTGATAAATAGTTTACAGATTGCAGGGGTTTTTGTGCCCCTAGTTTTGTAATTTTTAAAACAATGGATAAAAAGAATTTCGTGTGTTGATTAAACATTTTTTTTTTGGTGGGGAAAAATACTACTTAAGCAAAATAGTGGCTTGATAAGTGTTATGGAGACTGTGCACTAGGGAAATCAACTATTATTGACTGGCATGCAGAATTTAAAGGCTGTCGTACAAGCACCGATGACGCTGAATGCTCTGGTTGCTCAATATCGGTAGTTGTTCCAGAAAACATAAAAAGTCCACAAGATAGTTTTGAATGACCTTGAAGTAAAGTTGCGGGAGATAGCTGACACCTTAAAGGTATCAGATATTTACAATTTTACACCAAAATTTGAGCTTGCTTAAGTTTCTTTCGAAATAGATGCCGCGTTTCTCACACCGGACAGAAAACAACAAAATGCCGATGATTCAGAGCCCTGAGTGGAGCTGTTCGGTATTCTTTTGTCGGTATGTAACAATGGATGAAACATGGAACCACTACTACACACCGAAAGTAGTGGATCCATGGATGAATCGTCCAAAGAGACCAAAAACTCAAAAATCAGCAGGCAAGGTTATGGCATCCGTATTTTGGGACACTCAAGATATTTTGTTCATTGACTATCTTGAGAAAAATAAAACTATAGCGAATATTATATGTCATTATTGGATACACTGAGTGTAGAAATTAAAAAAAGTGCTGTTTCACCAAGACAATGCCTCATGTCACAAGTCAATGAACACTATGGTTAAATTGATAGAATTACGCTTCGAATTGTTCTCCACCACCTTACTCTCCAGATCTGGCCCCTTGCGACTAATGGCTTTTTGTAGACATTAAAAAGAGACTCCAGGGAAAGAAATTTATCACAAATGAAGAAGTGATTGCCGAAACTGGGGCCTGTTTTGAGAACAAAGACAAAACGTTCTCCAAAAAATGCATTGAAAACATAGAGGAAAGTTGGAATGAATGCATCAATCTTGAATGAGAGTATGCTGATGAAAAAAGTCGAGTTTTTTAAAAAAATGTTTTTCTTAGCTAGACCGGAGACTTATTGAGTGATGTGTTAAATAATAAATGTAATTAAATATTTCCTTTTCTACTTCTTAATCCTAATCTTAATGTTGTGTAATGCATTAAAGATTTATTATACAAAAAAAAAAATGTTTTAACACACACACAAACAAAAAATTCAGCCCTCAATTTAGTTATTTTTTATTTATAATATATCAAAAATTGCGATATTTTAGCATAATTTGGAAAAACGAAAACATAGATAAATGCTATTACAATAAATTTTTTTTATCTCATATGGAATCCTCAAAGGAGAAATCAATTCAGGAAAGATCTTAGCTAATATTTTTCCGTCAAGAAGAAGTACCATAATAATTCAGAAGAATCACATCCTAACATGGCCATTTCTGGAGTAAAAACAAGATGTTGCTAACTTTAATCATATTTTATTCAACTGAAAATCTTCTGGTTAGGTAACATGAGGAGGAAAAAGGGAAAATGTATTACCTGCTTTTTTTATGTTAAGTTATTAGATTCTTTTCCTTTTTGCTTGTGGTGAAGGAGGATATCAAATTTTCAATGTTTAGACCAGGCATTTTATCTTCTTCAAGCACTTTACGATATTCTTTTTTTTTGCATGTGACGTTTTATTATTATTTTATATTATGTTACGTTATTTTTTAATCAATATTTGCTTTTTTTATAAAGCGATCGTTCTTAAATGTGCCATTATTTTATAATAATTTTGTTACGTATAGAAGAACTTTTTGTGTTTCAATACAGAAATTGTAGGAAACCTTTTTAACTGTGTTATTCACTGAATTGTGCCATGAGAGGTAGGTATTTTTATTGCCTTTCCTAATTGGTAATTGCAATAGTAAAAATTGATTGATTAATTTTAATCTTAATAAATAATATAAATAATAATAATAAATAATAGGATATAATAAAATACAATAATATAATATAATATATAATAATATAATGGAGTAAATAATCATTTTAAATACTTTAAACTTCTTATTGAATTTTTACTAAAATAGTGTACATTTTTTGTTTCTGATAGTAGTATATATTCACTATTGGAAAGATAAGAAAGATGCTGAAGAGAAGGCGCTGAGAATAATCACAAAAACAAAGAACGTAAATATTAACGAACATAAATTATAATTATTATTCGATATATTAATCCATTATGGCAATTACACTTAATAAATAATAAATGTAATTAAATATTGGGTTTTTCTACTTCTTAGACAATTTCATCGTTGTGCAATATATTTCAAATTTATTATGCAAAAAAGAAATGTGTTTTAACATCAAACGAAATAACTTACTCCTCAATTTAGTTATTCTTAATCCCAAATATATAAAAAATTGCGATATTTTAGCATAATTTAGAAACAAGAAAACATATCTGAATGCTATTACAGTAATTTTTTTTCATCTTAAATGAAAACCTCAAAGGAGAAATCATTTCAGGAAATATCTTAGCTAATATTTTTCCGTCAAGAAGAAAATACCATAATAATTCAGAAGAAGCAGACCCTAACATGGCCATTTCTGGAGTAAAAACAAGATGTGGCTAACTTTAATCATATTTTATTCAACTGAAAATCTTCTGGTTAGGTAACATGAGGAGGAAAAAGGGGAAAATGTATTACCTGCTTTTATGTTAAGTTATTAGATTCTTTTCCTTTTTGCTTGTGGTGAAGGAGGATATCAAATTTTCAATGTTTAGACCAGGCATTTTATCTTCTTCAAGCACTTTACGATATTCTTTTTTTAATATGGGACGTTTTATTATTATTTTATATTATGTTACGTTATTTTTTAATCAATATTTGCTTTTTTTATAAAGCGATCGTTTTTAAATGTGCCATTATTTTATAATAATTTGGCTACTTACAGAACTCTTTGTGTTTCAATAAGAGAATTCTTGGAAACTTTAGAACTATGCTTTAGTGTGTGCTTTTTAAACTTTAGTTTGCTTTTAAAACTTTAGTGCTTTTAAAAACTTTAATTATTATTCACTGAATTATGCCATAAGAAGTAGGTTTAAGCATTTTTTTTATTGCCCTTGATTATTTTTTGTGATGGTAATTGCAATAGTAAAAATTTATTGATTAATTTTAATCTTAATAAATAATATAAATAATAATAATAATAATAAATAATAGAATGAAATAATAAAATATAATACAATATTATAATATAATAGAATACAATATTGTAATAGAATATAATAATATAATATATAGTAATATAAGAGAGTAAATAATCACTTTAAATATACTTTAAATTTCTTATTGAATTTTACTAAAATAGACTATAATTTTTATTTCCAATAGTAGTAAATATACACTATTGGAAAGATATCTTCAGCATCTTTCTTATCTTATCTTAATTTTCTATACATCCTAATTATGGAAACAAAAACAAACAACGTTTCAAAATAAAATATTATTCCAAATTCAAATTTACATAGTTAAAAAGTTTCTCTTAAAACGAGAATAGGGATATCCTCATTATGGTATGGTTTTCTTTTTCTCTCTTGTGTTAGTATTTATTTACTACGGTCTTTTAAACATTTATGACAACTTCTGCTTAAAAATATTAAAATAGTATTAAAGAAATAAGTTTTATATAAAAAAGCTATACAAAATAATTTAACCAGTTTCATATTTCGTACCGAATTCTCAAAAACTAATAAGCTGACGCCAATTCAGTTTTTTTAAGGAAATAAAATTACTATATTTAGAGTTATAAAAAGGAATTCAATGATTTTTTTTAGGTCTTTTGATCCCATGTTAAAAAAATATCCATGAATGTCATTAAAATGTAAAGGAAATTTTTTTAAAAATGTGTAATCAATAATAAAATTTTATTAAAAAGCAATAAAGTATTGAAGAGAAAATTATAGAAAATGATTTACTACTGAATAAATATAACTTTATACGTATAAAATAAACTTAATAGAATTTTTAAAACTTATAAAATGCTAGTTAATCTGAAAGGAAAAGTTTTTTCAGCTATGCAAATACGTATAAAAATGAAATTACGCAAATAATTCTTAACAAAGAAAAAGTGAATATAAATTGTTTTGATGTTTACAAAACTAATCAATTTTATTTTATTTAAATTTAAAAAAATGAATTCCTCGGATTAGAAAAATACTTTATTCAGCTACATAAAAGTAAACTTAAATTTCACTGAGTTTTTAGAATATGAATCTAATTTTTTTTTTTAAATGTATTTTACTTCACAAATATAAAGTTTTATTAACTAAAAATTTTAAAGTAATATTATATTTAATTAAAAAATAGTGTCCCTCCAAAAATTATATTTTAATTAAAATTAAATCATCCTCAAATAATTAATAAAGAAAGTTTATATTCAAATTAAACTTTAAATATTTCATTACTTGTAAAACATAGAATGCATTTTTGTAAAAAAAAATACGGCTACCAAGAGTTAACATTTTTTTATTTTACTTTTATTTCTACAAAATAAAAACCTTCATATCTTAATAAAGCAATTTTTGAATTTAGAAAATTCGAAAATACTGTTTTTCCTGCAAATATATTAAGTAAATCCCTATTCCTATTCATTTTCAATTCAAATCACTATTTCTATTAAGTATTCCTATACATTTTCAATTCAAATCGCTATTCCTATTAAGTATTTCTATTCATTTTCAATTCAAATCACTATTCCTATTAAGTACTTCTATTCATTTTAAATTCAAATCACTATTCTTATTAAGTATTCCTGTTCCTTTTCAATTCAAACCACTTTTCAAATATTCCTATTCACTTTCAATCTAAATCACTATTCCTATTCATTTTCAATTTAAATCACTATTCCAATTGAGTATTCCTATTCATTTTCAATTCAAATCACTATTCCTATTGAGTATTCCTATTCATTTTCAATTCAAATCACTATTTCTATTAAGTATTCCTATTCATTTTCAATTCAAATCGCTATTCTATTAAGTATTTCTATTCATTTTCAATTCAAATCACTATTCCTATTAAGTACTTCTATTCATTTTAAATTCAAATCACTATTCTTATTAAGTATTCCTATTCCTTTTCAATTCAAACCACTTTTCAAATATTCCTATTCACTTTCAATCTAAATCACTATTCCTATTCATTTTCAATTTAAATCACTATTCCTATTGAGTATTCCTATTCATTTTCAATTCAAATCACTATTCCTATTCCTATTCTAGTATTCCTATTCATTTTCAATTCAAATCACTATTCCTATTCTATTCTAGTATTCCTATTCATTTTCAATTCAAATCACTATTTCTATTAAGTATTCCTATTAATTTTTAATTCAAATCACTATTCCTATTAAGTATTCTTATTCATTTTCAATTCAAATAACTATTCCTATTCATTTTTCTGAAAATATTTTAAGCTAAAAGCAAAATATTTTAAATCAGAATATTTTGTTTTTGTTATAATTTCAAACAAATTTTGATGGAATTATGCAACCTTTCATTCTGGAATCAATATAGAGGAGAATAAATTTTAATATAAATATTATTGATATCATTGCTTTGTTGCTGTGAATTTGTTTTCTCTTTTTAACGATTTAATTTCAAAATTTATAATCATAAAATTCAATACTTCTCAAACTATGGAGGACAGCTTCCAAGAGGACACCGTTTTGTCTTAACTCAAATAAAATTTATTACAGCCTTTTATTAAACTGCAAAATTGATAAAAACAATTTTTTTCAATTAACTTAAATTTTAATTATTGAGAACTTGAAAATTACTAATACTGGTACAAAATCCCTCATAATAATAATCATACGGCTATGCAAAGAAGAACCATCAAAAAAAAAAAAAAAAAAAAAAAAATTGTAAAAATGTATTTAAATGCTTCCTAATACCATTCATGGCGAATGGCTTTTAAAATTTATCTTGTGCAGTAAGTTATTAAAAATTTGTTTGTTAAGTCTTCATCAATTAAAGTGCTTCAATTATTTCAAATACTTTAAACTTGAATAAATAAAAACCTCTAACATAATGTTAGTATAAAACAAACAGCATAAAACTTCAAAGGCCCTATGGCAACTGCGAAAGATAATACTAGGAAGTGAATGATAGAATTTTATCTGAAAAACCAGAGAACTTTAAAAATAAATCTTACAAAAAATGTCTTAAAAGCAGTTGACTCATTCCATGAATATCAAACAGCTTTTAAAAGCTCATAATTATTTTTTGCAGCAACTATTAAAATTTTATTTATTTGTTATTGTTATATTTTAATTTAATAATTGTTATTAAGAAGATTCATTTTAAGAACTAGTATTCTAAATAGTTAAAATAGAATAAAATAAAAACACTTCAATTAATAAATTGCTAGTATGAATAAAACATCAAAGATTTTTAAGCTGCTATAAAAGATTTAAAAAGGAAAAAAACATTTGAGGATATTATGACAGAATTTTTATTGTAAACAGGCATTGATAGTTTCATTGAAAAGTTAGTGAATCAATTATTTTATTGAAAAAAAATATATAGATGAAAAGTACGTTAAATAAAATTATTTTAACATCTGGTAAGTATCTAAGTGTTGAATTAAAAGATTATTTAAAACTAAATTTAATACCTTATAAAATAATTTCGATTGCTTAAGAATGACTGATTTGTTATCTATGATAAATTAATACATTTCAAAAATATGAAGAACGGTATAAATATATCGAAAAAGTATAAGGATTTAAAATTATTAAAGAAAAAAAAATGAATAAATTCAAATACAGAAATTAATGCGTGTTATTTTTTTAATTTTATAATAAATTTTCCCTTTTTAATGCAAACTGTGCGGGTGATTATTGATCATTTTGGATAATTTCAAAAATCTTTATTTTTATAATTCTGTTTTCGTCAAAAAAATGTTTTAATATTTATACAATGTTAATCTTATTCATGATAAACATGCATATTTATGATTAATAATATAAAGATATTGTTTCAATCATATAAAATGAAAGCATATGAATACATTTTATAAGATGCAGATAAGATTTATAAAAATAATAAAAATGTTATTTTTTTAATAAAATAATTATTAATAAAACGATTAAAAAATTTATTTATATAAAGTGAAAGGTCATTGAGTCAGCCATGGAGATATGGATATTTTTCAAATTTTCTTTCATTAAATGTTTATTTTACAAAAGTCACAAAGACGTTAGTTACAATTAGAAATTTATTTTACAAATTTATATTTTTTTCCTTTAATTGCCTCATTTAATTTATCTACAAATAGAAATAATATTTAATCTTTTTATTGGTTTATGTAAACTAATACTTATTTCGTGGCAGCAAGTTTATTTAACCAAAGAAAAAAATGTTACAATTAAAAAAAAAGATAATTAATGAACAAATTTGATCATATTTTTCTATGTAATCTTTCATCTCCAAAGCTATTAAACTACTAAATCGTGGCTCGTTTATTATGCTTCATATTTAGCAAAAAAAAAAAAAAAAATTAATAATAATAATAAATAAATAATATATTTTTTACGTGTGCTTTGAATAAAAAAAGTATTTTACCCTTCTATTAAATTTATACGTTAATAATACAACAAAAACTCAAAATGATGTTAAAAGTACTTTATTGACTACAATTTAAGTGAATCATATTTAAGTAAGCAAACGGAAAATTTAGTTATTGAACATAATGTGTGTATTCAGTAAGAAAAGAACTATAGAATATGTTTTTATAACGTGAACTTTTAAACTGAAAATGATAAACGATAGCAACACGTTACGATTCATGAATTCAGTTAACACATAATTTAACTGACATCAGAGAGTTAGCTTTTTTTTCTTAATTTTACACAATATTTAAATACATTCATTCCTAAGAAAAGATAAGATACATAAACACAAATTGCTAACAATAAGAACTTTTTTTTACTTATACAAGCTCTGACAGTCTTATTATTTTTAACTTTAATTTTACATAATATTCAAATCAAGAAATGTTGATGACCTAAATATTGATAGCAAATTTCCAAAATTTTCCAATAATTTTGAGTGACGCAACATTGATTAAGCGATTGAAATATGTCTTTTCTTTTTATTTAGTTGCTTATCTAAGAAATATATTCTACATTTACAATGTTACAAAGGCTGAAAATTATACTATAGTATCTAAATGAGCAAATAACTATTTATCAATTATAATTAAAGTAAGGTAAGAGGATAATGTGCCTTCTAAATTCAACTGACAATGTTGGTTATGCGATTGAATTATGCATTTTCTTTTTAATTAATTGCTTATCTAAGAAACATATTTTACATTTACAATGTTACAAAAGCTGAAAAATATAATATAGTGTCTATATGTGCAAATAATATATAATACATATATCGATTATAATTCAAATAAGATAAAAGAATAATGTGCACCTTCTAAAGTAAACTAAACAATAACAATAATCAACCATTCAGCGGACTTAATGGTATAACCAAAAGAAAAATAAAAAAGAAAGTAAAATTCAATATTTCTTAAAAGAAACTGTGGCCTTGGTCCCTCGTTTGGTCTAAACACAGAAACGAGCAGTTGCACTTTTCCTAAGAAATCTAAACATTTTATCTAAGAAATATATTCTGTATTCACAATGTTACAACAGCAGAAAATTATAATATAGTGTCTAAATGAGCAAATAACTATTTATCGATTATTATTGAAGGGAAAGGAGGGTCTGAAGACAGTTGCACTTTTCCTAAGAAATCTAAAATTGTATCTAAGAAATATATTCTGTATTCACAATGTTACGACAGCAGAAAGTTATAACATAGTGTCTAAATTAGCAAATAACTATTTACCAATTATAATTCAAGTAAGGTGAAAGGATAATGTGTGCGTTCTAAAGTCAACTGAACAATAACAAGAATAAACCATTCAGCAGACTTAATGGTATAACTGAAAAAAAAAAAAAAAGTAAAATTCAATATTTCTTAAAAGAAACTATGGCCTGGGTCTCTCGTTTGGTCTGAACACAGAAACGAGCAGTTGCACTTTTCCTAAGAAATCTAAAAATTGTATCTAAGATATATATTCTACATTCACAATGTTACAACAGCAGAAAATTATAATATAATGTCTAAATGAGCAAACAATTATTTATCGATCATTAATTAAGTAATGTGAAAGGAGGATCTGAACACAGTTGCACTTTTTCTAAGAAATCTAAAATTTTATCTAAGAAATGTATTCTGTATTCACAATGTTACAACAGCAGAAAATTATAACATAGTGTCTAAATGAGCAAATAACTATTTACCGATTATAATTCAAGTAAGGTGAAAGGATAATGTGTGCCTTCTAAAGTCAACTGAACAATAACAAGAATAAACCCTTCAGCAGACTTAATGGTATAACCAAAAATAAAAAAGAAGTAAAATTCAATATTTCTTAAAAGAAACTGTGGCCTGGGTCTCTCGTTTGGTCTGAACACAGAAACGAGCAGTTGCACTTTTCCAGCTCCGGAATTTATTGATCAGAACTTAGGCGCTGAAGAGAAACAGCTTCGTCCAGGTTTTAGCACTTGTGAACCAGCTGAAAGAAAAACAGATCCTCGCGTTATGTCGACGCGAGAAAAGAGAAGAAAACTTTAATCGAAATTTAGCAAAGTTGCTTGAGGCAGCAAAAAGCAGCTCCCATCCGCTTAATTTATTTCGTATCAGCGTGCTTTTTCGCGAGGCTTCAATTCACATGGCTGCACTTCCACTCTTCCTTGCGATTAGCTGACTGAAATTTAATTCTGTCTCGTTCGTCTGCTGATATTAACGTTAACACTGGAGCCTTAATCTTTCGATTTTAAGGTGGATATTATGCGCCAACCCGAAATTGAATAGGTGCTAATAAATAGGGAATTTTTGTGGTTTTTTTATTGGCTTGCATGGGGAATAAAAAAGGCATTGGAAAAATAATGGTGCCTCTGCAGAAATTTTGTTTTTAATAAGGAAATATTAGAATTACTTTGATTTTAAATTTTATAATATTTTATTTACTTAGTATCATTTATAAAATATTTAAAATTATTTTTTTTTCACTTGTGAAAACTATACTTTGTTAATATTTTATTTTCAAATGCATATTTCTTTCATTTTTTTTAGCATCAGTGGGCCTCGTGTTGCATTTCTGAGTAACGCAAACAGCTCTTCGACGTTAGATGAAGAGATGGCATTACTTTAAGTATTTTTAAGGATAACTGCTATCCACTTGCGGAGTGTAGGGAAGAAAATCTGCAAAACTCCTACTGGGCTGCTTGACTATATATGCGAGATCCTTTACACACGTAGTCACAATCGCCCTCGAGTCTCCTAGCGTTCGAAAGCATTGAATGCAAAGGAAACCACCAATGGATATGTACTTGACTATTTCTGCAAGCTATCGGCATACATTACCATTGGGCCACGAGTTTTTTATTAAATACATGTAACGAATTGAGCAGAATTACATAAGGTTTATCGCTGAGATATAGGATAGACTGTTTTACTCGTACGAATACTATAGTAGCATCAGCATCGTATTTCCTCAGTTTGAAACGAGCACTTGCAGGAGGCAGTATGTTATAATTAGACCCTTCCACCTAGACCTGTCCACTTTACTTTACAAAGTGACAAACTTATAATGTCCATATTCAGTGTAGATCATTCTTATGTAAGTTTTTGGTTCTGTTTCGTATACTTGATTTGGAATTGAGTCAAATTGAAAACCCAGGCTGGAGTAACCTATTAGACTGAGTCTAATAAGTCGACAAACCATTACAAACGGAAATGTGTCAGAGAAAAACAAAATTCTAAACTGCAATATATTTCCATTGTAATCGGAGAGTAAATTTTAAAGACATAAATAAGCTTTACTTCATCATTAGGTGTGATGCGCGGTGTGGTGTCGCTTAAGAATAGTAGTTCGAATATCCAATGCTATTGCAGAAACATATCATTAAAGTTTAGGTCAATCATTTGTATTTATAAAGCATTAGTACAATAAAGTTCTCATTTATACATATAATTGAATTATATTGAAAAATTTTGAATTTAGTTTTTCTCTATATAAGACCCAAACCCTACGTCAATAAGGCTATTAGTTAATAGAAAGTTATTTTCCGGTTTCTGCTTTTTAATGTTTCTGATACTTTAGATTAACAAATGTAGAATTTTTCGCGTCATTGAGCATATTTAACAAAATTTGATGAAATATTTAAAAACTCATTCTTAAACAAATTGTTATTAAAACTTTCACATCAAGTGTAATATTGACATTTAGTTTATATCTGGAAGCCTGTCATGATTGACACTGAGAGAAATACTCGTTTTAATTTAATTACTTCACTGAGAGAAATACTCAGTTGTATTGAAGTAAATCATCACTTAATTACTTTAATTTATTTTACGAATTTCCATGAAAAGTTTTATAAAGCCTTTACTGATAATACCATCTACAAACAATAATAAAATAATACTAAAGTGCCCGAGTTGGTCTTTAAATAAATCTCACATTTGTAGAATGAGTAGACTTTTGAATACTTAATTAATCTCAACGAAATCTATAATGTTGTCATATTTTACGATAAATTGTGTCCTACATATTTGCATAAAATAATATTTTTACTATATTAAATCTAATACGGATCTTGAGATAGATCTTAACTACGAGTGCAAAATGAAATGATAATCACATAACAATTTATTGCAGCCTACATATTTATGACGTAGTAATATTTTGGAATATTATTTGTCTCCGATAGATAAAATAACCGATTTAAATATTTTACTTAAAAACAGAGTGCAAAAAAATATTGATATATCAAATATTTGTATTTAACAAGATAACGTTTCCTTGTACATTAATCAAGTAATAAACTTACTCTCTAATTAAATACTCCTATCAATTGCAGAGAACCACTTCAGTGTTTCGACTTTAATAGAATTTTATGGACTGTGTAATTTAAAAGGATTGGAAAAGAATGCCGATGATAATGTTTTTGTTACAAAAATAACTATCAAATCAATTTGTATAAAAAAATATTTTTATTCTTTACACTGACATCGACTAGAGCAGGTGCTATTTTTAAAAAAGTTAAATAACAAATTTTGAAACAGTATATGAGTAGAAAACATTTATGTGCACATGAAAAACAGTTACATTTCTCTAATTGGTATCGATTAACTTACAACGCTTGTGAATGTATACTTTGAAATAGTTTTGATTTTCAAATATGCAAATCTTTTTTTTTTAAATTAATAATTCTTTAAAATTAATAAAATTATTTTCCTTTACAATTCGTAAAGGAAAAGAAATCATTTCAGAGAAAGAAAAATTATTTCAAATCTGTGAATGAAATGAATATTTTTAACGAAACTTGATCACACAATTTTGATTTAAGAGATCTTCGATTTTAAGATCTGCTTCGATATAGAGGGTACTGAAAAAGTACCATGTAACTTCAAAAATCATGTTGAAGTAGCGAAGAATAAACATCTGAAAATTCTTCAAAAATTAAGAATTCTATGCTGAAACAGCTGAATTTTCTGAGAAGAAAAAGAGATCTTACTAACTCTTAAAGTGCTAAACTTAAGTTTCCTTTATATTTCATTTGGTGCTCTGTTGAATTTTGTTCGCCATTTGTTAATTTTTTTTTTACAGTTCTTTTTTTTTAAATGTCAATTTGGATTAAATAAAAGCAATAATTTAAATAAAAAATAAAATCCATATCCGTAACACAAATAAAAGTATGTCTGTAAAACCATTTATAATGAGTTGCTTCCGTAAATATAATCATTTGACGTTCAGAGTACAAACTTTCTTTCAAGCGTGTAACGCTTGGAAAAAAATAATCTGTGTCATATATTATTATGGAATTGTTGTTATTATATAGATATAAATATATCATATATATCTGTGTCATATCTATATCATTTTATTAATAATATTAATATAAGTTTATAAATTTATAATTTTTTAAATAATATAAATAATAAAATAAATAATATAAATAAATAAAATAAATAATTTTTTTAATAAAATTATATAATTTTATATATTTTAAACCTTTTTTTTCCATGAAATAATTAATTATGTATATTTTTTTTAATACAAATATAATTTTTTTCTTTCTAATTATAGAGAAATGAATTTTTTTAAATTTTGAAAAATGTGCTAGATTTGTTAAATATTTTTCAATATGTTATAATTATTTCTAAACTAAATAAAAGATTAATATATAATCAATAATAATAAATGGTTAAAACTACTTAATTAACTTTAATTACTCCAAAATATTAACTTTATTTACTTCTTTAATTTCTTCCAAATTTAACAATAAAAATTCACTAACGTAACTCATCTATTTATTACCAAATGATAATGAATAGATTATATCATAACTTATGGATTGATAATAACATTAGTTTTTCAAATAATAAAACAATTAGACTTTATTGTACTGATCATTAAAAATAATAACCTAAACAATTAGGTGCAATTCACTGAATAAAAAATTTAATGAATATAAATTGTCAGAATGCATAGAAACTTCTGCTTATTATATTTCTGTAAACTCAATAACAAATATTCTTTTGCGTGAGACAAGGAAGAAAAATATAGGAAAATAAAAAAAAAGACTGATAACGAAACCTGCATGTCATTGTCATTCAAGTAAAATTATTTATTATATATATATATATATAAATGTGCGTGTGTGTTATTTATGATTAATACGCTCATTGATTTACAAATCGTGCCCACCATATTTATCAAATACATGTTTCACATCCATCTAATTAAGAAAATAACAAAGGCGTTAACAAAGAGTTACTTATTTAGAAAATAACACAGCAGTCATTTACTCAAGAAAATCAATTATACACGAATGTTGAACAATTCACGAATAGCTTTCAAATAATTTGACAAGTTACTGAGGAAGGCAATTTATCTTCATCTATTGCAACTGCTTCCTGTCAGTGAAACGCATTTCAAGTTGATGAGACTTTCAGGAATTGCAATCAGAAATTTGTTACTGCAAACGTGAACGCTGGAAAATTAATATTCGAAGAAACATGACTGATATTTAAAGCACGTGGAAAGGGATTAGAAAATTATATTTTTAATTTGGTATCGACATTCTAGGTTCTTAAAATTCTTAATTACATAGGCTGATTGCGAAAATTTCGAGATCAAAGACTTGGAATTCTTTGAGGGAATTTTAGAAATAATTTAACATTTATTTTTTAAATCGTATCCAAACTTTAAGATACGTTATTATTACAAATTTGTATAACAACGATTGCTTTACACTAAAAATAACAAGATTTTCTAGATAACATTATAAATATGAAATATTAATTTTGTTTTTTCTTTCTTTTGTATGAAATTTGTTAAAAATAATTCGGTGATTATAACATGGTCTCATTTCATTTGCATAGTTTCACTAAATTAATTAAAATATATTTTTTCAATACATTTTAATATATGTTTCAAATAGTTATTTTTATATATTTCCTTCTGAATATCCTCTTATATTTTCCCGCCTTTTGGCCCAATAGAAGGCGGTGCATTTAGAGAGCAGAAATGGTCATATTCGAATCCGCTATCTGCATTGCCATCTCAGTTTTCATAAAGGAGACTATATTTAATAAGGGTATAAGATTTCACACGCCAGGCAGGCGGCCTTATGTGAAAATACTTTTTCCATATGACATGCACATACTAGGAGTTTACCCTAAAACGTTTTAGGGTAAAAAAAATATATATATTTTTTTATGGTATAAAGACGTTTTTGATGCAAATAACTCTCGTTTTAGGAAAAAGAAATTTCACAGCAAGCTGACTGGCGTGTGAGATCTCTATATATATATATATATATATATTATCTCTATAGCCCTACCACCGAATCAGCGGATTCGAAAAGATCGGCTTCCTATAGGAGGGAATGCCACTTAGGAAAAATTTTAAATATAATAAAAAGGGTTTTAATTTCTTTATAATTAAAATTTTAGATTATATTATATTAAAAGTAAAACTAAATGAAAAAAAATTCTATACAAACTCATACTTTTTTCATTCAAAGCAGCTTTGAGCCGAGTTTATTTGCCTAGCACTCCCAGCAAGTAATCAATTCGCCCTTTTTTGTCTTTAAACCGGATGTTTACCATTCCACGAAAACCGTTGGTTGGACTTTATCTATCTATCTATCTAGATATATATATTTATTATAGATGGCTTCTTGCCACAAGTTGGGCCACCAGTGATATTACCTAAATGTCTCTCGGCAAGCTCAAATTGCTTTACATCGAGAGAAGATTAAAATTTTAATTATTTCAACACGAACGTTAAGTGCTACATTAAGACGCAGTTCTCGTACGAAGAAATCTGAAGTTCAACTACAGAATGTTATTTATTTTATACATCCCAAAGCAATGACTACAAAGCAATGGTTACAACAAAAAGCCTAACTACAACTAACAAATTATTAAATTTAAAAAAATGATCGATCAGATCATGATTGCCCCACATCCAGAATCACCATTGGCCTCGCGAAAGTTAAAAGAACTAAAATGGTGTTTTCATGGAAAATCGTGCGTTACGTGTGTGTGTGCGTGTGTGTGTGTGTAAATTAAATAAACTTTGGGATAAAATATTGTCAATTATTCTTAAAACGTAGCTCATGATTTCAAGTCAGTTTGTTTGATATTTGGAAGCAATAAATACTTTTTCTGAATTTAATTTTTGTAGAGATATTTAAAAAAAAAAAAAAAAAAGAAAAGTAGTCAAGAAAATTAACAACAAGAATATGATTAAAACAAAGTAGTTAAAGTAAAATTGTGATTAAATTGTGTAGAACAACTGTTATTTTTTATTTTTTTGAACGTTAAACAACAAAATGAATAAAATCATTCTTATTTTCAGCAGATCCATCAACCCAACATTTTGCATTTAGAATCCAAAACTAGAGACAAAAAAATCATTATTTTTTTTCCATTGGATGAACTCAAAAGACGGGGATTAAATTCTGTTTATATGAAGGGATAAGAAGAAGAAAATATTTATCTTCAGAGGCAAAATTACGTGACGAAAAACTCAGAAGATTATGGATCTTTATCATCTCTTGTTTTCGTTGAATATGCATTATGGGTTTTGGAAAATTGATATTGATCGGTGGAACGGAAGACAATCTTTTGCTATTTTCACCAGCGTCGGTTTTATTCCAAATTGCATTTACTTAGCCAGCAAAAGGGTATCTGACTAAATTAGAGCCGTAAGTATTCTTAAAGAGAAATGAAAGTTTAATTTAATGAAATTTCATAATACGGTTGCTGGGTAATGTATAAGTTGTAGTTTCTGAATTGAAAGTCAACTTTTCCGTATCAATGAAAATTATTTTACGTATTTTGACTATACTAATTTAGAAAACAAACACGACTTCATTATTAACCATTTCTTTTTTAGATTTGATTGGTTGAATTTGGTACAGAAAGCAACTTTTTAGATCAATGACGAAAGTTTGTGGGATATAAATTACTGATAAATATTTTTATTGAGAAAGGTTCATGGAATATAAATTACTGGCAATATTCGTATGTTATGCACTTTTAAAAAGATTCATTGCTTGCAATTTATTGTAAAACGTTCATAGGTTACCGATTAGTTGGCAAATCTTCATAGGCAGTAAAAGTCTGACAGAGTTTTAAAATTATTGTTAAGAATGCATGGGACTGAGTACAAAATAATACAGTTTCTAATAATTTTAATATGATGCAATTTATCAATCGACTTAGATTATAATACAGTTACATTTCTAAAGCATTCTTAAAACCATTATTTTAAATGAAAATTAAAAGTTACAACAATATACCAATACGGATTTTTAATTTGCAGAATTCTCAAACAACACATTGCTTCGAAAATTGAAATAAAATCAATTATTTAATCTAAAAATATGAAATAAATTACGACTTGCAGAAAAATAACATATAACGCTAAATAGATTAATTAAAAATTATTATACAAACGGCTTTATTTTTTATAAGAACTTATGTATAATTAAGAACTAGTTTCGGTGCTAAATTTTAATAATTGTGTCTTTTTCTAATTATTATACATTGATCTTGATTTTTGTTTTCAAAATATATTGTTTGTTACATTGAGAAGAAATACTTTATTTAATTTTCAATGATATAAAGCTATTTAATGGATAGAAATTCATTAAGTTAATGTTCTAAGGAATTTTAAAGATTTTCGCTATAAATTCAAATATCTTGGGATTTGTTCAAATTTTAAAATTAAATTCCACGTATAATATTTCATTACTAAAAATTAACAAAGAAATATTTCAAGAAATATTGGTAATTTTATTTCTTTCTGAAAAATACTTTTTGACCATTAATTCGAAGTATTATAGTAAATAATGTTCAAATATTTCTTAAAATCTTTAATCTAATGTTACATTTCTATTGTTAAAAATATAATTTACATATTTTTTTACTTTAAAGATTGCGATGCAATGAAAACGAATAACTTTAAAACCATGAGTTTTTAATTGTTTTGAAATGGATATGAATTCAAGAATAATATTCGTGTAATTCGATGACTTGAATTCCCTTATTTATTTATTTTTAAATTACCTAAAAATGCTGTGAAAGTTATGCTTAACCAAGCTCAAGTATACTAACATTAGTACGACAGTAAATAATTATATGACAACAAGAAAGCATACAGTGATTAGCTGAAGTATTCTGGTCACCTAAGTAAAAAGGTGATAAAATTGTCTGCAATGCCAATACAAGAAAAAGATGGATTTTCAAGTGGCAGAATATTAAACATGAGGAGCTGTATTCTGTGAAACAGCAGCTTATATCTGTACAATATGGGAAAAGGTAAGTAAAGGAAAAGTTCATAAAACAAAGAACAATTCAAATAATCACTCAATTGGTCAAATACATTTTGGAAAATACGATTCTTACAGCTATTCAAGATCTACAGTTCTTAATATGCATTACTATAGGCTAAAAATATGTGTGAAGATGTCATTGCGTTAACGCCTGTTAACAAATTGATAAGTTTACATATATTTATTTAAATTATTACATATATTGAGTTTACACATATTTGGTTTATTAAGGACAGAAGTGAGTGGAAGTTTTGCAGAAAAACTTTGTGAGGATAGACAAGCTTAAATATTTTCCTTGCCAATGAATTTAATGGTAATGATACATTGAATGTATTTCATCGCATATTTTTATTTATGTTACTGCATATCGTTGTCTCATTCTGTGTTTCTAGACGGCTTCATTAGAATGGGCATATATTTTGGGCTTGTGATCATAAGCATCGGAAATTCTGATGAAGGTGTTCTCAACCATCTAATCTCGTTTTGTTTTATATGATAGGAATGTTTGAATCCATGGTAAAGAGTAGGAGAATGAATTTCCTATCCAAATTTATTTCCCAAATGTATGTAAGTATGCATGTTTATATCCCCAAATGTATGTTTTTATCTCCCTTGCAGATATTTACAAGAATAGACCAACTTCTGTTGCAATTATAATGCCATTTAGATGCTTGATTGAAAGTTTCGTTTTAAGGCTTTTCCATTCTAAAGAAGAACCTACACTGATTAGAGAAGTAAATTTTATGTTTTAGTTTATAGATGCATAAATTTTTAAAAGGTCAATTTCAACGTTGCACTCAAGTTAATTAATTATGTGTGTTCGTTTAAGCTTATTTTAGAAAATATTCAATTCAATTTGGCTACACGCTATTCCAAACGAACTATAAATTCAGATTGCAAAAATTCAGAAAGCGTAGTGTCAATGTGAAACAAATAACGAAACAAACGAGTTCTTTCTGATTTTATCTTCCAGTCTTTTAGTTCTTTGTGTAAATTCCCATTTAAAATATCGATTTCTTTATCATTTGCCCTAATCTCTATTTGTCCATGGCCATTAAAATTAGACAAAAGTTAGCACCATCCATTTCTCATGGAACTTACCCTTTTAAATACAAATTTTTATTTTTTAATCTTCAACCAGACTCTCCGTAAAAAAAAAAAAAAAAAACTAATGTTAGGGTGGAGTTAAATTATTTCAACTGACAAGCCTTTGTGAAAGCTAAATCCTGACAACTAGGGGAAAATCCTTTGTGGGGTCTCAATCCTGAAGTCTGGCAGACAAACCTTCAATCGATTATTTTCTTCACTGCACTGAGAGCTAAAAAACAATTGAACTTTTTATTATAAAACCTATCGTTTCACTTCATTGCTTCACCACTCGTGTTCGCTTTATTGCTGCGGTAATTTATTTCTGTATAATTTCATTTATTTGTTTATTAGTTGTAAATATTAAGATATCTTATATAAATGTTATTATATGGATATGGATGTAAAAGTCATTTCATCGTACAATCTTTCTATATATAAAGTATAACCCAGCAACCATATCTGGTATTGAATCCCCTGCAAAATTGATGTCCTTCTAATTCGTATGGCCCCACACCCAAAATGGGCTAAAAAACACCCAAAATGGGCTAAATGTTCTATCAATTACCAAAAGTTTAAGTTTTTTAGATATGTAAATAACCTCGCATAAACAATATTATATCAAAAATCATCGTTTCAGCGAAATAAATGGGAACAGCATCGGTCCGTTACCATCATCATCAAGATTTCACTACTGCTTAAATATCATCAACCGCTACTCATGTTGGCTAGAATCAGCATCCGTACCAGGCGTCAGAGCCAAAATAATACATGATGAATTTCACGCTTTGTTTGTCATACAATAATTACAACTGATCAAAAAATCCAATTTAAATTATGGTTATTTTTAGAATTATGCATAGTTATGGAATTCAAAGACAATGTGCATTGATTTAAAATCCAGTCATCGAATGGTTGTATTGAGCGTTGTCATCATACATTGAAAGCTGTGATTATGTGCAATGAAAATAAAAGTTGGATTAGATCTTTTTTTATCAATCTACTTGGATTACACATAATTTGGCATACCAATTTCCATTCTACACCAAATGAACTTTTTTTATGATGAGAAAAATCTGGTTACTATGTGACTTATTCAAAAAAGGCGTCTATCGAGCCCTCATTATGAGTTTGTTAGAACTTTAAAGGAAAATTTTCAAGAGCTAAAACCTGTTTCATTTATACGCCAGTCAAAATAAAAACCTTTCATTTTTAAAGACTTAAAAACTTGCTCTCATATCTATGCTAGGGCAGACAATGTTTGCCATAACTGTTAATCACCATATCCAGGACTTTCTGAAGTTTCAAAAAGACTAAATCTCCATAATAAAATAAAGAAATCAACGTGTTAATCGATAGAGTAAAGCTGTGCCTTTTTTTTTTTTTGGCAAATTCTACAGAGACGGTAAAATAGAAATGCTACCGAACAGAATACATCAGTTGGTCACTCTGAAATGGAAGTTGAATCTAAAGGAATCCAAACAAAAAAAAATCAATAGAAAACTTCATCAACTGGAATAAAATCCAAATATGATCAGCATTCTTGTTTTCGGATACCTGATACACTCGCTCCAAAAAGTAAACAAGAAAGTTATTGCCATTACCAGTTTATTAAACACCATCACCAGAAAGTTTGCATATTACCAAAGCTTCTAGAGAATTTTTATCGTTCACTACCTCAGGAGTGATGTGGTGTCTTATTCCTGATGTCTAACGAATAGCTTTGTGATTTCTCAACACTAACGTCCAGTGTATAGGCCTTCAATCAATTTTCTTCTGCATTGCAAGTTAAAATACAACTAAACTTGCTGTTATAGAACCTCATCTTTCATTCATCGATTTTCCTATTGGAGTAAGCGTTAACTAGTAGCTTACTTTATTGTTGAAATAAATTATTTTTTTATATTATTTGTAAATATTAATTTCTCTTAAATAAATATGTGGATGTAATTTTCTCATGTCATATGTGTAGAAAGATTGTACAACTCAACCATAATACACTAATAATTATCTTATTAATTATTCCAAATCAAATATTAAACTACGCCATTTTCCATTAATCTAATTCTATTATTTCAATACACCACTAGGTTTACATGATTTGCTATTACTGAGTATTGCAGTCTTTAAATATTACTAAGAAGAATTTAGCACATATTTTTTATCGGATTCTGTATTAAAGCCAAACATTTTTATTGATTTAAAATTAAAAAAAAAAAAAAAAGTGTTCAATTATATATAAGAGAATTAATTAAAAAAAAAGCTACAAGCATAAAAGAAGCCAATTTTCTAATCGTAATAAAAATTTTAAAGATTTATGACAAACATATAAAGCAAAATGACCATTTAAAAGCGTTATGACCGTTTATTAATTTGACAAACTTAATAAATAAATAAACTACTCCTCATTAAATGTAAGTTTGAGATTTATGTATCATCCGCGAGCATAAATCTCAAAGTTATGAGAGGGATAAGACAAGACAATAATAATAAATCTGTTCCTGCCGGTAGTTGTTTTTATTTTTTTTTCTCTTAAAACTTCATCACAACCATTAAAAAATGATTTTTTTATATAAATATTTCATTGAAACCCTCTTTTACCAAATATGTAGACATTAATATATATGTTTAATGAAAACTATTTTACATATAACTTTTCTGATTCGTCATACGAGACTCGCTCAATTCTTCCAGCTTCAAGTACCGGTAACTTATTTGTTTACATTACGGAGATAAAACGTGCTATGGCGGTTTAAATTCTGCCCGTGTTGGTGTTGAAGTAGATTGGCCCTGAACTGCATTGATTTACCCAGCATACGTCATCTTTATTGATTATAATCAAAAGTTTTCACATTATTTTACCTACAAGTATTTAAAGAATCATTGTTTAATATGGCTACAGAAACTGCAAACCAGGGCTATAGTGTTCTGGTTTTAGTTATTAGTGATACTGTTAGCACAGGTAAAAAACAAGATTCGAGTGGATGTAATCTAGTTAGCATTTTAAATAGTAATAAGTATTTTCCTGTGATATCAGTTGAAATGATTTGTGTACCAGATGAATTCCAAGATATAAAAAAAGCTTTGGAGATGTGGGTTGATGTGAACAATGTTGATCTCATTTTAACAGTTGGTGGTACAGGATTTACCCAAAGAGACATTACCCCTGAAGTTACCAAAACAGTTATTGATCGTGAAGCACCTCATTTGGCTTCTCGAATGATCCTAGCTTGTTGTGAGAAATCAAAATTTGCTGTTCTGTCCAGAAGTGTATGTGGAATGCGTCATCAAAGTTTAATTTTAAATCTCCCTGGAAGTGTCAAAGGATCCACAGAATGCTTTGAAGCTATAGCATCAGTTCTTCCACATGCCATGGACCAATTGAAAGGTAAAACAAAACATGTGGCCTCGACTCATGCTGAAATTCAAAAATTCCTGATAATTGAGCAGTTTATAAATATTCTTATGAAGGTGTTTATTATTATTATTATTATTATTATTATTTACAATTTCATATTAATTTAAATTTATAACTAATCAAATTATTCATTTCAAATATTATATATCAACAAATAATAATTTTTCTAATTTTCCTGCAATATCATTGTTTTGTTACCTTTTCTAATCTATTTTTATTTTTTTTTTTTAAATAGCAATAATCTAAGTTCTATTTTATAAATTATTTAAAAATAGACTTATATCAATATAATAATAAAAGATAATGATATAAGAAAATAGATAGTACATTAAGGAATAATCCATCGATAAGATTTGCAATATTTAGGCATCTAAAAATAATATTAGGCAATTTTTCTAGTGTTTAAATACATTCTAAAGGTATCTCCTTTTTAACTGTTATTCTTTCTAATTATTCTAAACAGATTAAATAAATTATTATTATAATAATTTAAAGTGCAATGCCAGATAACATTGTTGATAACTGAAAGTTGCTATATATATATATATATCACATTTTTATTGTAAATTTTACTTTGATTCTGTTAGTATACTTTTGTCAAATTTAATATTTAAATTCAAATATATGCAATATCTATGATCATTGATTGATGAATATTGTAATTTCAATAAATAGAAATTTTATGTAATAATAAATAAAATATCTTAATTGCCATTATATTATGTACTTCAGTTACATTTATGTATTATATATGTTAATATCTTTAATTGAGTAATACTTTTATTTCTTAATAAATTTATTACATGAAATCTCTAATTATGTTTTGTATAGTTTAAATAATAAAGGTCTTCCTATTCATTATTTTGTATACTTATTATAATAATACATGGCATATATAAAAACATTTATATACATAACACCATTTGTATTTCAAACCTATTTCAATAATACTGAAATTGTTTGTCTTTACTAATAACTACCATACAAATGGCTACAAATAATTATCGTACAATTATCATTATACTATTTAATTATCTGGCTGTATTATTTTAGGAATTTTTTTACAATTTTATTTGTTACTCTAGTATTATAAAGTAGATTTATATTGTTTTAAGCATAAACAAACCGTTCAACTTTTTGCCCATTTTAAAAGATTTTCCACCATTTAATTTTTATGAATGGTTAAGCATATTATTTTACAATCAAGTTATGCTACATTTATAAAACATACCTTGTGAAGAGTTATTAGTTCATAAGGAATTACTGAAAATTTAGATAAATTATTTAAAATCAAGTAATGAATTTAATTATTTTGTTTCATTTTAAAACATGTTATCTATACCTTTCCAATATTTATATATTTTTTTATGTATTAATTTAGTTTAACTTTTCGCTAAATATATAAAAAACATTTTCAAAAGTAAAAGCTGCAATAACTTGACTGAATTCATTCTTAAATTCCTATAAGCATATGCCTTATTTATAATTAAATATCAAACTTAAAATGACATGTTTTTAAGTTTTACATCATTTTTGCAAAATACAACACAATATATATATATTGTGTATTGTATTTTGTTAATGCTTTTAGAACTTTTTTTTTTAATTCACAACAATGCATGTTGTTAAATAATAAAAGATAATTAAATTAAAATATGAAATGATGAAAACATATATATATAAATTCAGTTTATTAATCAGGTTTTACACCTTTTAGTATTTCTTATTGTGTAAACATGCGATCATTTTCATAATTGTAAAAAAAAAATATTTTTGAATACCATTTTACTTCTTCAGATTGATTTTAAATATTTTGTTGCTAAATACATCTACTAATCTAAAATAATCTGAACAGCAGAAACAGTGAAAAGGCATTTAAGTATACATTTTTGTTTTAAAATTATTTTTCGTAAACATATTAAAAATAATAGAATTAAATTAAATCTTTTATTTAACTGAAGGCTTAAGTTCATCTGATAACTTGCCATTTTTTGTCAATGAGTAAAGTTATTAATTGTTAATAATTCTCCACCATGTTTCATTTTTTGTGAAAGCTGTATTATGAACTTTTTTACATTTTCAGTGCAATATGAATAATCCTGCTAAAGCTAAAATGCAAAACAGCTGTTCCCCCAAAGATGACTCATCATATGGATTGTCCCACCCATATATACAGAGGCTTAAATATGATCCTTAAACAGTGTGATATATCAGATTCAGTTATTAATGCCTTTTTATATTGGCATGATTATTTTTGATGTAAAAAAAAAAATACAAGTAGTGGAGGGTAAATGTAGTATTTTGTTTATAAAAATGAAATAATTTGTTTATAAAAAAAAAAAAATAAGATATGTAAATTCTAATTCATCTGAAATCCTAGAAAGAAGTTGATAAAAATCATGATTATGAAGTGCTACAAATTTCTATATGGAATTCAGTAGATTAATATGAAAACCGTGCATTTAAAAACAATCTCAAATGCAAAATGTCTAATAAGAATTAAAAATAAAAACAAAAATGCCAAGTGATAATGCTACAAGAGCAAAATATCACAATTGACAAAACGAAGTTATGACGTCATTCCTTTTAAAAATTTCTTTTTAGAGCTGACCTGCACTATCCGGTAACGAGGATATGTGATTGGAATAAAAAAAAAAAAAAAAAAAAAAAAAGGTTTCATTTAATTAAAAAAGGATTAATAAGAATTTAGCTTAATTTTTGGCTGCGTATCAGATAAAAAAATAATAAATTCAAAGAAAAACACTTGGAAGTCTTAAGTTTCTTTGAGAAATTCAGATAAACAAACAAATCTTTTGTTTTGTATATAAAGATTAAATGCTTATCTTATTTGATAAGATTTTCTTACTGATAATTGAAATTCTTTTTTGAACCATTTTTTGTGTACTTCTGTAAAAGCGTTTTAAGTTGAATTTTTATTTAAAGGATATTAATGACAATTGCTACAGTATTGGCCATTCGAAAAAAATCTCGTATCAATAAATTAGAATATTTTTTTTTTGGGTCATTTTAATATAAACTTTATTTATTTTACGTAAACTAACAGAAATATTAGAGAGTTTTTGCATACCGTACGTTAGTTACCGTAGGACGTCCGTTAGCTTTTTCTCCCTAGCGCGCATGCTCATAGGAAACATAATTTCCTATGAGCATGCGCGCTAGAGAGAAAAAGCTAACGGACGCCCTACGGTAACTAATGTACGGTATGCAAAAACTCTCTATTATTCTAGCATTGTCTATAAAATTAAATCGATCAATTGTCATTTTTAATTATAATCCGGAATTTCAAAGTACTTAAAACGTTTATTCGTTTTTGAGATGAAAAAGTTTTTTTTTTTTTTTTTTTTTTTTTTTTTTTGACTCGAAAGTGAAATAGTTTTCGAGATCCAGGAATGAAAAAAAAAGAAAGAAAAGTCTGTTTTCTTTCGATGGAGCTATTAAATATATGCTCTGACGTTATCTAAATGATCCAGTCTTAACGTTGACATAAGAAGTACGCCATGCCGACATGAAATATTGCATTTGTTGTTCTGATGTTTTCGTATTTGCTACTTTCATACCATAAATATAGAATAAAAATTTTTTAACCAAGTCACTAGAAAAAATTGCTTTCTTTTCAAACAAATGGCTTTGCACATATTTTACAACATATGCAGTAAATTAATTATTTTTCTTTTTGATAAAAATTATTTAATTTTATCAAAGATATGGTTATAGAAATTATCAATTAAAAATGATTCGTCGAATAAATAAAATAATTTAAAATAGACTTAGGAAAAATTCTTCAACCAAATTGGTGAAAACAGGTGTAAAACTACATATTTTTTTGTGGGACAGGTTTATAAAAAAATAATTCAAATGCAAAATTATGCAAATAAGATAAAAAAAATTTAAAGGATTTATAATTATTTTATTTAATCAACGAGTCGTTTTTAAAGGATGAATTTTTATCATGTGTATTGCGTGATTTAGTGTTGTTTAAATTGCTGTGAAATAAAGTTTAAGCAATAACAATCAATTTTTTAAAAAAAAGTTTAACCTGAATTAAATTTCTTTTAAAAAAATTAAATAATTTTAAAAAAAATATATTGTAATATACATATTAATAATACATTCCATGTTTTATTCTACGTATTGTGTATTAAGTAACTTTTATTTCGTATCTATTTAAATGAAACTAAATCGTGCAATACTATATACGATAAAAATTTATCAATCAAAAACGATTCGTCGAATAAATTTAATAATTTAAAACAAACTTAGAAATGTCAGAAAATCCTTACTGTTGAAACCATATTGGTGAAAACAATTGTAAAACTACAAGATTATTATTATTTTATGCGATAGGCTTTATCAAAGTTAATTCAATTGCAAAATTATGCAAATATGATAAAAAAAAAACATGATGAATTATTATTATTTTATTCAATCGACGAATTGTTTTTGATCGGTGAATTCGATTTAGTTTTGTTTAAATTGCTGTTAAATAAAGTTTAAGCAATAACAATAATTTTTTTTTAATTTAAATGAATTAAAAAAAAAATTATTAAAATATATTGTAAGTTATAATACATTAATTGTGTTATTCTACATATTCTATATTTTTTAAGTAACCTTTATTTCGTATTTATTTAAATAAAACTAAACATATTAAAAATTTATCAATCAAAAACGGTTCGGCGAATAAATAAAATAATTTAGAACAGACATTGATTTATAAATATTAAAAAAGTCAGAAAATCTTTTAAGCAAAAACTTGGAAAATAACTGTAAAACTAAATATTATTTATTATTTTAATGGAGCTTGCATCATCAAAATGAATACAAGAAATACATACAAATGTGGTAAAAAATCAGTATAAATCAATACCTTATAGACATAATGTTTTGGCAATTTTATTTAAATCAATCATTTTTAGGTTTTTTGATTAATTGGTTTTCAAAGATTATGTTTTCTATACAATTTTTATTCTTTATACGAGCAAAACCGCGCAATTCTTAATGCCAGAAAATCTGTTGTGTAAATATTAAAAATCGGATCTATTCAAATGAGCAAATATATATATTTTTTGAGACAACATTAAATATAATTTATACGGCATAAATA